>OY978218.1:18286372-18771372 GCA_963854785.1 Vaccinium vitis-idaea | reverse complement strand
AATGTGCCAAACCAACCCAAGCACTGCCAAATCAAGCCAAGCCAGCAAACCACCATCCATAGCCTTGAGCGCTCAAGCCCATGGCTTTGAGCGCTCAAACCCTTGAGGAGCACCTTGAGCGCTCAAGCCCACGGCTTTGAGCGCTCAACTTCGGTCCAGTCAGCAACTTGCAGAGTATCTCATCATGAGATTTCCTGCATGGGAGCGTCTGTGGTTGATCTTATACGATCCCTATACGTATAATACACTCCACCAATTCCAGAAATACACCAAAAATACTCCCAAATACCAAAACCCACTTCCTCTCTCTCCTCTCTTCTCTCCCACTCACTCTATAAAAGCTACCCACTACCCCTGGTTTTGGGGACGAATTCTGATACTCCTTACCTTTGGTTTCCACCAGAAAACCACTCCTCTCTCTCTCTCTCTACAAAACCACTCCTTTTCCATCAAGACCACCTAAAAAATCACTCACCAAACTCAGAAATTTGACCCTTGATCAACGATCAACCACCTACATTGTCTAATTCGTCCAGAATACCATCCAAAAACATCCACAATCAACTTCTCAAAGTCCAGAATCAAGCTCAAGTCACAAACATCTTCCAAAAGGTAGTAAAACATGAGATGAACTCACTGTTTTGATCATTCTGAGGAAGGTTAGTGAGTTTAAGCAAGTTCTCTATACTTGCATTGAACTCACAAAGGCCTGAAAGTTGCTTAAAAACCTTTTTCAAATTTGCAGTTGTAGCAGGTTTGAGCGCTCAAGCCTATGGCCTTGAGCGCTCAAACCCAGTTCTGAACAGGCCTCTGTTTTGCTAACTTCTGAGCTTTCTTTTGATTTTGATCATTGTCTAAAAGTTAATTGTGTTCATGTAGCACTCAAATCAGTTTATTTCCACACCAAAACTACATGCACGAATGCAAATTAACTATTTCATAGTGATCAAACATCAAAAACTTCATATTTCTCATATTTGACTGCAAAACAGTGGCTGTCTGTCCTTTTCAAACTTCATTTTATGCCTTTGGTGGTCCTGAGGGAGTAGTAAAATCAGTTTAAAGGCTAAAAAGTGGAAATCCATGTTATGGCTTGAGCGCTCAAGGCCAGATCTTTGAGCGCTCAAGCTGTTCTTGGCTTATTTGCAGTTTTCAGCAACTCTGATGATGATTTATGGTTTAATTCTTTGATTAGTGTATATAAGTTGTTAGTGTAGCATCTGTGATCTGAATCCCTCTCTCTTGCAGGATTGGTTTGAGCGCTCAATCCATGAGCCTTGAGCGCTCAAACCGGTTCTAAAGCAAGTTTGTTTTAAGCATTTTCCGGTGATTTATAAAGAGAGGTGATGCTTGTGTGATGTTTTTGGTGGTGGATTTAAGCCTTAAAGCAGCATTAAATATTAAGAACCAGCGAGGAAAATGTTCGGGTGGAATGAGGGTTGAGCGCTCAAGTCATCACCCTTGAGCGCTCAATCCCCATTCTGGGTTCCAGATTGTGAACAGTATGATAAGTCTCATGATCATAGTTTCTTGGGTTATTGTACGATTTCTGTTGTAATTTACTTCTGTGAACATTTGTAGCTTTCATGATCATCATCCATGTAGATTTCGCGCACAAGCATCCACTGTAAAATCGCATCTCTTGTATATTTTGTTATTATGTGATCCCTGTCCCCGATTCCCCATTTATGTGAATAAATCAAATTTTAAACATTTCTAAAATCCCACAAAATATCAAGTAGAGGCCGGTTCACGGACCGGGCGAGAGGGGTGCCGTAAAACCCTTCCCCTCTCGTAACCAAACCCCCGAATCCGAGAAATCTTTGGTTACACCATGATCAGTAAAATCTTTTTCTATGGGCAATGAGTCATATTTTTATCGGTTTCTCGGGTTCGGACCTCAAATCCGGGTGGCGACTCTAACAAATCACAATCCTTTTCGAGCCATCTCGGTGGGCCGTCCACAATGTGCTGCACACACACAATCACACACACACTATATAAACTTTTTTTCCCCCTTCCTAGGGCCTGCAACTGCAAGGCTGCAAACAATTACCCCTCTGAGTCGTCTCTGACCCTCTCTCTCTCTCTCTGCGACTCAAACTCCCCCTCTCTCTCTCTCAAAGCTGGAAACCCTAGGCCGCCACCGGAGGGAGAAACCCTAACTCTGAAACAAACCCTAACTCTTGATTGATGATTCCACCACCACCATCTGATCAGGCCATCACGATTCACGATTTCTGGGTAAGTTAAGTCAACCATCACGATTCATCTTCATCAACTCCGATCACCACGCCCTCCGACCAGTCGACCACCACGCCGTTACCCGCTGAGTCGCTGACCCTGGTAAGTTAAGTCTCTTTCGTCTTTCCTCTCTCTTCCCCAAAAAGGAATTACAAAACAGTAAACCACGTGGTCCACGTGTATTTCTCTATCCTCTCTCCTCCTCGAATAACTCTCTTTCAACGGCTATAATACCGTTGGCAGGGTGCCTCTGGCCGACTGGCCCTCTTTGTTGCATAAATACCCCCCATCCCCTCTCTCTCTCTCTCTCTCCTGTTCCTGTTGATTCTACTGTGAATCCTACTGCTATTCTTGTATCAGTCGATCCTGCTGCTATTCTTTTCAGTTCTTATAGTCTTGTAGTATACTCATTTTTACTGATTCTGTTTGTAATAGAAGATGGATCCAGAGGGATTTGATTTTGGAATTCGCTCTAGCGATGTGAACTCTGATGATGAACACGACTCTCCTTCAATGTCACCACTGGTAGGAGAGTTTGTAGCTGAAGCTGAAGGTGCTTCAAACGCTGTAACAGGTAATTCTGATACTTACTCTGGGGGTGGAAAAAGGCAGCGCACTTCCAAGGTATGGGATAATTATCATTTTGTGAAAAAATTTAAGAATAAAAAGGGGGTCAATATAGGAAAGAGGGCTGTATGCAATGAATGTGGAAGTGATTTTAGTTGCACTAGTAATAGTGGGACAGGGCATTTGAATAGACATTGGAACAATAAACATGCAAATCAAACTACAATTGGCCAAGTTAGTCCTACTGGAAGTACTTTGTCCAAATTTACATATTCTCAGCCTAGAATGAGAGAGGGATTGGCCTGTTATGTAGCTGCAGCAGAGCAACCTTTTACATTTGGTGAAGATATTAGATTCGAATATTTTGTCCATAATTGTCTCAATCCATCTTTTTCTAAAGTTTCTAGAAATACAACAAAAAGTGATACTTTGAAAGTTTTTACTAAAATCAGAAATGATTTGATAACTGAAATTTCAAAACTTGACTCTACAATTGCTTTTACTTCTGATTTATGGACTGGTCGTAATGATCTTGGTTACATTTGTGTCACTGCTCATTATGTAGACTCTAGTTGGATCTTGAATAAAAAAATCATTGCTTTCCGTTTAATGGAGTTTCCTCATGATGGTAACCATATTTTCCAATGTATAAATGTTGTCTTTAGGGAGTTTGGTCTTGTTGATAAAGTATTCAGTATTACTTTCGATAATGCCACTGCTAATACAAGTGCAATTGATTTGTTTAAAAGGAATTTGCCTACTCCTCATGCTGGTCAATTTTTTCATATGCGATGTGTGTGTCATATCTTTAACTTAGTTGTGCAAGATGGCTTGAGACATATAGCACCGCAAATGGAAAAAATTAGAAATGCTATTCTTTTTATTTGTACTTCCCCATCTAGGCGACAAGAATTTGAAGGACTATGTGATAGTTACAATGTAAAACGTAAAAGGTTGAAAACTGATGTTAGAACTCGTTGGAACTCCACCTTTCTTATGTTAGAATCTTTTAGGAATCACAGTGATGTTATTACTGCTTTCGTTAATGCCAAATATGGTGATAATAGTTTAACTCCATCTGATTGGAGAATTGCTTTTGAGTTCATGGACTTTTTGAAAGTATTTTATGATGCTACTACAGCTTGTTCAGGTGTTCGTTATCCTACTTCTTGTCTTGTGCTTAATCACTTATATAATATCAGTCTTAATTTTGCAAATTATAGAACCAAAACAAATTTCGTAGTTGCTTGTAAGGTTATGGAAGAAAAATTCAGAAAATATTTTGAGGAAATGCCACCGGTATTTATTGTAGCTGCAATAATGGACCCAAGGATTAAGTTAGAGGGTGTTGTAGCGCTCTTACAAGGGATTGCTGAAAATTTGATGATTACATTACCTTCTTCCCTTGATGTGAATGCACTGTTGACTACTCTATATGCTACATATGAATCTAAATTTGCAAGCACTGCTGCGAGTACTGCTCCTTTACAATCTTCTACGAGTCATAGCAATGACCCCTCTTGGTCTCTAATTTCAAGGAAAGGAAAAAGTACTATAAGTTCACGCACGGAGCTTTTTAAATATTTAGAGATAGATTATCTTACCGAGCATGATAACGTACCAAAGTTGGATATCTTAGGTTGGTGGAAAAAAAATGTAAACATATTTCCCATTCTTTCTATTATGGCACGTGATCTACTAACCCCTCCTGTATCTTCAGTGGCATCGGAATCAGCTTTTAGTGCAGGCAATAGAGTGTTGGACGAGAGGAGAAGCAGACTAGGTGCGGAGATTTTGGATTGTCTAATATGCTTGAAAGATTGGGAGGATGCGCGTCTTGGAATTCAAAGCTCATCTGCAGATGATTACACAGAATATTATCAGGACTTGACTGCTCTAGTTTGAGCAGGGCAAGGTTGAGTAGGGCTGGATCTCTCCATAACTCTGTCACATTATGTTATTTCTCGCTGTGTTCAGTGTACTGCTGTTGCTACTGTTGCAGATCTGCTGCTGTGAGCAGTTTGCAGATCTGCTGCCATTATGCTGCATGAATCACTGCTATTGCTATATTGATTGAGTCACTGCTGTTACTCTGTAAGTGTGAACACTGGCTGCTGTTGGATTTCTGGACAGGTTATGCTCACTGTGTACTTGTAGAGTAGTGGGATGATATTATGCTCATTGTTTAGTTGCTTTGTGGACTGCCACTCTATGGGCAGAGCTGTTGTTTTCACTGTGAATCTTGTTGATGTTAATAGCACGTTGTGTATATTTGCATTAGGGGCAGTCACGGTTTTTCTGGGTTACATTATGTTACTGTAAGGAACTTAGACTTAGTTACATTATGTTACTGTTTCTCTGCCAGTTTCTATCAGTAATTTAGTGTAGTTTGTTTCATATTATGTGGATGATATGCTGGAAGGTTTTCTAAGTCTTTGCTCAACATAATAAGGTATGTCCATTTATGTTTAAACAATTGAGTAGTGGCTTGACTTTTGAGTTACATACTGCACTTAATTGGCACTGAATCCCTTCGTAGTGGCTTGAGTTAGGTACTCACAAGTCTTAGTTTGAATGATTAGGATTGCTGATGCCTGATGCTGAAGAAAACTTTTGAGTTACATTGCTGTTTTCGATTCCACATTGCTGTTTAAAGGAAGTTAATTAGTTTAGTTTGCTTGGTTTTTTAAAGGAAATGAAAGGAAAGTAAAATGGGCAATGGGAGCTTTCTCTCAAGCTGTTTGGTACCCCATGTTTTCCGTTTCCTTTTTTAACTTCCAGACACGGGACATTTCTTGAATTTTTATTCAGGCGTATGCACAATAACTCTCTCACATGCAGGTGAAAGCAACAAACGGTGACACATTCTTGGGGGGAGAGGACTTCGACAATACTCTGCTGGAGTTCTTGGTGAGTGAATTCAAAAGAACTGAGGGAATCGATCTATCAAAGGATAAGCTTGCTCTGCAGAGACTTAGAGAATCTGCAGAGAAGGCTAAGATTGAATTGTCATCAACATCCCAGACTGATATCAACCTGCCATTCCGACAAAGAAAAGCCAGGTGACCCTTTGATCTGTAAACTCAAACCCCATGTTCTTGTTATTGTGAGGAATTTGTGTTTGAATACCTATCTCATGGTCATTGTATGAGGCGTCAGGAACTCATAAAAAAATTGTATTAAAATGGTATAAGGGTATTTTAGGTTTGTAATGCTTCTTATGAAGCATGGAGACAGACTCGACAGAGACATGCAGAACTTCATTTAAAAAAAAAAATAGGCGCCAGCAAGAATTGGGACCGTTGCTCAAATTCTTGAAACTACATGCTGACCTCCTGATTGGCCCCAATGTGTAGTAGTGTGTCCTCAACCTGTCCTAATATGTTCCCAATGTGTCCGAAAATGTATGTAGTGAAAAAGCAAACATGTATTTTGGCATTAGACGTGTCTAAGAGCACGTTGTGTCCATCTCCGATGCTGGTACATGAGACATGTCTGTGCCACTTAGCAGTTCTAAAAGTAAATTTAACAACCAGACTGTTACATCTTGTGGAAGATTCTAAGGTGCTATTTTATGGTTTCATTTGTTCTCAGGTGTTCTCAACAGCAGCCGACAACCAAACTCAGGTGGGCATAAGTGTACTTCAGGGGGAGCGCGAGATGGCACGTGACAACAAGTTGCTTGGTGAGTTTCAGCTTGTTGGGATTCCTCCAGCTCCTAGGGGCATGCCTCAGATTGAAGTTACATTTGATATCGATGCCAATGGAATCGTCACCGTTTTTGCAAAGGATAAGACCACCGGAAAAGAGCAACAGATTACCATTCGTTCTTCGGGAGGTCTTTCAGAGGACGAGATTAACAAGATGGTCAGGGACGCTGAGATGCACGCCCAGAAGGATCAAGAGAGGAAAGCTCTGATTGATCTCAGAAACAATGCGGACACCACCATTTACAGTATTGAGAAGAGCTTGAATGAGTACAGGGACAAGGTGCCAAGTGAGGTGACTTCTGAGATCGAGTCTGCTATTGCCGATTTGAGGAGTGCAATGGGGAAGGATGACGTTGATGAGATTAAGGCGAAACTTGATGCTGCGAACAAGGCAGTTTCAAAGATTGGACAGCACATGTCTGGAGATTCCGGTGGTGCTGCCTCTGGAGGCGGCTCTGAGGGTGGTGACGAAGCTCCTGAGGCAGAGTACGAGGAGGCAAAGAAGTAGGTAGCGAGGCAGTTAAAAATGCATGACAATGAGAGATTTTTTTAGTGTTATATTGTCTCATGGTATAATGATTTTGAACAGTTTAGGATCTAAAACTTGGGGACTGGGTTTACTGCTAGTCCCTAATTTTTGGGATAATATCGGTGCATATTGAACTTTCATTAATAGTTTGAAATTATTGCAGAAGAATTTTTGCCTGCCAAAAGTTTAGATTTGTTTGGTGCCTGGTGGTCTAATGATTGTTGCCTATGGTATCTTTGAATCACCATTTGAGTCATGCCCATACTGTATAACAGTATAAGAGTAGAAAATGGGAAATGTCTTCATCTGATAATGTCCCATGTCTGAACTTATCTTAGTTTTTTTGTTCCATCTCTGAATCATTTGGAATATTATGATTCTACGATCCAAATCTTGTTGTGGATGTCATCGGAAGAAAGGCCGAATCTAAAAAAAAATTCCCAACAACTCGGCTAGATTAAACGGAATTCGGAAAAAAAAATCGACGAAAATCGGAGATGTGCCGGCACGAGCACGGCACGGCACGGCACGATTACAAAATGGCACGGCACGACGCGGCACGATTAGGTAAACGGGCCGGCACGGCACGGCACGATTAAGAAAAGGCACGGCACGGCACGGCACGGTTTAGTAAACGGGCCGGCACGGCACGGCACGAAGCACGGTTGGCACGAAACTAAATGGGCCATGCCGGCACGGCACGGCCCGTTTGACACCTCTAATAATAATCTATTATTGGTTGTAATAAAAAGGAGCAGCAATCCTCATCTAACTTACTCCCTGCAATCTCTTCTTCCCTTCCCTTCTCTGAAGCAAATCCATTCATCAAGAACTTCTTGACCTCATTTCTCTTGGGATAGTTTGTGAAAACTGCAATTACCATTTAAACACTCTTGTGTGCATCTACTTCTATAAACGTGATTTTGTTTGAAAACAATCAAACATGGTTTGTTTCTAACATTCGCCATTTATGTCGTCAAGTCATTGTGATTTCTTTTCAATTCCGGTTAGTTTTTGGCTGGGTTATCATTCTTTTTGTCGCTGCAATTTGCTTAGCAGGAAAGAGAAAGGCTGTTTTTCATGAAATAGCAACCTCTGCTATGCAGCCGGAAACAACAGGTACCCCGAATTTTCATAGCCCAGTGTTACTTTACATGATGTATGCGAACGAAAGACTACACATTACCTATACATTAATCTAAGGCAAAGCAACTCACATCCATCGCCAACAACTTAAAAAAAAATACTTGCGAGAACTTTTTTGTTGTAATACAACTGTTTAATGCATGACAAGAAGTTACATATTTTCCGGAACACTCCTCGCCCAACTTCTGTTAAATCTTCATCACAATTGCAAAAGCGCGAGAATTTTTTACAAGGAAATGCGAATAGGATTCCAACTTAAATAGAACCTAGAAGCTACTCCCTCCGTTCCATATTATTGGTCCCTTTTGGGGTGTCGTGCCACTTAACAAATTATCTATATTTCACAATCTATAATGTTTTATGTAATTACAACAATTTTGTTTTATAAAACAAATCAATATCTATCAAATAAGATCCATATTGGATATAAAAAGAACTATAGATTGAAAGTTATAGGCAATTCTTTGAGAGATGTTAAATAGTGAAAAGGGACCAATAATATGGAACAGAGGGAGTATTACATAAGCACTTCTACAACACTACAGCACTCCGTTTCCCTTCATTCAAAACTATAGAAGCCGCCCTAATATAGAGATACGAGAAAGACAGATAAATGGTGGGAAAAAAAAACCCTACGAATTCCTCATCTCTATCAGGAATTTGAAATTCGGAAACTTCGGAAACTTTCCCCAACTAGCCTCCTCAGAACACTTGTCCGATGTAATTTGAGGAAGAGATCACGATATCTACTGCTCATTGCACTAAAAGCCGGAACGCCTCATTATCCGTCTCCAAAACATATTCGTAACCAAGGTTGTCGGCGCAAACCCGGAAATCATCCATTTCGGTCTGTGCAACTTGGATTCCGACCAATACATTGGCACCCGTTTCACCCTTTTGACATAGAGACAAATATAAACAATTAAAATTGATGGCATTGAACAGGAATTTCTTTAAACCCAAATACAGGTCCAACAAATATGACTAATAGGGATATAAATCTCGACCTGTCCGCGGTAGTGGAACAAACTAATATTCCAACGTGGACTGAAGGCATTCAGAAATTTCATTAAAGCACCTGGCCTCTCTGGAAAAACAAACCGACAAAGAAGTTCATTCTGAACATTTGAACGACCCCCTATCTGAAAAATATCCAAAGCAAAAGTACAGTCAGTAACCTAAAGCAAACGACGATGCCTTGCGCAAATGACCATAGTTGTAGGCAGTTCAGAACCAAACCATGGAAATTTGTGTGTTATACATTTTTTTTTTCTTGTCTAGTTAATAAGTTCCAAATGCGCTTTTTTGTTGTTAACGAGAGTAAATTCCAATACTAGCGTGTTTGTATTGCAGGAAGTGAGGATGCTTTTGCAAAAGATAAAGTTAAAAATCATTTCACTTGTCAAAAACCAATAACTATGCAAGAAGGTCATCAAGTGCTGAAGATGATCTTTAAACCAATAACTATTGCGAGAAGGTTACCAAGTGCCGAAGATGATCTTTAACCAAGTCATTGCTTGTAAGATTTATGGTTGGAAATTGAGAAGATTCCAATCGATCTACCATTGCGCTAAGTTCTGATACTGTGTGGAGGCCAACACTGCACGCAACCGAAAAAGTAAATAACAATACCTTATTGCTCTATTTTAGGTAACTGCATCTTACTCGAACAAGACAGGCCAAAACATAGCCACATATCAATGAGATAGATTACATGTCTAGATGGACAAGACACTATGCGCAAGGGTTGTTAAACTGTTTACTGATGCAACATCTTCTACCTGATATTAGAGAAAAAAATCCTTACCTATACAAGACCTGAGCTGGGTTTTTATCAACGTTGTATCTGTATTTGAACTCCGTGATATTCATTGGCCCCACCTGCCACCAAGTGATTGGAAATTCATCACATCATAAGCATGGACACGATTAAGCAACACAGTGCCAAATAGTTTAGGCAACATACTAGTTCACAAAATTGTTTAAAGCTGCCAGGCTCCTCTGGCAAGTAAGTAGCAAGCACAGCCTCCCGTTGTCTACCAACATCGGCAAGTTCAGTCACCAATCGAAGCCTGTCAAAATTCATGTTTGCTCCACTGGTTATCACCACAACGTTTTCACCCTTTAGGCCATAATACTTGCAATATGCTTCTGCTCCGGCAAGGGCAAGAGCACCTGCTGGTTCTAGAATGTTCCTTTTCTCCTCGAACATGTCCTACAACATGAGAACAAGTTTTACAATGACTAAAAAGTTGAACTGCATGAACCCCCAGTCTTTGCTATGGTTCTTCAACTAAGTAAGACTCCTTTGTTTGACCGGATAAGAGCATCGGATGGGATTATAAATCCAAAGGGACCTCATATCCCATGTTTGGGTGAAACTTTTGGGCGTAGGATTAAATATGGGATATAAAATCGAGATGTGGTATTATTAATCTCCCTACTACTACTCATCCTACGGAATAATCTATCCCTTTCCCTATTAGTCGAGTCAAACAAACTTCACTATTAATCCAGTCAAACATCTCTTTCCCTATTACGGGTCGTAATGCTGTTTAACACTTATTACGGCAACCGGAAAAAAAAATGGTATGCAGAGTAAAAAATGGATTTGCACATTCTTTCATTTTAGATGACTTAGATGATTTCAATTAGTGAAGGGAATTATCAAACCACATACAAGATATATTTTAACCGAGCACTGGACGTGTATGATGAGCAACTGAGAAGTGTTGACTGTTGCGTCATAACTTGCTTAAGGGTAGAACCAGATATTAAGGACACAGCACATACTTTTGCTCTATCCAGCTTCAAAGATCATAAGTTTCTCCAGTAGCTTCTCAAATTTCAGAATTTGCCAATGTCATATGATGATATGATCTTTTTCCATTTTTCGAATACATTCAATGACACAAACGTAACTCTTCTATAGATCTCAAAGGTCAACTGTGGCCCCACCTGCAACCCTTTTGCCCAACTTTGGTTGTTCATAGCCCAGTATGGTGTAATTATGTCCAAATGTGGAAACATTTCTCGTAGGAATACATCAAACGAGTGTATTCATTGATCTTTGAAGAAGAAACCTCATAGCAGAACACAAACTACTACGGATTTTTTATTTTTTTTTAAAGATAAATTAGAGGTCTTTTCAGGAAAATTTTGAATAGAAAAGCTTAATCAATTTTATATTTGTAGGTATCTAGTAGCTGTGATGCAGCAGCAACAGAGATAGAAGCAGCAGCGAAAGAAGAGAGAAGAGTGAGGGAGAAACAGATAAGAAAGATGCTGCAGCAGTAGGAAAATGAAGAGAGAAGGACGACAATGGCAAGAAAAAACTACTACTGTGAGAAGGGTAGAGAAGCAGCCGCAAAGTCTAGTAATTTTAACAACTCAGCTTCCATACAGAATTAGTTTCAAAGGCCTAAGACCTAGCTGTAGATCCCTCATGGTCAAATTTTATGATTCTAGTTTACCACTTGTCGAGAAATTGAAGTGAGAAATTAATCAACAAACAGAAAGGATACTAGTAGCACCGAAGTAGAGAGCATAAATTCACTTATCATAAGTACAAGAAGATTACCTTTATGGATGCACATATAGCATCACGGCCCACAAGAACAACCCCATCTATCAATTCCATGCATAAACGAAAAGTCTCTACACCAACTTCTTTAACTGCTACACCATCTGCAAAGCCTCCCACTTGGTCCAGCATGACTCTCTGACCATGATGCAATGATAATGCCATCGCATTTGCGTCAGAGGGCTCCACTCCAATAATCTTTACCTGAACAAAACATGTAAAATGCTCTATAAAGTTCTTGTAATGAAAAGGTTCAGAAAATGAAAGTAAAAGAGAATTGAGGCTCCAAAGAAAAGAAATGGCGTACTTTCAAAATTTTACAA
This sequence comes from Vaccinium vitis-idaea, assembly GCA_963854785.1. Classification (NCBI taxonomy): domain Eukaryota; kingdom Viridiplantae; phylum Streptophyta; class Magnoliopsida; order Ericales; family Ericaceae; genus Vaccinium; species Vaccinium vitis-idaea. Next base: position 18,759,270 of record OY978218.1, on the reverse strand, counting down.
CTTAAAAAATAGAACTTCAAAGGAAACGAATTGTATGAACAAAAGAACCAAAAGTTATTTTGAATCATCATGGTCCATAAGTGGTTGGAGTTACAAAGGCCAGAGAAAACCCACATATTTTAGCCTAGGTCAGATGGATCAAATAAAGTTATATGGGCTTGGTTGTTATCTAACTGGATTTGCTCATTAGTCGATTAATGACCCCAGCCTTAGAAACATTCACCAAATTATCATCCCATCTAAAGACTAATGACCACCCATCAAATAAGCACAAACCATCTCAATATTTCTCATTCCTCTTTCTCCTTTGTCTCTTTCCTTTAAATATTGAAGCCACTTTTGGGCTACATAGATCATCCTTCACGTATAACTAAGTCATTGTCACATCACCGTATCCTCATCAATTGGTCCCATTGACAGTCTTATATGGAGGATCTGGTGTCATACTGGTTCAGTGAATAGAGCTGAGAGCTTGTCAATGAACTCAAAGCAAAACTCTGCCTTAGGTAATGTTTCACAAATCTACGAATGAATAAGATACAAAATACAACAGAACAGTTTGAAGTGGTAAGAAAGGGTTTGGGTTGTATGCTATGGGTGTCCTTATATGTGCATGATCAAGGAGACAACAGGTCAAAATGCAACAGCAGTAGACAGAGCCTGAGAAACTCAAATTCACCTTTTGTCATGCTAGTATTTTCCTCATCAATTGGTACCATTGACAGTCTTATATGGAGGATCTGGTGTCATACTGGTTCAGTGAATAGAGCTGAGAGCTTGTCAATGAACTCAAAGCAAAACCCTGCCTTGGCTAATGTTACACAAATCTACGAATGAATAAGATACAAAATACAACAGAACAGTTTGAAGTGGCATGAAAGGGTTTGGGTTGTATGCTATGGGTGTCCTTATATGTGCATGATCAAGGAGACAACAGGTCAAAATGCAACAGCAGCAGACAGAGCCTGAGAGACTCAAATTCACCTTTTGTCATGCTAGTATTTTGACTTTGCAACAGGAGGCCCAAATATAAATAGAAGAAGACAATTAAAGCCACATAGCCCATAGGCAAAGCTAATTAGAGAAAAGATTAGAACCATGATTTAAGTTTGCCACATCAAGAAGGAATACAAATGAAGACTTTTAAAATAAACACAATACAAATTTCTTCAAGAGTTTCACTCACAAACCTCTGGAGAAACCCTCTTGACGTAGGCAGCAATACCAGCTATTAGACCACCACCACCTATGGGCACGAAAATTGCATGTATTGGGTCATTTATTTGCCGTTTAATCTCCATCCCAACAGTCCCTTGCCCCATGATGATATCAGGGTGATCGAAAGGAGGTACAAAGGTACGCCCCTCCTCCTGAGCACGATTCTTGGCATATTTTTGTGCATCGTCATATGCATCCCCAACAAGAACAACAGTAGCGCCCAATCTCTCAACCGACTTCCACTGCATATTTAAAATAAAAATCATTTCAAAATTACACAAATGTAACCAAATTAGATAAAGAAAACAATAATAAACACGCTCTAACCTTGATTTCCGGCGTGGTAACAGGCATGACAATTACTGCGCTACAGCCAAGCCTCTTGGCTGCCAATGCAACCCCTTGGGCATGATTCCCTGCAGATGAGCAGATAACGCCTCTTTCCAACTGTTCTCTTGGAAGTTTAGCCATCATGTTATAAGCTCCTCGAAGCTTGAATGAGAAAACCTACACAAAAATTACGGAAAAAAATATTGGCTATCATCACAATGCTTTCATCTCCTTGTACATTCACATTATTAACAATATCATCTTATGTTACATCATCTTACAAAACCATGTCCAAACTCACATTAAATGCTGTAAAACAATCTTACTAGAAGAAAAAAATTCTAGTTCATTGTTTTGAAATGAAGCTTGTAATCATCAGCATACAAAAATTACAAGTAAAACGTAAATAAAATTTGACATTAAAAAAGTTCTTCAATCGGAAGCTGTAAGAATTTTCCACTTTCTACTGGAAGGATTAATGCCCAAAAGGAAAAAATAAATAAATAAATAAATAAATAGACTTGTTGCATAAAAAATTCACAGGTAATTTTTAAAAAGGGTAATAGTAGTAGTATGCAGTCAGCTAAATCAAACCTTGACTTACTCCAAAAAGTCTATTACAGAAGATAGGTCACTGAATTGAGCTTAAATTTGAAAGTTAATATCAAAGTCTCAATCTTTTTCATTGACTTAAATATAGGTAAAAAGGCTAAATACTTATGAAAATTCAATAAGTCGAATATGGGAGAAAAAAAAAAAAAGTTTTTTATTTTCTCACAACCACAAGCCCAATAAATTCCTGTACACTCAAGACGAAAATAGAAAATGTTGCCACAGTACAAGTATCAAGCTTTTAACTAAAATTAAGCTAAAAGGATACTCCCTCCCCGTCCCAAATTGCTCGCCCTTTTTGAGAAACCGTGCAAATTGCGCACAAAAAATAATGAATTCATATTTCTTTTTGAGAAAAATTTACACCATTTTTTTTCTTTTCAACTAGATCTTTAAATTGGTGTAAAAATTTTTGAAAAAAAATTCATGCTAATACATTATATTTTGTGTGCAAAATGCATGGTTTCACAAAAAGTGCAAGCAATTTGGGATGGAGGGAGTATTAAAAAGACCAAATAATTTGCAAGGGATCTGAAAATTTCCCAAATTCCGCAAATCAATTGAATATATCAGTAGTATAATTATGTGAACACATTTCATGAAGTTGAAATGTAGCTACATTGCGAATATAAAGAATTGAATTACAGCACATAATTTGTACAGAATTTGACAAATTTCAGCTCAGGCCATTTTTGGACAAATTAACAAACTCAATTATCGTTGCTATACACGTGGCTCTTGCATAAGTACATATAACTATCTCAGAATGTCGCCACATTGCCATTACTAAACACTGAACTAAGTTAAGCTAAAAGAAATATGGAATACACCTCATAATTTAGCAAATTAACAAATTGAATATATCTCTACAATGTATATGCATAAACAAACATCATACTTGCAAATATACGTGCGTATGTGTGTGGATAATTACTCACAGGCTGCAAATCCTCTCGCTTGAGCCACATTTTCACCCCCAACCTCTCCGACAGCTTTGACGCGAACTGCAAAGGCGTTTCGATCGCCACGTCGTAAACCCTAGACGCCAGTATGTTCGTCAAATACTCCATCGCGTTCAGAACGCCTTCGCCCTCACCGCCCCCTGTCCGCTCCGGCACGGCCCCAAGGAAGCCGGCCGGATACTGCAGCGAGTCGGGCGAGACCCGGAGCTGAGGCGTTTTAGGTAGAATCTGCAGCTGTTTTCCTCGGGTGGCCACAGCCGGTTTCAGGGAGATCTCAGCCGTCGGTTTGGAGAGCGTTGCGCAGACGTACGGCTTGATTTTGGTGGCAGGGTTTGAGAATTTGGGGCGGAGGAGAGGTGGTGGAGGAGCAAAAGTTTTAGCCGCCATGACTAATGACTATTACGTGTATGTGTGTCTGTAGAGAGGGAGAGGGAGGGAGGCGGCGGAGCGATGGAGGGAGGAAATGGGCGAAACGGCACCTCGTTTATAATAAGAGGCGGGAGGGAGGGTTGTGGGTGAAAGTGCTACGATTACGGTTAAAGTGCAAGGAGGTACCTATAAAATGCTGACACGTAAGGGTTCCAGGCCGCCCACATGGATTTCAGAGGTGGCGTGCAATAATGAAAGAAGCCAAAAAGTCTAGTCATAAATGAGGTGGGGATGCTGCTGTGCTCCATGCACAGCAGCTGCTGTGCATAGTTAAATTGTGTCGTTTTTTGGCCAACCCAAGTGGTTTGTCAAATGAAATCTTGTGGGACCCATTTTTGGGTCTCATCCAAATGATCCGAATCGTTAAATAATTTTAAAATAATTATTCGAGTGGTTTTTTTAAAAATCAGGTCCATTGGATATTTTTACATAATTGATCTAATTCATTTGATTTTCATTCAGAATTCAGGACCCTGTAATTTGCGCTCAGTAACTTATTGATCTGAACCATAGGTGTTGTAGGGATCGTTAAGAAGAGCATCCAGTAAAAAAAAATTTGATACCTATCGATGTCCAAACAGGATAATTTTTTTACTGGATAATTATTTTAAAATTATTTAACGGTTCAGATCGTTTGGATGGGACCTGAAAGTGGGTCCCACAAGATTCCATTTGCCAAATCATTTTGATTGGCCAAAAAATGACACAGTTTCACTATGCACAGCAGCTGCTGTGCATGTAGCGCACAACAACATCTCCACCTCCGGTCAAAAATATTTTGGAAATCACATGCAAAAATGATAAGTGTACAACCAACCAACTTCAACAAGTCTCCAACACACTCACATGGTGTGTGGAGCCCACACACACCATTCAAGTGTGTGTGGGCTCCACACACCATGTAAGTGTGTTGGAGACTTTTGTTGTACATGTATCATTGTTAAATCACATGCAGCCTAATGAAGTTATACCTCGTTTAGAAAAGAAAATTGATATTTGCACCCCATTATTCTCTGTTGTCACTTTCTATTTTGTCTTTTATATGCAGAGTGTAAGAGTAATTTTATCTAATAGAGATAAAAAAAAAAAAAGAAAAAAAGAAAAGAAGAGTGCCAATAGAGAAAAAAAAGAGTATCAATATCAATTCCCTTAGGAAATACTCCCACCGTAGCCAATTTTCGGTTCCAAATAACACTTTTTGTTATCCCAAAAAGATTGTTTCAATTGGAAAGTACTAGACAAAAAGTGTTTGCATTTACTATTTTACCTTGCTTTTGAAAATGAGTACCTGTAATGATGATGTTTTAAAGGGTAAAGTAGGAAAAAAAAAAATATGACAAGTATAATGATGATATTCTCCTAGTAAGGCCCAGTTTTCCAAAAGATTTTAGCACCCATGTGCTAAAATCATGATTTTTCAAATCAAAAAATGAAGTGGTTCCGTATATCTTTTTTCAATTTTTTTTGCACCAAACTAAAGTACACGAGGAGTACTTTAATTTGGTGCGAAAAAAATCGAAAAACGATACACGGAACCACTTCATTTTTTGATTTGAAATATCATGATTTTAGCATCTGGGTGCTAAAATCTTTTGGAAAACTGGGCCTAAGGCCTCCTTTGGCTAAAAAATTTAAGCCGGTTTTTTGGTTTTTTGGTTTTTCCCACAATAAACCAATAAGCCGGATTAATGGTTTTTCGGTTTTTCCTGGATTATCCCACGTGGACAGACTGGTGGGGACGTACAAAATTACCGTAATGCCCACTAACAAATATCTACCGCAACTAACAAATATCTACCGCAAATGGACATTTTAATTTTTTCCCCTCGTTCTGGGGTCTACACAGTTTGCGTGATTAACACCAACGGAAAAATAAATAATTAAACGATTTGATAATTACAGTTTTAACTTCCTATTAAACTCTATAATTTCATTTTTTTTTATAATTGGGACATAAACAAAATGAACATTTCACCCAACGAATACGCTTCAAAAGGTAACTTAACGACAACATCAACATTTAAATTCAGATCTTGGGGCTTAATACCATATTAAATTTATTCTCGAAATGGACAACAAGTTCCATTTTATTCGCACTACATCCGTAATACCCCACCTAATAATTAAACCAACAAGTCCACAAATAATACAGACACTTCCCCAATCCTCGGCATAATACAAACCCCGATATGATACTCCCAAAATGCCAATTATTAACACCCGCCACTTCTTCAACGCTGGCGCCTGATTCGTTCCCTACTGATTCGTTGCTGACGCAGCTGTTCTCTAATGTTGTCCGCACACTATTCATGTACGGATCGTTCTCATCGTTAAGCACTCCATACTGAGGCATGTCCTCACAATCCTCCAGAGTGGGATCCTCATCCGCCAAATCTTGGAATGCGTAATCTGGCTGACTTTCCACTGGAGAAAACAAGTCCTCCGGATCTCTGTCTCGGCGGATGAAGTTGTGAAACGCCATTCCCGAAAGAACTATCTGCACCTGTGTTCTCATTGAATACCACGGCAAACGGTAAACAATGGGGAACCTACTCTTGAAAACCCCGATTGTCCGCTCAATACAGCTACGCAAAGAAGAATGCGCTTTGTTGAAGAATTTGTTGTCGTTCCGAATAATTCTCCTACCGTGACGAAAATCCTCTTGGTGGTACCTGTAGCCTTTGTATGGTGCCTAAAACCCAGGTTTGTTTGGGTAGCCCGCATCCACAAGGTAAAATATCCCCGTACCAGGCTCAACTTTAAATCAATTTACCCTATTAAAGAAAAATGAAATACAATAGGAAAATAGCAATCATTTTCCTCCTCATCCAGAGAAGCTAATGCAAGTTTTACCTTCTTCGGGTTGTGGAAATTGATACCTCGGATTGTACACCACGCGTTTGAAAATGGTATTATCGTGGAAGGACCCTTCCCAACCAGCAGATGCATACACGAACATCAAGTCAAAATCACATGCCACTAGAATATTCTGAGTAACATACCCCTTTCTCCCAAAGAACTTTCTGTCATCTTCCTTTTTTCTACACCTTACCATAATGTGCGTCCCATCTAGAGCACCTATGCATTTACCCTACGAAAAAAATTGTATGTAACGTATTAGTAAATAATATTGCTTGAACAAATTTTTGGTACTATAATAAACTAATTACGTTATTTAATTTAGAGAAACATGTAAAAAAATGTAATCACCTTGAAGGGGGCGTAGAATGGTCGTCGATCCAAATATGGGTGGGGGTCATCTTGACTTCTAGTCAACTGAAGTTTGTCATAGTTGAATTTTCAAAGGCACCTCAGGATCTTGTGTATTTGCCAGCTGACTGTTTCCCCCGAATGCTGGAACCGTTCTTGGATCTCAAAATTTGAAAATCCTCTCAATAAATGTATGAACATTGCCAAAGATTCGTCACAATCCATGGCATCGCTCCTGCCAATCGTCCATCCATAAATGGTCTTCAATTCCTCGACAATTTTCAGAAATGTCCTTTTCGGCATTTTAAGTACCTGGTAAAAACATCCCGGGTGACTGGTCCACAAATCGTCCATGTACTCCCCCCTTAAAGTGGTGAAGTGTGGAAAGGAATTTTTTTCTTCTTCAACAGTTTCTGTCGTTATCGTACGACCTGCAACAGTGCAATAGTACACAATTTGTGCTTGTCAACTTTAGACCAGATGGCAGCCTCTAAATCATCATTCGGCAACTAGAATCTGACATCATCGTCGTCACTATCGGTTTGGTTCATAAAACCACCCACGGACCTGTATTTAGGGTCGTCATGCATGTCGTCCCAATTCCAGTTGGAACTCATTTCAGCGCCTACATCGTGGACATTGCTTGGACCAGCACCACATCCAAAGTTGTTGCCATAGTCGTCGTACGGAGTCGCCATGTTTCTGCTGCTGGAATGCCCGAACTCCAAGGTTGTCCTCCAAAGTTTTCATACGACGGCTCCATAATGTGGGAATCGCCATCTCCTTCTCCCGTGAATCCTCCAAAAGGGGTGTATGGTGGTGGTGGTTGTTGGTTCGGGCTGGCAGAGTTGAAATAATTTGCTTGGAAAAATTTCATTCCCCAACCAACCAGCAAAATTCCCAAAATCATTCAGACGATTTTCATTCGAATTACTCCCATCCACATTTCCCCAGTTTGGAGGATCTGTAGCAGACCCCCAGTAAGGAGGATCCATATTCGAGATTTGTGTATTAACGGTTGTCTCCTACGTTGATCTGTCATGAAACAATATCACATATCTAACGGGCAACTTTGCATACAAACAGAATAACAATAACTAAATTCATACATATTGTTCAAGATAATTATTAAAACCTAAAAATCGTACAACAATGATAACGCAAATACCACACAATAACATCATCTCGACATTATTACAAATATAAATTAAACGAGTAACAGTTTAAAACCACACAACAAATAAAAGTCCAGTAGCACAAACACATAATTAAACATAAAAGTTGCATGCGTAAATTCATAAAAGAAGATATTAGACGCCACTGCGACGACTACGGGGGACCCACGGTGGGGGTGGGGCAAATGCATCACATTCGCCCCTAGCAAACAAAGTAGCCTTCTTGTGCAAGTGGTAAACGAACTCAACCCGCGCATGTTCAGAAGATTTTGCCATGAATATGTCCGCGTCAACCGGGTTTTCCGTCAAGTACTCCATAAACCACCAGTACACGTCAAGACGGGGGTCTGTGTTAAATTCTTCCATTTCATCAAGAATTTGCGTAACTTCAAACATTGTATGTTTGGTCTGGCATAGCGTCTTGAACGGCTTTTGGGTGTCCATGTTACACAAAATTCGGTTCATTGATTGAGAAATCTCATCTATCCCGGTAGATGAATTCTTTCGCTTAGATCCACTTGATCCCTGCCCTGGGTTTCTCGGCATTGACCCGGGTATGAAGGTGTGCCTTCGTCATTCACTTGGCTTGGCACTTGGGTCGCAACGTCATCCCTGAGATCCACAGCAACCGTGTTCCCATTGCCCTCTGCAACTTCCTCCTCATCCAGCCGCTCGGTACCCATACCGAAGCTTTCGTTCTCCATGTCCAACTCCCTGTCTTGTTCGGTCTCGTGGTCCGCTAGTATGTAAACATAGCTGCCCGTTGCTATCACTTCTTGGAATACACGTTGCATTAATTCCTCGTGGTCCAAAGGTCGATCTCGGAACTTTGCAACATGTTCATTTTGCTACATATATAACACATGAAATGGTATACGAAAAACACACATGAAATAAAACATTCACACAATGGACAACATGTACATTATATAATAAATTCATGAATTATAAAAGCCAACAGGTTATAAATCAGAGACATGGCCGGAAATGGAATAGACAGGAGAACGTAATCACCTTTTACAATGCTGTGTGGTTGTGGAGAAAATGGAAGGGTTGGGTTTAAAATACTGCAACTTTGGGGAAAAAAAAAAGGACGCCACATGTGAAGTACTTTTGCAAGACAATGACTAAAGCCTGAAAAGTTATTTGTATCCATGTCGACACAAATATAATTTCCAAAAAAGTGTAGGAGGGTACAGTTATAATGGACTGAGAAAAGTTATTTGTATCCATGTGGACATATGGTCACCCGAAATCTCAGTCTATTATTGTACGCATGGACATTATTGCTGACATTCACATAGTTTTATCAATCCATTATTGTACCATTGCCTACTGTTCCAATTCATGCGTACAAATGTAGATGCAGCAAGTTTGGGCTTGGCTTGCAAGAATGAAATTACATTATTTTGTTTCAGTAATGATGTAAATCAAAGTCACTAAGCTTGCAAGAATACTTGAGATCATTCAGCATTCAATAAATACATAGCCAATTGGAGATTTAATAGTTGTAACTTGTTACAATTTTTCCAAATTTGCTTGTGAAGCTGAACTCTCCAAACTGTGAAAGTCATACATAGCTCTCTGCCCAAAAAATGCAAAGGAAGCTCAATTCCCATCCCATTTACCCCTAACAAACAAGTTGTAAAGTTGTGTACACTTGAGTTTTTGGGTGACTTGGAAGCCTTCTCAATTTATTTGTCACAACTTCTGTTCTTCTTTTAGTCCAAAATTAACTTTTAAACAAGTTATTTCTAAAGTGATACTACTATTTTGAGCTCGACTTTTTAAAATTCAGAAAATAAATCCTCTCTGATCCATGTTTTGAATTGGGGGAGACCGTCTATATCGGGATCGTCGATTTGCTCTAATCAATGGTTTGAATTTGCTCATAAACTACAAAGAAGAGTTAGCAAATATACGGTCCAAGTATAGACTTCCTCTTCCGGTCCAAAAACATGGACCGGAGATGATCCAGATCCTAAAAGTTAATGGGACTAAAGCTTGTCTCGAGCTCAAAAAGTACAATCAACCTACAATAAGATTATGAAGACAGCACAAACTAATATCCATATTGTCTACAAGTTCATCAATCGATTGCTCAATGGGCCTAAAATAATACTACTCTTGCAGTGGTTTTTCTTTCCCTTTCAGATTTGCTAAAAAATTTGCTCGAACTCTTATATTGAGCAAGCAAGTGTCGAGCACAGTTCATTTACCAAACCCAGAAGAATATGATGATTTTGCATACCATTAGTTCTTTGTTTTCATTAGGCTTATCCAATAAAATGCATCACTGAAAATCTTAAGGAAAGGAATTTTGTTGTGACAATTTTTACTTCTTGGATTTTTATTTTTAAGAGGGATGCTTATTAATCCAAATTAACCAAAACTAACAAAAGTTCAAAGAGAGAATAAAAAGAATTTTAGTCAAACCATTGAGCCTAACATGGCTAGGTTAAGAGATAATTGAGCATGCCATGAGGTTGTTAGGATCTCATATAAGCCTTTATGGCCCTGACCTGTAAATGGACCTTTATGAGCTTCTAAAATATCTTTTAGGCCATGACCAATGCCCCAGTTGGTTCTATACATGTGACCCGCTATCAGGAAAAGAATTGCAATAGCTAAATGATGGTGTGCAATATCGGTTAACCATAGACCCCCAGTTACTGGATCTAATCCTCCCCGAAAAGTAAGAAATTCCGCATATTTTGACCAATTCAAGGTGAAAAATGGGGTTGCTCCCTCGGCAAAACTGGGATAAAGTTGAGCCAAAAGATCCCGATTCAAGAGAAATTCATGAGGAAGCGGTATCTCTTTAGGATCTACTCCAATGTTTAGAAATTGGTTAATCGGTAAAGATACATGGACTTGATGTCCCGCCCAAGAAAGAGACCCAAGTCCTAGTAGACCAGCTAAATGGTGATTCAACATGGATTCGACATCTTGAAACCAAGCCAATTTTGGAGAAGCTTTATGATAATGGAACCAACCAGCAAAAAGCATTAATGCTGCAAAGATCAATGCACCAATTGCGGTACAATAGAGTTGTAATTCACTAGTTATTCCAGATGCTCGCCAAATCTGAAAAAACCCAGAGGTTATTTGTATTCCGCGGAAACCTTCGCCCACATCACCATTCAATATTTCTTGGCCCACGATTGCCCAAACCACTTGGGCACTAGGCCCAATACGAGTAGGATCGCTTAACCATGCTTCATAGTTGGAAAAACGAGCACTGTGGAAATAATGCCACTCAGCCAAAGAAAGATGATGGAGAGTTGACCAAAATGGGCACTAAATACTTTTCGAGAGATCTCCTCCAAATCACTGGTATGACTATCGAAATCGTGAGCATCAGCATGTAGGTTCCAGATCCAAGTGGTAGTATCTGGGCCTTTCGCTATTGTTCTTGAGAAATGGCCAGACCCACCTTCTTTTAATATCTGAAAATGCCACTTGGATGCAAAAAAAATATTAATACCATATTCATATGGAAAACCTATGTAATAGTGCACAGTTCAATGGTAAATGAAGTATATAGTTAGAATTACCGCTATGAGGTTATTCCAAAAAAAGTCAGGGGTTGTGTACGTCCCACGTATGGGGTCGAATCCAAGTCCAGTAGCACCTTTCCTAGCATCGGTTAACAGCTGCCACGCTTGCCAATCACGCCGTAGAACTTGGTACCTATTCTTGCACTGCACTTGAGTTACCGGTAGGTTGGTCAACGCCGATAGGTGTTTGGCAATCCTCCCCAAGGAATGGTTGGGCAGTTGTGTGGTGCTTCTCCCCTCTTCTTCCGTCTCATTCACAGCAAGCTCCCAGAAAACCCTTGTCAAATTCGAATCCCAAACCACCCTCGGGCCTTTCCGCGCAATGTTGGCAACATCGGACCCGCCAATTGCCAGTCGGTGATGGCCAGGTGGTGCTGCCTTCTTGCCAAGATTGATTGCCTTTCGAGGTGAGACCATGACTTACAAAAACCAAGTACAAATAAATTCATTCAATTATCGGTACGAATGATATAAAAAAAAATGGAATCGTATATGTGTATGATAACTCAGTAATAGCTCTGTTATCATTGAAATTGGACGTTACGTTATGAATGGAAAGCATACATTTTTCGATAAAACTCAACAATAACATTTCTTAGAAAGGCACAAAGTTGTACAGATTTACTAAAATTACAAAGATCGATATGAAGTCACGAATTACATTTCGATAGGAAGTTCCAAACTTAATGTACTACAACATAAGTAATGAAACATCATAACATTCTTGAATACGACGCTATTGTAGCGAAAATGAGGGAATCCTAATCAAACTTCATACGGAGCAGTAGGACGACTTGGACAACACAAACCACGAGGATTATCGTATTGAGTGTCCGCACGGTGGTCATAAGCTGCACTTGTTGTGCTCTTAAGGAGGCAACATCAGCTTCCAAGTTCTTTACGGTTTCTGTGCTTCCGTTGTGGGAATCAGTGGGATGGTTCTAAGGTGGCACGTAAGTGTTCTTTTGTGAGGACTCATTGAACCATCCATTCCACTTGTCGCAAGGCTGGTAAGTTTGGTAGACAATTAGGTATGCATTTTGGATAATCGTAAACATCTATTCCTAACATTGATGTATTACAAATTGTACATTGTTTAAAGGTAACTTACTGGGACTCTTGGGCACTTATAGTACAGCCATTCGGGATTCTTAGACGACCGGGATGTCATTATGATGCACGGTCCATAGCCACAATGATAGAACTGACTAGTATCAGAGTTCGTTGATGACATTTGTGAAGGCATTGCAGTTGATGTGGTGTGGGCCTATACCATATTTTTCACACATTTGCAAAAAAGTTGTCTTTGTTACGGTAAAAAAACAGATGAACAAGTAACGAAGCAACAAATTGTTTTATCCATATATACAAGAGTTATTGGTGTATAAGAATCTAAAATAGCACCGTAATGGTACTTGTTAAGATGAAGAGTGGTACGGAGGTCGGGATTTTTAAAGTTAACAAGGGTTTTGGCTATTGTGCTTATAAATTCGGATTATTTTTAAGCAATCAACGGTTTGGATTATTACATGTAAACAATGCTTATCTTTACGTGAAGATAATGGGAAAAAAATCCGGATCGTTGATTGCCAAACAGACAACTGTGATTGAAGACTACAACCCTGTGCTTGGGCACTACAGGGTCCCAAAATATTTATCCACAGCAAACTAATTTTGGCCCAAAAATGTTTCTCTTTAAAAGGTGATAACGTTTTCCCAATCATTGGCACAGTCACACCGGCAATTCATACCACAGCCAATTGCCGAAAAGCAAGACATTTTTCAAAATAAAAAAAATTTCCGTCGAAAATGCTTTCCCGGGTAAGATGTTCGACGTGAAACAAATATCTCCCTACTGGTGAATATCTCTTATTCTATCTCAATCTGCAATAGGAAGAAAATGTGAATGCTAAATATTTTTCCCAAGGACTTTATTCTTTAATAAAATCTTGAACTATCAATAATTTGAAAGAAATTACCTAGGTATTGAATTTCCAGTAATAATATTTTTATCCCTGCCCCGACCCTAAAATTCCCTAACCCACCCCTAACCCGACCGGGTAATTTACCCGCCCCGCCCCTATTTTTTTCACATATTAGTTAAGTATATTTTAAACTCCAATTAGTGAGTACAAATGATAAAAGTTCACAAAATAACTTTTACAACTTAACCAAAATCTACTATGTAATGTTGTATTTTAGTTGTAAAAGTAAAATTATAAGAATAAAAATAAAATTTAATGCATATAAGTGAGAAAATATAATTTGATAGATACATATAAGAGTATATAAATATAGTTATATATATGTATGAATGTTGGGGCGGGGCGGGGTGACCATACCCCTGCCCCTACCCTAACCCTGGCGGGTTTTTCAAAATCACCCCTTGCCCCTACCCATTACCTGAAAAAATCGTAAAAAACCCTACCCTATCGGAGCAGAGTAAGGCGGGTTCGGAGCGGGGCGGGTTGAATTGCCATCCCTACATGGAATGTTAATGATCACATGTATCAAATGGGATGAACCCATCAACTGGAAATGCTTGCAAATCCAAACAGAAAAAGGAACCTGATTCAATGTTACCATGAGGAAAGTGAAATGAAGGTGGCCCAAAGGGCGCCAATAGAGTAACCTGATTCAATTTACCGTGAGGAACTTCTGTGGCCCAAAGGGTAACCTGATTCAATTTACCATGAGGAACTTCTCTGTTTTCTTGTATGTTTGACTTTTGGTCCAGTTGGTCGTTTGCTGTTTTGTTCTTTCGTTTTCTTGCATGTTTTGCCCGTTTTTTGTAGTTCTGGTCCATTTTGCCCGTTGATGCATGTGTTTTCTCAACAGTTTGGTTTAGTCGGCAATGGCGGCTCCAGGAATTTTGAACAGAGTGTTCAAAAACTATTTTAACTCTACTAGCCCTATTATACTATTAGTTTGAATAATGAGACCAAATAACACAAAAATATGTAAGATATATATGTCACAATTGCATAATCTTGGCGAACTCTATTTTTAAGGCCAAGCAAAATTAAACCGGTATATAAACACATTAGTCTATATTGTAGGAAACTCTTTGGCGAATAGGTTCACACGGACTTTTATTTTATTTTATGTATGCTCCTATTTTTTGGAGATATAGAGTTGATTGTTCTTCAGAAAAAAGTCAGGGCACGAAATCGATACCGATATATACTTTTTGCTCTTTTTATTTTTTATCTATCAATTGTGAATTTCCTGCATTGATAGATATTCACAGTATAGGAATAAGTGTTCAAACAAACTCGAGATAAAATAATTACATGTAATATCAAAAGTAAAAGAGCTTAAGTTCTTCAATTGACCATCTATGTGAAGCTATGGAGCTTCTTATGACTTTTAATTGGGTTTTTTTACATTGGATTGGTTTGTGGGTTGATTTTTTTGGGTCGAGTTTAATTTTTTTTGGCTAGAGTGTTCAAATATTTTTAGGTTGGGTGTTCAAAAAGGACAAAACTTAAGTATAACTACAAAAAATTACATGTATTCTAAACAATTTTTTTTTTTTGAGAGTGTTCAGGTGACCATCCATCAACCTATGTAGAGCCGCCTGTGATAGTCAGAGTTTAGGCTCCGGTGATGGCTAGTTGCCCTTCATGTTTTTTTTTTTTAGTAGTTATCCTTCGATCTGGGTTCTCCATGTGCTTTCTCTGGCCCTATTCAATATTTGTTTTGAATCCGATCGGCTCCCCTTCTCCAATCTCCCCCTCCCCATCCAATCAGATTGCCCTTTGTCTTTTCCCTCCCCGGTCAGATTGGGCCCCCTCTCCGTTATTCCCTCCCCGTCCAATCCGATTGACTCACCGCTCCGGTCTTTGTTTCAAATCCATTCGGCTCCCCTTTTCCAGTTTCTCCTCCCCGTTCGTTTGGATTCCCTTTTATCCTTTTCCCTCCATAGTCGGATTGGTCTCCCCTTTTCAGTTTTCCTCTTCACCGTTCAATCTGATTGACTTCCGTTTGGGCTATGGTTGGTTGCTACTTTTTATCTTTTTACTTTGGGCTATGTCATCATCAGGGCAATGCTTGTTGTAAAAAACTTTGTGATTTTGCATTTTTTTAGTTTTGTTTGTAGTCTCGCCGCGATGGCTTCGGGTTGATGGTTGTGGGACTGCTTGGTTTTGGGTGGGATCCAGCTTATCGTTTCAGGGTTTGGTCAATTACCGATGTTCGATGTTAGTAATGGTGGTTGAATCATCATGTGGGATGGTGCGCAATAATCTATTCTGCTGGGTCGAGGATGCTTGGAGTTGTGTTGTTTGGTTGGAATTTGAGTTCGGCTCAATGGCGGTAGTGGTTTTGGGCATGGGGTGAATATATAAAATAATTATAGATAATGTAAGTGTGAATAAGCCAAGGGAGAATAACCCCTGTCGACAAGGGATACTTCGTAGCAGTTTATTTCAATAACCAAGGTTGCGCTTCTTACTGATAGCTTCTCTATAGATTTTAGAGCTCTGTAGTTGGCCTTGGCCATCTAGTTCCACGATGCCTAACCGTGCCGCAAAACTCTCGACTATAGGTATGACAGACACTTGGTTTGTATCGGTTGGTTTTTGTATAAAAGTTTCGTCAATAGTAAAACTACCGTATCAGCTGAACATTGATAAGGCGCATAGGGGTCCCCTGACAATCAACAAACTGAATTAGCCATTATGCTAGATGTACTCCTTTAGTTAATTTGGTTTTATTTTTCTGTCTTTCCTTTTTGTAAGTTGTCATTTTCTAGTTGTATTTGCTTGTACTTAGTAGCATTTGATTAATGAATTTCTCTCCTTCTTAAAAAAAAAAAAAAGAAAGAAAAAAAAAAAGAGAGCGAGAGAGAGAGTAGTCAAAAAGCAACATACCACTGTTTCTCGAATCAAATGGAAATTTTAAAGAAAACGCTAAGGCAAAGAATCTCAACATGCCTTTCATAATGTAGAAGGCCCAAAATGAACTTTCTCTATTTGATCAACAAAAAGCAAAGCTAAAAAATTATTCCACCATGTTGGTCAATTTTTTCCCAAGTACGGAAAGCACAAGATCAAAGGTAGAGGTGATGAAGCCGGTGCTTCTCAAGGCTGGAATCCCTTTAGTCATCTCTCTGGCTGGTATTATCATTGCTAGGATATCAACAAGGAAAAATTCAGTTTCAAAAGTTTCGAGTTCCGAAAACCATGTGGATGTCCTGGCATCTGATGATTCTGACCCTCGAGATGATATTGGAAATGAAGAGAGCTTTCACAGCCTTGATTCCTTTTCTTTTCCCATGGAGGATGAAGAACAGAATAGTATTACAGCTATCCGCGATAGAAGCTATGTGGAAGAAGAGATTTTAGGCCTTAGATGTCGAATTGAAGAGCTTCAAGCGAGGGAGTGGAAGATAGAGGCGCGGTGTCTTCACTATTGCGAAATGAAAAAGCAAGAACAAATGCTTATGGAAATTCAGAACAATTTATTGTTGGAGATAGCGCGTGCTGAATTCTTGGGTAGGGAAGCTTCTTACATGGAAGCCAACAACCATAGATTCGAGGAGTTGGTGGTGGACAATTTGAGAATATTAGAGCAGCTTGAATTTGAAAGATGGGGAAATAGAATGCTTCATAAAAAGGTTAAGAAGCTTTCAAGAAAAATAAAGTGCATGTCTTGTGTTATGAGAGAACGTAATCGGAAAATTGAAAACAGAGAAGCAGAGTGTTCGAGAGTTCACCGAGAGTTGGAAAGGACCGCGGAGAATTTTAAGGTGCTGGAGGGTGAAAATGCAGAGCTTCAAAGTGTTATAGATGAATTGCAGAAAGAGAAGAAAGAGCTTTTGCAGAAGCTAGAGTTGGCAGAAAATTCAGCCTCCTCAAAGGTTCAAACCCCATTTTTTGTCTTTTGTTATACTAATACTTTGTCTTAAGAAACAAAGAACCTTTTTCTGTGCACACATGCTTTCAAAAAAATGTTTAGGAAGTCAGGGGTTGAAGGAGGGGATTGCTGGAGCAGGGGGATGGCCACATAGATGGCTGGCGAGGTACCCCTTTTTGTTTGCAGGGTCGGTCCCAACGGGTGCAAGAGGGGACCCGGAACTCTGTACAACTTCAAGTATCCTCATATATTATACTAATTTTCATGTTAATTAAGAAAAATACTATGGAATTGAACCCTGCAAGCTCCTTGAAAGAAAAAAATTTCTTAAAACTTGTAGGTAAAAATTCTTAAAATTTTAAGTTATCGGTCATTTTTTAGGTTGTGTGCATAGAATTAAATGGTGGCTATACACACAACATATTGTCCCTTCTTCGGACTTCGCAAGTAGCAATATATATTTATAAAATATATATATTATATTATGAATATGAAAATATATGTGATTCAGATCCAAGCTGAACGCAAATCTCACGCCCGCCACTATTTGTTTGTGGTTTTGAAAATATGTTTTAGAAGTACTTATGAAAATTAAAATGATCATGTTTTGCATACTTTACTCATTTTTAGTAGAATAATTTTTGAGAGTATATACGAAAACAATCTCCACCCCCAAAACTGGTGTATTACAATCTCGATGTATTCTCAAGCAGCTAGAAACAGGGAGCAAGTCAAAGTCTTAACAAAGTCTCTTGTTTTGCAGATTGAAGCAGAATGGGTAGCATCAGATGATTACAAACGCCTAGCAGATGAACTAGAACAACTCCAGAAGGATCGAGTAGTGGAATTGAAAGAACTCATTTTCTTGCGCTGGTGCAACGCGTGCTTGAGGCATGAATTGATGAGGAGGAATCAGGAGCAACAAGAACAAATAAAAGAGCAAAATGATAAATTGGTGTTGGAAAATGGCGAAATTGAGCATATTTCATTGGAGAATGAATTAGATGGTGAAACAACCGGAGCTCAGGCTCATTCCAGAAGGCCGAAGTTGATGCAAAAGATTAAGAGATGGGTGGAAGGGAGCGAGAAGATGAAACAGAAATGGAATGAAAATGAGAAGAATCACCAAGGGAAGTGCTTTGGAAGGTATTTGGTTTCCGATGGAGCAGAGGAACCACAAATTCCTCCCCGGAATTCCTGCTCTAGTGCATGAATGCAGGAGTTCTAGTACTTTTAGTAGCCGACAAACATGACAAGACGTAAATCTTTTGGAAGTGAAAAATGGAAAATTATTTCCAAGGCATAAGAATGTGATGAATTTCAACACCATTCGTCTATATACTAATTGGCTGAGTATGAAGTTCATGAATTTGATATGATCCAACCTCCTTTTTTTCAAGTGCTTGTCATTGGCGACTCCGGCCGCATTTATATTTTCTTAAATCCATGATGCAACAAAAGTTGTATTTTCCAGACTCTCTATCTCTACACGCTCTGACCTCTCTAAAAGAAACACCCCCAAATAAGCCTCCTGTCGTGCGACCCTTCGCCGTTTTGGTTCTCATCTGCTGTTTTGGGTCTTCGTCATCTTTCGGTTCAGCACAGTCGGCTCTAGCTCAAATCCGGCCATGCATGCTTCCTTTCGGCCAGCCCCTCTCCGTTTCCGGCCAGATGACATGGGATCCGTTGGTTTCTGCTTCATCCTTGGGTTCATTTCTCCTCCAATCAACACATCCCCTCTGGCCCATACCTCTGCCGGGTTTTAGATCTCCATTTTCTGATCTACCACTTTCAACAATTACGCCTCCGGCCCGCACCTTTGCCGTGCCTTGATTTTTTTTTGCTAGCACTGTATCGGCCTCCTTTAATTTTTTCAGAATCTGGGTTTTTAAAAAAAATTGGTTTTCTAAAATCTCAACCTTTGGATTTCGTTTCTGGAGACTGGAATCCTTTTTTAAAAATATGGTTTTCTAAACTATCAAATCCTTTGAGTTTCGTTTTCGGAGACTGGATTCCATTGCCTGTGTTTTCTATGTTGTTTTCAATTTTGTGTTTCCTTGGCCATTCGTATGCATGTGTTCCTGTTTGTCTTACAGGTTCTGAGCATAGGGCGGGAGTAAGGTAAAAATTGTCTTAGTTTCGAGCAGTGGATGGGAGTAAGGCAAATGTCGTGTTTGGGGAAGTTTTGTCTCAAGTTTATGATGGCGAGGCTTCATGTGGCGGCGGCGGTGGAAGTCTCCGACGGAGAGGATATTCCATTTTAGTTTCAGTAATTTACTTATGTTGAATGTTTCTGATTGTATCTGTGTTTCTGTTGTGTAGGCCAAAGCTTTGTAGTGACAGTTTAGCTTCGTAAAGGTCTTTGCCTTTCGCCGGTGACAGTTTGTACGGGCGACTTCACAAATAAATGAATTTATACCTCTTTCTCCAAAAAAAAAAAATCCGTGATGCATGTGCCATTTGTATTTCCGAAAATGGTGAATCTTCGGGTCATACCCGTCGTATCAAAATATGCAACGGAAGCACCATGTTGGACTAAACTAGTCTGTGTTCTACTAAGGGTGTTTTTTATGTGATGTATTGTGAGAGAATGATCAGTCTTGGTTTTTGAAAAAAAATTGTTTTTTATTAGTGGAACACCTCCTTACGAGCAATACTGATGCCTTTCGAATTCGAGTCTTGCAAATCCAATATTCTCTGGCTTAGAGAAAACATTCTTTACACCGGCGGTGTAAACTAAAATTTCCTCCAAATCGATTGCATTGCACCATGTGTTCATGTTCTACCTTTTGGGACCACTATTTGGACGCATGGCGCAATGTAATATGTTTGGAGAAAAACTTTGGTTTACACCGCTAGTGTATAAAATGTTCTCCCTTTCTTCGTATTTTGCTTCTAAGGTAGGTGTTATGCAATCTACTTATGTTTCCTTCTCTCATTTTTCACGGTGTTCTTTTCTTACAATTTGACAATTTTTGTGTTTATGGAGGAAGTAAAATATTATAGTTTAAAGGATCATTGTACCAAAAAATTAATCTTTTTAAATTTGAAGGATAATAGCAAAATACAATTTTGATGTTAACTTTTGAGCTTATCTGGCAAAGCTAGATGGTCTTATTAGGAATGAATTTAATTTTGTTAACCCTCTTTTGTTCACCATCTTCATTACTCTCCCTCTTATTGGTTGAGATTGTGTAGATCCCACAAAAAGTAATGTCATCCTTACAAAAGAGTGTATTGCAGGGGTGCCTACACTATTTCAATTTTCAACTAATAAGAGGGAGGCTAATGTTCACTTCTTTTAAAGAGAGTGAATAAAATCGCACTTTCTTAGGAAACTTATAATAAAGTAGAGGAGAAGAGAATGCAAAATTTAGAGATTTCGTTGGATTGTTTGTTTTAAGTGGGATTGAAGAAATTAGAAAAATCCAGTATTTGAGCACAGTAAAACTTTTTATACTATATTTTTCTTGGACATGAGGGTGCTGCGCAGTGTGCTGTGCAGCATTTGGCACGGCCGCGCCGTTGTCGGTTCGATGATCGGAGACGTCCATCGCATAGAGCACTTCGAGTACTACATGTGTACCAAAACTCAACTGGATTGGATATCATTGAGTGCTGATCGGAACACATTATTTCATTTGCTTATTTCTTTTCTTTGCTAAGGGACTAGCAAAGTGTAAGTTGGGGGGTGTGATAGGTGCTTAATTGTACCCAATTAAGCCCTCTAACTTATACTTGCGGGTCCATTTATGTTGTTACTTGGTGCAGATTAATTAGTATAATGTGTTTGTAGGATTTGGAGATCAATGAGCCAAATAAAGTGCAATTTGGAAAGGAAATCATTCAATCCCGAATTGAAAAGGAATATGGACAGCTTTCAGTATTTTGACCATATCTTTTAGCTTGAGTGTCCGATTGAGGCAAGGTTTGCGGCACCGGAAAGGAAATTCAATTTCCTACAACTTTCCTGTTTATGAGTTTTCCAAATTCCAACATCTTGAAGGTCGAAATTGGGCTGGAAGCGGGCCGTAGAAGACAAGAACGGGATTTTTGGAAAGTTTGGTTGAGATTGGACTTCCTAAACTTATTCTTTTACTTGGACTCCAAGAGAGTTGTGAGCACTATAAAAGGATAATCCTAGGTCATTATTAGGGGTTCAGAAGTGGAAGAGAGGCTCCATGTCCGGCTAAACCCCTCATCTAGGGGGAAGATGAAGCTCTGCTCCAAGTAACGTTAATTTATGTATAGGATTTAGGTTTCTTATTCGGATCAATTGTTTAACTAAGAACTCTTTTCATTACATATGAATGAAATTGCTTTACTTCTTCCATTATGTTGAGTATTTGTGAGCGCAACGCAACTACCTAGTTAATCAATAGTTTCCACTGATTGTGCTTGGGTGACTGAGATGGGTTATGCTCATAAGACGGGTCGTGCCACTGGACAGGCCGTGAAAGAGACGGGGTTGTACCAGCGAGACGAGCCGTGCTATGGGATAGGCCATGCCTGTTGGCAACACAATAATCTTCTTGACAAAATCATGATTCGAGTAGAAACCCTAGCCTATGCATATTTTCGTTACGCGGTCGGGGTGGATTCGAAACCCTAGATCTTTCTTTCCATCTCCAATTTAATCACTGCTTTGCTTAGTTTAATTATTCACAAAATTAAAACCAATCAATTAATCTTTTCCGAATTAAATTAGAAATTAATCGAATCTATTGTAACTTAGCCAATCTGTCTCTGTGGATCGATACTCGGACTTAGCCACCATTCTCTGGAGTAGTAGTTAATTCTTAGTTGTTATAAATATATTTTTGACTCGGAACGACACGGTCAGTACTCGACGTGCTCTACGCGATGGACGTCTCTGATCATCGGACCGACACCGGGGCAGCCGCGTCGAGTGCGGCACAACACAAGGCTGCGCAGCACCGCCCCTCTGTCCATTTTTCTTAACACTTCCCTTTGTAATTTATTTCCAAACCCTTTTTTCCCCCGGGTCCTTATATTTTTCTAACACTTAATTGTTTTCCCATGATCTTCTATTGTTAGCTCACTCGGCTGACAACAAAAACAGAAACTTTAATTTATTTTTTTCATTTTTTATACAATTTTACACATTCAAATACATTTTTTTACATATTTTAATACACTTTTTTAACATTAACGACATCCTACTGAACTGATCTTAGGGCATCTCTAGTGAACTACCTAAAAGAGTATCCTAAAGTGTCATAACTAGTTAGCTAAGAAAAACTCAAAAAATGGTCTCTAGTGGACAACAAATGACTCCCTAAAATCGTAGGTGTCACCCCTCACTCCCTAAAGTGCCCCAAGTCACTACCTAAATTTAGGGAGAGACTTAAGGAGAGAGAAAGAGGAGAGAGATAGAGAGAGAGAGAGAGAGAATAGAAGGAGGAGAGAAAGAGGAAAGAGAGAATAACTTTAAGGAGAGAGAAAAGAAAGACTTAAAGTTAATGAATATACAGATAGGTAGTTCACTAAAATGCATTCTTCATTAGTTAGCTAAAGTTCTAGCACACAAAATAGGGCCCCACATGCGCTTAGGTGTACACTTTAGCAGATATTTTTTAGGCAGTCCACTAAATATGCTCTTATAATTATCTTTTTTTTCTCTCTCCTCCCACAAGTTTTTTTTTTTTTGGTAAGTGAAAATTTTATACCAACCAAACAACCAAGCTTACGGGGAAAAACCCAAGCAAAAGCAATACAACTCATCAAGGAACAACCAATCATGGTCAAAAGAAAAGCAACAAAGAGGACTCAACTTCTAAACATTCTACGGGGTAGATTCCATTGGCTACACAACCAAAGGTTTTCTTGAGAGCTGGGAACCTTCCTCCAAGAGCTGGCTCTGTACCTCACATTTTCTTCCACAATTGCAAGGACCATACTAGAATCTTTTGAGCATCCCCCGAAAATTCTAGCATTCCTTTCCAGCCATATATAATACAAGGCAGCAGCAAGGAACAATTTGAATAACATAGCACGAAAAGATTTACCTTTACAATGATTGCATGCCCATTTCAGCTCCACATCCCATTACAAGATTAGATAGAGAGGATGAAGTCGTATGGACTCTCTCGTTCAATGGGTAATTTTCTACTAAATCAACTTGGGAAGCCCTCAGATAGAAAGTTGTCAAGGTTTCATGGGCTGTTGTAATTTGGTTCTCCCAGAATGTTCCAAAATGGGCCTTTAGAAGTTGGTTAGCTTGTAGGGCACGTTAGCAACTAAAGATAGACTAAGAAGGTGGGGGATGACAATAGATGCTGAGTGTGTTCTCTGTTCTCAACATGAGGAACTCTCCTCCCCACAAGTTACAATCATAGTTGCCTTTTTTTTTTTCCCCACTCTCGTAGTCAAAGGGGTGTAAATCCCAAGAAACCCGTCCACAGACACAGGTTACAATCATCCTCTGTACCTACAGAAAAAGGTCGCAGAGGGGTGTTGAGTTTTTTTTTTTTTTTTTTCTAGAGGCAGGTTAACCGATAATTAAATGGGTACAAACCCATACACACAGAAAATGCACAGATCGAGCTCGGGGATCCATTTTTGGGTCCCACATGAACTATCTGAACTGTTCATTCATCTTAGAATGAAATTCCGAAGGGCCTTGTGAAAAATCAGTTCAATCGGACGTCTTTAAATGCTTGATCTGAGAGTCCCCGTTTCAGTAAAAAAAAATTAACTGAAACGGGGGGCTCTTAGATTAAGAACTTAAAGACGTTTTGAGATGATTTTTCACATGGCCCTTCAGAATTTTATTCTAAGATGAATGAACGGTTCGGATTATTCGTGTGTGACCCAAAAGTGGGTCCCCGAGCTCGATCTGTGCATAATCTGGTCCCAGGTTAACAACATAATTCCATTGCTGTCAAGCCCTTCCGCTGTTGATGATGGCTGGCTCCTTTGGCAAATAATTCGTAATCAGGATTATTGAATTATTCATTTTGTCTTTATTCAATTTTTTTTTTACATTTGTTAGTTTTGAGTCAAGATTTTGTGATTTCTGGATTTCTCTCGACGAGACGAATCTAACAAGTATAAAATTATGATCAAAAGTCAATTTTTTTTAATAAAGCCAAAATTAATCCAATAATCCAAGTATTTTCGGCTTTATTCAAAAAAATATTTGGTTTGACTATAAATTTATACTTGTTAGATTCGTCTCGTCGAAAGGAATTTAGAAACCACAAAATCTTGACGCAAAACTAACAAATGCAAAAAAATCTCCACCATAGTTTTTTTGCCAAGGGTATATTGCACTTTTCTTATTTTTGAAATAATAATTACTTTTTCTTATACTGAAACGTGTTGATTAATATATCACGTTCGACTGAAAGAGTTTGGGGTTAATGCACGTGACTTTTGCATTAATTGTTGTTTTAATTTTATATTTTACAATTTATATTTGATTGAGTAATCCCAAGTAAAATAATTATGGTGGAGATATACATGGCCATGTGACTTGGTCTCCTTCAAATTCTCCACTATCATAGGTAGCCGGAGTATCTCTAACTAATTATGGTTAGCCTTCTGTGCCTATATACAAGATATACTTCTATTTGCTTTATCATCCAATCTACTCCCAGAAAACTTCTCACCTTCTTCGGTTTGGGTCTCAAGACACACCTGCACCGTCCCAAAAAAAATTTCTTTCTATCTCTCTACTCATTACCCCAAAACCCTCCCTCAAAACCCAAATCGAACAAGGCCAGATCCTTTTCCTCTTTCTTTAACCAATGTACAAGTGCTTCATGTTATAGTCCTACTTGTTCAGATTTTGATCAGTTGCGGTATATATACTTGCTGCTACTGATTTCATATAAATCTCGAGCGTCGGGACAGAAGGAGGCTAACAGTCGTTGTATCTCGGGGAAAAAGAGCGTCGTTCAACCCTTTGCAAAGGGTTGTATCTTTTCTAAGGATAGCGCTATTCGCGTGCCTCGACCACGCAAACAGGCTATTCTAACCCTTTCTCTATTAATATAAATTTGCCATATTTGGTTGATTGTTATTTGTGTCTAGGTATTTAATTTCCAATAGTTTAATCCTAATTCTATAATTATTGCAACATGATCTGTGTAAAAGAATGTTGTGTTCCATTCGAAATTATAAATTCCTTTCCCCTGTCTGTCCGGTTGCAATTTAGAGGCCAAGGATACTGAATTTAGATAAAGATTAAATGGATGTATGAATGCAACCTTGAGAAGTTTGGACAAAGTTACTTTAAGAATATCGACTATAGTCCTTTTTTTGTTTTTGTTTTCAAACTTTTAAGTCCTTAGCCAAGAAAGTTGATACTTTATAGATTAATTGGATATATGAATATGTGATTAAGGACCAATGTATGACAGTATGAGGCATATGAAGATCCCAGTCCATGCCTCTTGGACTGAAATTTTTTGGCACTAGAAGTTTGAATCAGCCTTCGATAAAACATGTGATTGGCAATGGTAATGACACCTTTTTTATTGGATGAATAACCGGCACCCTTTTGGCCCTCTCTAAGCTAGGTTTGGAGATGGTATGGACAATACTCTGTCCAGAAGTCTAAATTCTAAAGTGACTTTACTGATTAGGGATAATTCTTGATTTGGGGAGGCTTTCTACAAAAGAGAGAATTCAAAGATGGGTCGTGTTTTTAGGGAAGGGAACATGAAGGGTATTTTAGGAATTAAAAAGTAGACAAACATCTAACTCGTTTATAAGTAGTATATATAGACTTCCTTATCAGCACTCTCGTCTTCCGCAGAGGTGATCCCGTAGACAACCATCCGCGCTTGGAATAGGATTTGTGGTATAGCATCTTCATTCTCGTTCTTTTCGCCGTGGGGTCAATCAGTGTTGTATGCAGATTTCAAATTCATATAATATCTTGAGCTACAGAAAAATATCTTACCCGAACCCCTGATTTAATTCGCACATAGCCATGACAGCCTTCTACATATGCGAACAACTTCTCGTGAAGTCGTCAACCATGGGATGACAGCCTTCTTAGCAATCCAGAATCGAAGCCTTACAATCCCCCGAGTATGGGGATACGGAGGATAAAAAAGGGGCAATTGCGGAAGCTCCAAACTTTTAAGAAACTCAACGAAAGCGAGACCTCATCATTCGTATTTGTTTTCATGTTTGAAGCATTCGTTCTTGTCCTTACTATCGTTTGGGTTGTAACATCATCCTCTCTTCAAGATTTGCATGACGCGAAATTTTTGAGCCTGGCGACATCCATTTGGAAGACGCTTGCAATTATAAGTGTCATAGATCGATTGCTTTCATATGCCTTAATGGGTATAGTCGTTATAGTAACTAGGAAATTATGGGGCATACGAATTAGACCCTATTTGTTGAACGCCATACACGACACACTAACGTGCGTCTTATGGTTCAGCATGGTATTAGGCACATGGAAATTAGTGCTTGATTCGGATTTACAACTGTCAGACAAATAGCAATAGCAAGAGACCTTCAGTAATCTGGAAATTGGGATTATGTGTATGGTTCTACGGACAACATTGTGATTGTGGAAAATTATCAGGTTGAAGACAACAGCTATTTCTTTCACCAGGGACAAGTACTTTGACGATATCAAAAATATCTTGTCTGTAGCGTATTATACATTCTGCAGATAAGACAGTTTCAATATCGTCAAAGTACTTGTCTTTGGTGAAAAAAATAGTTGTTGTCTTCAACCCGATAATATTCCACAATGTTGTCCTTAGAACCATACGCATAATCCCATTTTCCAGATTACTGAAGGTCACTTGCTATTTGTCTGAGTTGTAAATCGGAATCAAGCACTAATTTTCATGCCCCTAATACCATGTTGAACCATAAGACGCACGCTAGTGTGTTGTCTATGGCGTTCAACAAATATGGTCTAATTCTTGTGCCCCGTACTTTCCTAGTTACTGTTACAACTGTACTCATTAAGGCTTATAAAGTAATCGAGCTATGACATTTATAATTGCAAACGTCTTCCAAATGATTGTCACTAGGCTCAAGAATTTTGGGTTATGCAAATCTTGAAGAGAGCAAGATGTTATAACCCAAATAATAACAACAAGAATGAATGCTTCAAACATGAAGCGAATACGAATGAGTAGGTCTCGCTTTGGTTGAGTTTCTTGAAATTTTGGAATTTGCATAATTGTTTTTTTTTTATCCTCTGCATCCCCCTACCCTTGGGGATTGTAAGGCTTCGATTCTGGATTGCTAAGAAGGCTGTCATCCCATGACTGGCGACTTTCCGAGAAGTTGTTCGCAAATGTTGATGGCAACATCATGGCTATGTGCGAATTGAATCATGAGTTCTGGTAAAATATTATTCCGTAGCTCGAGATATTATGTGAATTTGAAATTTGCATACAATACTGATTGATCCCACGATGAAAAAGAACGAGAAGGAAGATGCTATACCACAAATCCCATTCCAAGCGGGGATGGTTGTAAACGGGTTCTCCTCCACGGAAGACGAGAGTGCTGATAAGGAAATCTATATCTATTCTACTAACAAAAGGGTGAGATGTTTGTATTTTTTTTAATTCATAAAATATCCTTCACGTTCCCTAATTTCTTTAATTTCTATCTCAATTTAATTTCTTTTTCTGCGATATCACAGTGAACTTTCTTTATGAGTTGTGCTCTAAGTGAACAATCCTTCTATATAGTCCCAGCAAAGTAATTTGCACATATTATTCAAGATTCTTGTGAATTTCATACAGTATTGAAGATTATCTGGTAAAAGGAGCTTTGACTAATTAGTAAAGCTGTTGTTTGATTTGTTTGATAATAGTTCCCCGTAAGACAAGTCATTACATTGGTATTCCAATCCCCCATAATTACATTGATGGGAGTTATAAATTTCTTGATGTCAAATCTACTGAGTGGTGATGTGGGGATTCCAGCTTGTGTGTGCCCTAATCTTCCTTTAAGTAAAGGTAAGCTTTTTATGAATTCCACTGGATACTCCAAATGTGACACGTCAGCTTGTTCAAATATGTTAAATTTTCAATGCTCTTGACTGCATTTTTTTATGGTCCCATCGAATCTTGTTACGATAAGTTGGTTCTTACCATTTTGATACCTATTTCTTGCAATAGTTCCAATTCGTTTATCTTATTTACATTCGAAACATGTACATGACATTCTTTAGCTGCCAGAGTCCACAAAGGCAACAACTATAATGATTATTTGTCTTTGATACCTATTTCTTGCAATAGATCCAATTCGTTTATCTTATTTACATTTGAAACATGTACATGACATTCTTTAGCTGCCAGAGTCCACAAAGGCAACAACTGTAATGATTGTTTGTCAGATAATTTAAACTCATTTTAGAGATACTTTCTACTATTTTTATAACTAGCTTTGAGGTTAGAAATCATGAGAGAATAGCCATTTGGTAGCAAAAATGATGGCAGAAGCTGTTAATTACCTTAGAACTCAATTTGCCTCAAGGTCTTTTTATGTTTGTAAGTAGCTTTTCAGTTTGGACATCCAGCACCTTCTAATTCTTCATCACGCACTGCTTCTAATTCTTCATTGCATACTGTTTCTATATTGTATGTGTACAACTATTGAGGAGAGTTTTTTTTCTGCTCTTGCACGTGTATGTTATTAGTGACACTTTGATGTTGCATATGTTTAATTAATCTTCAAACTTCCAGTTAATTCCGTGCAATATCCCTTTCACTTTTCTTTGTGTCCTTCCACTGCCCCTTTTTATCTTTACTCTTTCATCATCTTATTCTCTATTCTCTTTTCACAAGTTTTCTTGTCATGGTTTCTTTTTTCGTGGTAGTGGTGGGGATCTGCTGTTCAACCTTGGATTGTCAAATGAAGCCTGTGCAATATGAGATTCTGAGAACGGAGAAGGGCATTCGTTGGCCTTCTGGTACGCTTTATATCTCTGTCCTTGGCACTCAAAATCATGTATTGTTTTCTTCTTAAGTCTCGTTTAGCATTGTTATGGATGACTCAATAATGCACTGTTTACCTCTGGAAATTTGCTGCTCAAAAGGAAAAGGCAACGATTTTCCACAAATTTCATATAGTAAACTTGTTACGAAGTGGACCAGTAGGATGCTTTTAATTTGGTCCTGGGGTAGAAAATGACCTTTCATACATTGGCATGACATTCTGCATTTAGTTTCGTCCTGACAATTGATAACAGATTTAGATTAACGAGTAGACAAGCGTATTGTGGACAACAAAAAGAAAATCTAACAGTAAAAAGATCTTAAATACTGCAATAACATAGAATTAATGGATAACGTTTAAAGCACATGAAGAGTATTGGGTTGTTTGTTGCTTCAGCTTTAGGTGTTGAAAAACTAGAAAATCTAAGTTTCTGTACTTGCATAATCTAGGTTACAAATTTTCCAAAGCACCAAAACATCCATGCAAAGTACTACGACTGATATCCTTTTTTGTGTTTCTCTTGATACTTTAGAGCTCATTGCGGCAGCTATTTGATGATAAAACATAATATTAATAAAACATACTTTAGAGCACATTGAACCAATGCACCTTAATTGTATTGTGTGTGATGAATCTGATGATGAAACATTATGTCATATCGTGCAATATACGATATTATTGTGCTTGCCTTTTGCTACTGTAGATCCAACGATTGTCATGAATGATCCGCGCATGTTTATAATTGTGCATAAAGTATAAATTGTTGTATTGTGATTGCTATTATTCTACAGCATTCAGATTTTAAATTTGAATATTTCCTTAATTGTCATGATGCGTGCTCCTTTCTATGCTTCCACCCTGAAAATCATAGAACCCATTATAGTTGGTGGTGGGTTATTGTTTATTAGGGAAGAGAATCCATTATCTAATAGGTATTGCCTGCTCTGGTAAACCTATTCCACATATCAGCTAATAAGTCAGTTTTTCTTTCTCTGTGTAGTCCACACAACAGGAATCCAACATCCTAGAAACACCAAAAGTTGTGTAGTCTTTTGACCCAGATTCTTGAAACCATTTTGTAAATTCCCATTTCACCTACTTTATTCTCCTTTCCACAGTCTTTATTTACCTATCTTCCTTCCTCTTTGTTCCACAATCTTTTTTTAACTCTTCTCCTTTGTTCTTCCAGTTAATATGACCAAACCCAATGTTAAACCCCCACTTCTTTGTACCCCTCTTTTCTTTCTTCTTTACTTTCTTAATTCCTCCTCATCCCAAAAGACTTGCCCAAATTGTGGCTCCATGCAAGTCCCATACCCTCTAAGCACCAACCCAAGTTGTGGTGATCGTGATTATTCAATCCGTTGCGATCCCCTTTCTCTGAAACTCTACTTTGATGCACTGAACGGAAGTTCATATCTCATTCTAAAAATTTTCCCTTCCTCTCAACGCATGGTGGTACAACCATCACCGTGGCTGCCTGGTACATGTGTAACTCAAGACATGCCCGTGAGTGAGGGCCTCTGGCTAAACCAGTCCCTCCCCTTCAACATCACTTCCTCCAACACCATCTTCCTCTTCAACTGCTCACCACGTCTTATGATCTCCCCACTAAATTGCACGTCATCAAGTCTCTGCCACCGGTACCTGGAAAACTCAGGACATGTTGACAAAAAGCGTGCACTTCAGTGTGCAAGCGGGCTAGACCCGTGTTGTACCTTTCTTGCTGGTGGAACGCCGTCAGCATACAAGATAAGACTTCATAGTTCTGGTTGCAGAGGTTTTAGAAGCATACTTCATCTGAATCAGGGGACGCCTCTAAATGAATGGGAAGAAGGGTTGGAAATTCAATGGACTCATCCACCGGAGCCACTTTGTAAAAACCAACTTGATTGTTCCGGGGATTCCAAGTGTTCGCCTACCGGTCAAAATGGTACTCCTTTTCGTTGTCTTTGCAATAGAGGCCATTATTGGAACCATACCCTTAATACTTGCTCAAAAAAGAAGATTCCAAAATCCAGTCTTACAATCAAGATTTCAATTGGAGTTGTCTCTTTCTTCGTTGTCGGGGGAATAATGGGTGCAATAATGGTGAGAAAATCTGTCAAGTATTCAAACCGGGCAAAGCTGGCGAAGGCAAGAGAAGACATGTTGAAGTCGAGCAACGGTGGGAAGCCTTCAAGGTTGTTTAGACTAAAAGAGGTGAAAAAAGCGACAAATGGGTTTGCAAGAGACAGGATCTTGGGGAGTGGTGGCTTTGGAGAAGTCTATAAAGGTGAGCTGCAAGACGGGACTATTGTTGCTGTTAAATCAGCCAAAGTTGGTGACATCAAAAGCACCCAACAAGTACTCAATGAAGTTGGGATTCTTTCTCAAGTGAATCACAAGAACCTAGTTAGGCTCATGGGTTGTTGTGTGGAATCCCAGCAGCCATTGATGATCTACGAGTACATCTCCAACGGGACACTTTACGATCATTTACATCACAAGCGAACAGTCTTTTTGGAGTGGAAAACAAGGGTCAGAATCGCTTCACAAACTGCTGAAGCATTGGTGTATCTACACTCTGCAGCTCACACGCCTATCTACCATAGAGATGTCAAGTCAACAAATATACTCTTGGATGACGATTTCAATGTAAAAGTTACAGATTTTGGGCTCTCCCGATTGGCTTGCCCAGGGTTGAGCCACATCTCCACTTGTGCTCAGGGAACATTAGGGTACTTAGACCCTGAGTACTATCGGAACTACCAATTAACTGATAAGAGTGATGTATATAGCTATGGGGTTGTTTTGCTTGAACTTGTGACCTCCCAAAAGGCTATTGACTTCTTGCGTAACGAAGATGATGTGAACCTGGTTGTTTATGTGAGTCAAAGAGCGAATGGTGGTTCGATTATGGAAGTCGTAGACCGGGATTTGTTTGGAGAGGAGACCCCGGCTAAGGTCATTACAAGCATGAAGACTTTCTGTGAGCTCGCCCTCACCTGCTTGAGGGAGAAGAAAGGGGACAGGCCTAGCATGAAAGATGTTGCTCAAGAGCTCCAGGGAATAATGGAAACTCTGGAAAAGGAAGCTAGTGATGAAGTCACTTCTGCAATTGTATGATTTGGCAGTAATATATTAAACACAATGTGGAAATTTGGAGAATGATCATGCGGTTAGGAGTGTATGAGGACAGAGGGAAACTTATTGTTACAAAGCTATTACTATTGTAATGTACTATGATTAACTGTAAAATGTCTGGACTGATGGATATATATTTTCTTTGGATATTCATATCCTACTATGTATAAAGAGACGGTTTGGTTGTGGTATGGCGATATTACCGAATTACCCTTAGAGATCTTTAACTTGATGCTGAAAAATTTGAAAAATTGTGTACGAAAGTTTTTTACATTGGTGGCTTGTTGGGTTTACATTGGTGGTTTGTTGGGTTTACATTGGTGGTTTGTTGTCAATTTTCTTTGGATGAAAAGATAAGTACTTTCGCACATAATTATTTAAAAGTATTTCATATTGCTGGCTTATTGAGTTTACAATTGTCGGGCGAAAAATGAAGTACATGCGCTCATAATTTTTTGATTTTTTTACACTCAAATTCTGCATGAAAGTATTTAATTTTTTGGTTTGAATAATGCACATTTTCTTAGTAATGGGCCTAGGTTGTGCACCTCGCTCGCTATCACATCACTAGTTGGAAAGAAAGAAAGGGCTAGATTTGGAAATGATTCCTGGGGTAGGTGGATTTGAGAGGAATGGAAAGACATACAAAGAGGAAAGTTTGAGGATCGGATGCTTGCTTTGTCTACAAAGTAAGAGGGATCCTAAAAGACAGTTCCAAAAGGAGGTAATGTGGAATCTAATGGTATTTATCATGGTGGGGAAAAGCAAACTAACTTTTGGAAAATGGGTAAAGCATTTTGCACTCCAACCTTTATTCAATTCTAAATTGCGAAATGGGGAAATCACTACAACTTCAAAGTGTTCTACCATTTATTATTGTTGAGGAAAAAAAGAAGTTAGAAGTCACTGTTGCACTCAATATCTACTCTAATAATAAGTTCTTGTGTATAGTTCGAAAATAAAATAAATCTAAAGATGCTATTTATATATTCTCTATTATAGGCGTTTTGGAGATCCTCTTACTCTTGTAATATTTTTCCAATTGTTGCTCTAGTGCACTTCTAGTCCCTCTTTTACTTTTGCTTCCGTTCTGAACCTTGGTGTTTTTGGAGATTTGCCCAGTCGTAGACTTTAAGGCCCTGACAATTTGACATTATTCAAGATGTGTACAAGTTAGTCGGACACTTGGTTATCTAAAGAAAAATTAGAGTTGATGCAATCACTGCTCAAAACTATTGTGATATTCGTTGCTTTCATGGTGAATTTCTGCAAAAGTAGTTCAACCACAATTTCTAATATTGATAGTGTTAAGATTTGGTCATTAGTCCCCATGGCCATAGGGATGTGAAAAGTGCTGCTGTATGAAAGGGAGGAGACCCTCTCCAGTTTGGTGTTTTAGACTAGACCGTCCAGTGCAGCCCTTTTGCGTCTTTTTAGGGCTCACATCAACGACCCGAACCGTTCATATTTTAGAACTCGTCGAGAGCATAACCCGCGTTGGAAATCAAATTGATGGGTTTCCATTTAGTATGATTTCGAAACACATTTGTCTTGAGATAAATGGGTTAAATGGTTTCTAATTCGGTGTTGCAATATTTTTTTTTACGGATGAAAAAGTGCACTAACTAAAATCATTGCATGATGGGGCATAAGCCATTTTTTTTTCTTATTCATAGCCAATGTCTTTTCACACCAAGCAAAATAAATAATCGTTTTGTCTCCTGAGATTGCATTAGTGCATAAAAAATTAGACCAATGACTTCTTGGAAACATGGTTGAAGATCGAGCTATGATTGCTAAATATATCACATAGCAACATTTTCATTATGCTTTGGTGCATATAAATATTACTCCCCCATCCCATTTTAAGTGTTCTTGGATTCCAACTTTTTAAGGAGTTAAAATTAATGCTTTAGATTTTTCAAAATTTACCTTTCAAAATGTGAAGTTAATTGAATGTATTTAAATTGCTTATATCTTTCAATATGGATCTCAAAAAATATGTAATATGTCTTATTTGATACATCTCGATTAAATTTATTATACGATTTTCAAAATTATGAAAAACATTATGTCTTGAAAGATATAGACAATTTAAACCTAGCATGAGTATCGACAGTGAACAAACCGATTAGGATGGAAATAGTACTTTTTAAGGATAAAATTGGTAGTTTAGCATGATTTGATTGTTATTTTGACAAATGAGACATTGATTTTGGGACATCCTAAAATAGAATGAAGGACACTTAAAATGGGAAAGAGGGAGTACATGATTCACTAGGTTCCATACATGGGAATTATGCGGGAGTCGTGTGTGGTTGCAAATCTAAAATACGGTACAAAGGTGTCACTTATTAGTCATGCTCTCGAATTTCTTTTTTCCACAATCAAGTTCAATGTTATTTTCGATCTTGTTCCTTATGTGTTGATTTGTTATTCAAATCGAAAACTAAGCTTCAATATGAAATTTACTTATGAAATAAAAGAATCGAAAGTATGTAATGGTAACCTTAGCGACTAATTTAATAATCAAAAGCCGTGCTTTTCAAAAGCACAATATTAGGAGTCGATTCACCATAGAAACCGAGTAAATGAAACCCTAATAATAAAATAATTATAAGAAAAAGGAAAAATCAAATTGTAAAAAGACAATGAGAGCATTGAGAGAAAAATAGTAAAGCAAATGAATGCTGGGATTTTTATTAGTTTTGAGGCTGATGAATTATCAATTTCTATAGCTACCTACTAGAAGCACTAGTACAAACATTCTAGGAGGAAAATGAAAAGTATATAGGTTTATTGATGTCTAACGTGCAAAAATTGAAAACCGAGGGAGGCACGTGAGCCCTCTTCCCTCTTTGAATCCACCCGGGTGTTCCCATGGAGTACTCCCTCCATTCCATATCGCTTGTCCCTTTTGGGAAAGTGTACATTTTGCACAAAAAAAATAATGTTTATGAGAACAACAATGCTATGGGTACACCACATGTGTACCCCAAATGCACACTACTCTGATGTGACAAATGAGGAGAGGCTCATTTTTTGGATGAGCCCCACATTGGGCCTCTCCTCATTTGCCACCTCAGGGTGGTGTGCATTTGGGATACACATGTGGTGTACCCATATCATTTTTCTTATGCGAATTATTTTTTAAAAAAATTTACACCAATTTTTTCTACTCAATAGATCTTTAAATTGGTGTGAAACTTTTTGAAAAAAAAATTGAATGCTAATACATTAGATTTTGCGTGCAAAATGAACGGAAACCCAAAAATGACAAGCAATTTGAAATGGAGGGAGTATTAAATGGGGTCAGAGCAACCCCAAGAGACTCCCTAAACCCCTCCCTATCCTTATTTTAAGCAGCCAAACCCAAAAAACAAGCTCCAAAAGCCTCCCTAAATCCCTCCCTAAAATTACAAAATGCTACAGTACCTCCCCAAAATCCTCCCTATTTGGGGAGGCACTATTCACTACCCTATCAGTTTTTTATTCTCTCTCTCCCCCCTGGTGTTATTTTTCCCTTTTTTTATTCTCTCTCTCTCTCTCTCACTTTCCCATTTGTTTATTCTCTCTCTCTCTCTCTCTCTCTCTCTCTCTCTCTCCCCTCTCAATAATTATTATTTAATTAAAATTAGGGAGGGTAATAGAGAGGAATTGTTGGAGAACTTGGATTGGTAAAATGAAAAATGTACACTGTTTACTACATTTTTAGAAAAAAAATTTGGGAGGCTATTGGGGATGGCCTCAAGTACAGTTTGTAGCATTGTACTTTATATTTTATTTTTTTGTTACTTTGACTTCTTTCAATTTCACTTGTCACGTGCTCATGCTTTCGGTTAAGTATGGTCAATTTCTCCCTTACCGTTAGATTCTTCTGTTAGGAAAAATTGGTTTGGTTTTCGAGTAATGATTGGAGGGAGAAATAAGGATAATAGTTAAAAATAGGGGTAATGATTAGGAAGAGATAGAGGAAGAAATGAGAATAATTAAAAATAGGAATAATAATTTGAAAAAAAATGTGAGTAATAATTGAGTGATAATTGAAAAAATTAGTTCCAAAACCCAAAAGGAACAAGGTTAGTATTGGTATTAGATTCAAATAATGATGATTATGGAAAAGGTTTTTCACATTCTACTTTTTTAACATTTACACCTCAAAATTTGTCTAGTGTGCTTCGAAAAATGTCCCGTGTGTAACTAAGAGTGCCAAAGACGTTACCTATCTTTAAGACTGGATTATAGGTTGTCCACTTCTAATAAGGGATCTCTTACTTTTCTGCAGTGCGGACCTACCCTTTTCTGATAAAATTTTAATGATTGAGACCATTCAATGTGTTTAAAACATGTTTTAGGTATCCCCACAATGAATCAGCAAAAAAGCAACCAGGAAAGGTTTAATCCAAGTAGTTTTTAAAACTACCTATATATAGTCTTATAAAAAATTGCTTGGACCAAGCCTTTTCCAGTCCTTTTTTTTTTATGTTGATTCCTCGCGGGGACTCTTAAAAACATGTTTTAAACACATTAAACAGTTCAGATCATTAAAATATGGCCGGGAACTATGAGGTTTGCACCGTAGCAAAGTAAAGGATCCCTTTTTGCAACTTGGGGGGATTATAGGATCGTTGGGTGTTAATAAGGATGGCACTCATAGAGTCCTGTGACTAGAGTCCTCCTATCCCGTCGGAGATGTAGCCTTGACAAGGGTTGGACTGTTTGTAGTTATCCTCTCCGAAAATGGTGTCGTACGAGTACTGGGTATGAGTACGGTGAAAAACGTAACGGGTACGACAAAAATGTTCCGGGTACTTTTGGAGTTTTAGGGTACGGCTTTGGTACACCTAGGTACTTTTATGGGTATGTTTGGGCTAATTTGTAAATTTTTTACTTCAAGGGGTCCGAATGAAAAACCTTAAAAGTTCAAGGGTTCATGGGCAATTTCTCATTGCCTTAGATTAGGGCTTTCCATTTTGAGAGAGCAGCAACAACATGCATAGCTCCTCTTCGACTCTTCCTCTGCTTTGACATCTGGTTAGTCTCTCTCTCTCTCTCCCTCTCGTGCGCGCGCGCACGCATCGCATCTGGTTACTTTCTTTCCCTCTGAATCGGTTTATTTCTCTCTCTTCTCTCTCTACAGATCTGTAACTAAGAAGTGAGAAGTGAGAACCTCGTCAGAGATATCTCTCCCGCATCCTCGTTAGGAAAAAGTGTCATTTTTTAAAAAATAGGACTGTATTTTAGACTATATGGTTTTTAATTTTTAACTGTAAATGGTGGTGTCGGACTGTCGGTGTATACTGTAAACGATGGTGTATTTAGTTTTTAATTCGATTATAGGAAAATGAGTTCAAGGACATCAACATCAAGCAGTTTTGGTTCAATTTCTAGTGAAGTGTGCCTTCTAGTACTAGTACTGCTGACGTTGAAGATGATATTAATGCTCCTCTTTGGAAATATGTCACAAAATCAGTTAGGAGGGCAAGAAGAGGGGGGCAGAAACACAAAATGGCAGTTGGGCTTTGGCCTTTTAGGTGGGCTTGTCCCAATGGTTTCTCGTTTGGCTCCTTGCCAACCGTTTGGGGTCTGATGTTGTTCGTTGCGTCTTGCGGTTGAAGTTCTTTCTCCCGCAGTGATTCGGAACGCAATGTTCCTTTCTTCCCTTTTAATTTTTGTTCTTGTTTCAGAGATTAATAAAATTCTTTGCCGTTAAAAAAAAAAAAAAACTTTATAGTGTGGAGTTTCAGGGTTTATACTTTAGGGCGAAAGCCCATTTGTTGCTAGTAAAAACCAAGGTATAAGAATTTTCTATTTTGTGAATGGTTAGCCCGATATTCTTGATGAGACAAGAAAATTAGATAAGGAACCTAAAAATCGACAAAAGATGGCACAGTCTAAACCCGTTCCTTTACCACCATCCTCTTCGTAATTTAATGCTACGGCAAGAGTATGGAGTTTAGGGACTGAAAATGTTACAGGATTTCGCTTAGAATGGTATGAACCAACAAAGAAAGAAAGGCATCGGGAAACACTCCCTTAGAGAAAGCAATGAATGTAGGTGCTCGAGAAACTTTGCATTCTATGATTGCTTTTATGTTTTACTCGGCTGGCTTGCCTTTTCATTTGGCTAGGAACCCGTATTTTGTGGAAGCTTTTCAATTTGCTGCTGAGAATTATATTCTTTGGTATGTTCCTCTTGGATATAACTTTTTGTGGCCTACACTACTTCAAAAAGAAAATGGGCAAACATTGAAAGGTTGTTGGAGCCTACTAAAAAAACATGGAATGAGAAGGGCTTAAGTATTTGTGCTGATGGATGGAGTGATGCACAAAGGAGGCCTCTCATTAATTTTATGGGAGCATTAGATTGTGGAGCTATTTTCATGAGAGCTATTAATTGTGAGGGTGAGACCAAGGACAAGGCCTTTATTGCCAAATTACTTGGTGAAGCAAATCATGATGTTGGACCTTCAAATGTGGTTCAAGTAATCACCGACAATGCTCCCGTTTGTTTTGCCACTGGATCAATAGTTGAAGGTAATTATCCGAAAATCTTTTGGACACCATGTGTTGTGCACAAACTTAACCTTGCTCTTAAGAACATTTGTGCTCCAAAAGTAACTGGAGTTGCTGGCTATGTATATGATGAATGCATTTGGATTAAACATGTGATAGATGTAATGCTTGTGAAAATTTTCATCATGAACCATTCTATGAGATTAACTATGTTCAATGAGTTTGTACCATTGAAGTTGCTTTCTGTCACCGACACACGTTTTGCCTCTTCGGTTATTATGCCGAAAAGGTTTAAACTTATTTCTCGGGGCCTCCAAGCCAAGGTGATAAGTTAGAAGTGGTATTCCTACAGAGAAAATAATGTTGGGAAAGTGGCATCACTGAAGGAAAAAGTGTTGAGTGACATTTGGTGGGACAAGATTGATTACATACACTCTTTCACATTGCCAATTTATGAGAGACTTAGATTTTGTGACACCGACAAGCCAATTTATGAAATGTGGGATTCAATGATTGAGAAGGTGAAGGCAACCATCTATAGGCATGAAGGCAAGCTAGAAAATGAAGAGTCTAATTTCTACGAAGTTGTTTACCAAATTCTAGTTGAGAGGTGGACAAAAAGTACCACACCTCTTCATTGCCTCGCAAATTCATTGAACCCAAGGTATATCTAGCTTTAGAGTTATCTAGACTAACAAATTTACTTATATGCCTCAACAAGAATAACAAATTTACTCTCTTTTTTTTTATCTAGGTATTATAGTTCAATGTGGCTTGTAGAAAATCGTATGGCTCCACATGGATGAAGAAATTTCGACAATGAGAATGAAATGATTTCAAAGATACTTTCTAGACCAAGATGAGAGGAGATTTGCTAACATTGAGTATGCTAAGTTTTTTGGTTGTCTAGAATGTTTTGGGGATGCAGACTCAATGGTTGATAGAGGGGTGACGGGGTCAATAGTTTGGTGGTTGGTAC
This sequence comes from Vaccinium vitis-idaea, assembly GCA_963854785.1. Taxonomy (NCBI): domain Eukaryota; kingdom Viridiplantae; phylum Streptophyta; class Magnoliopsida; order Ericales; family Ericaceae; genus Vaccinium; species Vaccinium vitis-idaea. Next base: position 18,719,339 of record OY978218.1, on the reverse strand, counting down.
ATGGGGCTTCTGCACCTATGCTCCAATCTTTAGCCTTCAAATTGCTTAGTTAGCCATGTTCTTCTTCATGTTATGAAAGGAATTGAAGCACCTACTCTTTCATTCACTCCACGAGAAGGAATATGATGACACCCCAAAGATGTGAAGATTTAGTCTTTGTTCACTACATTATCCGTCTTCTTTCAAGGAGGACACCAAATTATACCCATGGAGAGACTAAGTTGTGGAGCATTACCGGAGATGCATTTGATTCAATGGGGGGGGGGGGGGGGGGGGGGGGGGGGCGCTGGTATTCTTCAAATCACCAATCTTTCACTTGATGAGCCAGAGATGGAAGCTGTGGTGTTTGGAGATGAAGTTGATGATGTTCAAGTTGCTTAGTTCTTACTTCATAGGACTATTTTCCTCTTTTTTTTCTTTTTTTTTTTCTTTTTTGGAGCTGGCTTTAGATGTTGTTGCTATGTAACCAATTGTTGGTTTTTAACTTTTTATGCTTTGCTTGCTATGGAACTTGATGCTTGAACTACTAAATGCTTGATACAACCAATTGTTGGTTTTTATGCTTTGCTTGCTATGTATCTATTTTGCAGAACTACAATGGCTAAAAATAATCAAGTTCTTTGGAGTTATGTTACTAAACTTGAAGGTGCACAATGAGGGGGGCTTACCAATTTTAGGTGCCATTTTTGTGAACTCGAATTATGGGGCACATACGCTAGAGTGAAGACACATTTGCTTAAATTTTTTAGAAAAGGGATAAGATTGTGCCCAAGAGTGACTTCACAAGACATTGTTGACATGGAAAGGAAGATTGAAGGCTCAATTGTGGAGGTGAAGCCAGAAGTGTGAAAACAACTATGAACTCTAAAAAATGACATTGCACTTGTTTGATCTATGCACTTATGAACTCTTAACTTTTATTTATGCAGTTTTTTGTTGGTAAAATGGGTTTCTTATTTAGTTTGTGCAATGGAACATAGTAAAATAGGAATTAAAAAAAATTACATTTACGTACCCAACTGTATTTGTACCTTACTTTTTTAGGTTTTTGTCGTATCGCGTACCCGTACCCCGTATCGACAGGGGCGACTCTACCATACACCCAACGAGGTCAAGCGACATCGCTGGGTTCAAAAAATGCACTGGAAAAAAAATTTAGATATAAATTAAATTTTCTTTAGTATTGTCAGCGCTGGGTTACTCGTGCAAGGTTAAAATAAATATTTTAAACTAAATTTTAACCAACTTGTTATAGCCCCAACAAAAGAAAACAAACATTTTCCTAATATATGAATATAATATCACATACATTAATGGGATAGTGGATTTTTAAAGCCCAATATATATGGCATAGTGGGTTTAGTCAAATAATAAAAAAAGGGGGATAGTGGAATGAAAGCTTCTGTGTGTGTGTGTGTGTGTGTAATGGTCCGTTATTTTTTTTTATTTTTTTTAAAGTCATTTAAATTCTAAGTTTTATTTACTTAACGTAAGTAGACCTTATTTACTACTACATTTTGTTCACATTTATAGGTATGTATATGTATATAGATATACATGTATGTGTAACCATTTAGTTCCCTATTTCATTTAGTTTCTAACCAAGTACCCTAATTAAGTCCTACACCAACTAAACAGCCTATTATTCCTAAGCATTCTTTTACCCACTAATCCACCACCTACACCCATCACTCTTTCAAATCTATCATCCAATGTTTCACCATTTTTACTCTTCTTCAAAATCAGCCAATAAGATGTGCCCACACAACCTCAAGGCCTTCCCTTAACCTCCAAACAAAACCCTTCCTCTAAGCATCCTATTATCCTTTGGTTTATGGACCTAAACCACTTGCCCTTTTATCCCCTCTCCTCCACTCCGAAAATCACCCACAACCCGCTTATTTTCTGCTGCAAACATACTAGAGAAAGAAAGAGAGTGAGAGCTTGGGTCCTTCAATGGAGTTTTAGAGTGAGAAACTAAGTGGGTTTATTATACACACACATCCACACTAAAATTCTGAATTTTAAACCTTCTCATACCTTCTCATACACCACCAAGCTCCAACCGTTTACCTCAACGCCACCCCGTGGCCTTCTCTCCGGTCATCTTCTCCGTTTACATTTTTTTCGCCAAAAATCTCTTTTCCACGCTAAGACTTCGGAGGAGAGGTAGTATAACTTTTCTTCACTTTCCCTAAGTATATTATGATGTGTGTATATCATTTTTATGGTTTAGAAGTGAAGAAAAATGAACCCATGCACAGAACCATGGTGGAACCGAGCACCCCTGTTTTTTTTTTCCAAAACTGGAAATATAAGCTACTGGTACTACACTTTTTAAAAGGGAAGAACAGAAAGTCTATTTTTATTACAGTAGGGACCCTAAACTATATAGTTATTACGGTTGGCTATTAAGAAATGGGATTTGTTTTTTTGTTATCTTACACTGATGTATTCCCACGTTGTCACCAGTAAAGGATTTGAAATTCTATCCTATTTATTACACTTGGGTCCCTTGATTTACCAAGACTTATGGATCAAATCTTATACTTAGATTTCATTTCATTAGACACTTCCTTGTGTTGATTTTATTACTTGGAACATGAATAGATAGATATGTCATGAGTAAAAATGTGAGTATTAAAACTGTTGATGAAAGAAAAAAAAAAGGTTATTAGCTAGTACGGAATATTTCTAAGTTAGATGTTAAGAAAAATACTTAAGTGATAAGTTAATGGGAAATAAGTTCCCGGGTTTGGTGTTCGTGTGTAGAATTCACATAGACGTTAAGTTAATGGAAAAATTGAATAAGGATTTCGAATGACATTGGATGGATGGCAGTCAGCCAGTGATTTTGGAAATGGAGATATTGTGATTACGGATTGACAGAGATTCGGAACCCTAAGTTGTGGCATTTGGTGATTACTCCATATTGAATTATTTGGTGATATAAGGGTGATTTGTATTACAGACCGAGTCACGACTATATACTCCCGAGGTTATAGTCAGTTCCTCGTGGGCCCAGTGGTACAGTCAGTCCCTGGGAAATTCATCCTTGTGAGGCGTTTGATGAATTCCGACTAAGTAGATAACTTAGGCTTTTCATCTGGGCTCCCAGTCAGGGCAAGCAAAGAGGAGTTGAATCACAAAATGGTATAGACTTGGTGGTTATTCAGGAGGTTGTTCTCTAGGTTGAGAACTTAGATGAAAACGTAAGCTAAAGGCTAGTTAATGAAATTACTTGTTTGTTATTCAATTTTGTACTTTCTTTTGAATATGCATGAACTGTGGTTAATTGTAATGTAAGGGTTAGTGGGTAGGAGTTATCTATTGGGTGATTTGTCACTCATGGTGCTGTTACGGCCCTGGCATTTTACGCCAGGTACTGAAGGAGAAGGAGAAGCATACTACCAGACAGAGGAGTTCCCTACCGAATAGATGACAGCAGAAGAGTGGGATCTAAACTTGAACCTCTAGAGATCCAGCACCTCCTTTATTTTGTGGGACAAATGTAATTTAATTTTCCCAAGAAAAGTACTATGTTTATTTGTACTCAAACTATGACAATTATGTTATTTCCGCTGCTTAATAATGAGATCCTTTTTAATTATATTAATCGTTTAATAAATTATTTAAATTAATGCTTCCGAAAATCGGGGTGTTACAGTGTGTGGGTCGGGAAAAAAGGAACAGTCGATGAATTTCAAGAAGAAGAAATCCTGAAGTCTGAAGACTGAAGAAAGAAATTTGTTTTTTTCTCTCAAGGCTCTCCTTCACACAACAAGCTGGGCAGGCCCTCATCAGTCATCAAGGAGATTTTTTATTTTATTCTCTCAAGGAATCTAGGGTTTTAAGCAACCATATGATACTCCGAAAAAGGTATTAAATCTTAATCTATCCAACTGATTTTTGCTTATACAACTGATTATGCTTGATATTAGACTATTAGGCCTCAATTGTTGTTCATATTTATTTGATTTGGGAGTTCCTTTGTGATTGAATGTTATTGGGCAATAAAAATATATGTATTGTATTATATATATACATGAGAATCAGAATCTCTTTGTTAAATAATTAATCATGTCTTTTGTTTTTGTTTTTCTTGGATTAGCTTCAAGTTGCCAATCATGCATAGATATTTCAACCCAAAACCAAATGCAACAGAAGATTCAACTATAGTGACTACTAAAAGGCATAAAAGTGATGATCTTGGCGAAGAACATTGTAGGCAAAGTGGTGTTGACTTGAAAAATCTTCCCACGGATCTAGGGCTATGCCCGAAAATATCTTCTTATCATCCTAATAACCAAGATGAAGTAAGAAGGGCATATATTCAAAAGGGTCCTTGTCAACCTCTTGGCCCAGATTTCTCTCAAAGAGATATGAGTGGAGTATTATGGCTATTTAATCCTACTTGGTACAAGGGACATAAGAATTGGTTGGAGTATAGCAAAGAAATAGATGCTATTTTTTGTTTATGTTGTTACTTATTTAGGCTTGATATTGGTAAGCAATTGGGAGTTGATACTTTTCTGACAAGGGTTTCACAACTTTAAATAATAAAGACAGGCTACAACTTCATGTTGGAGGTGTTAACAGTTCTCATAAATAAGCTTTGAGGAAGTGTGAAGATCTTATCAAGCAAAAATAACACATTCAAAGTATTTTCTGTAAACAGTCAGAACAAGCCAAGATTCAGTATAGAATTCACTTGAATGTTGTGACTAATGTCATAAGATTTCTATTGCTCAATGGGTTAGCTTTTCAAGGGCTTGATGAGTCTGATGATTCATATTGCAAAGGTAATTTCCTTGAGCTTCAACAATTTCTGGCTGGTCATAATGAATCCATCAAACAAGTTACTACGGGAAAGGCTCCGAAAAATCACAAGTTGACTCATTCTAGTATCCAAAAAGAAGTTGTTAGTGCTGCTGCAACTGAAACTCTCAATCTTATCATTAAAGATCTAGACAATGACTTGTTTACAATATTAGTTGACGAGTCCCGTGACATATCATGCAAAGAACAAATGGTCATTCAATCTTCTGTTCCTTTGTGATTGAATGTTATTGGGCAATAAAATTATATGTATTGTATTATATATATACATGAGAATCAGAATCTCTTTGTTAAATAAGTAATCCTGTCTTTTGTTTTTGTTTTTCTTGGATTAGCTTCAAGTTGCCAATCATGCATAGATATTTCAAACCAAAACCAAATGCAACAGAAGATTCAACTACAGTGACTATTAAAAGGCATAAAAGTGATGATCTTGGCGAAGAACATTGTAGGCAAAGTGGTGTTGACTTGAAAAATCTTCCCGCGGATCTAGGGCTACGTCCGAAAATATCTTCTTATCACCCTAATGACCAAGATGAAGTAAGAAGGGCATATATTCAAAAGTGTCCTTGTCAACCTCTTGGCCCAAATTTCTCTCAAAGAGATATGAGTGGAGTATTACGACTATTTAATCCTACTTGGTACAAGGGACCTAAGAATTGGTTGGAGTATAGCAAAGAAATAGATGCTCTTTTTTGTTTATGTTGTTACTTATTTAGGCCTGATATTGGTAAGCAATTGGGAGTTGATACTTTTGTGACAAGGGTTTCACAACTTGGAATAATAAAGACAGGCTATAACTTCATGTTGGAGGTGTTAACAGTTCTCATAATCAAGCTTTGAGGAAGTGTGATGATCTTATGAAGCAAAAATAACACATTCAAAGTATTTTATGTAAACAGTCAGAACAAGCCAAGATTCAGTATAAAATTCACTTGAATGTTGTGACTAATGTCATAAGATTTCTATTGCTCAATGGGTTAGCTTTTCAAGGGCATGATGAGTGTGATGATTCATATTGCAAAGGTAATTTCCTTGAGCTTCAACAATTTCTGGCTGATCATAATGAATCCATCAAACAAATTACTACAGGAAAGGCTCCGAAAAATCACAAGTTAACTCATTCTAGTATCCAAAAAGAAGTTGTTAGTGTTGCTGCAACTAAAACTCTCAATCTTATCATTAAAGATCTAGACAATGACTTGTTTACAATATTAGTTGATGAGTCCCGTGACATATCATGCAAAGAACAAATGGTCGTTGTTATACGGTATGTTGACAAGGTGGAAAGAGTTGTAGAACGGTTTCTTGGTATTGTACATGTTCCAGATACGCTTTTCAAAAAAAACATGTTCCAGATACCACTTCTTTGTCACTTAAGGCAGCAATTGAATCTTTATTTGCTAAACATGAGCTAAGTTTGTCAAGGCTACGTGGGCAAGGTTATGATGGAGCTAGTAATCTGCAAGGTGAATTCAATGGCCTCAAAGCTTTAATTCTTTGAGAGAACAAATGTGCATTTTTCATCCATTACTTTGCTCATCAACTTCAATTGACGCTTGTAGCTGTTGCCAATAATCATATTGATACAACTGAATTTTTTGTCTTGCTATCGGAGAGTAACGACTATTGTTGGAGGCTCTTGTAAAAGGAAAGACATTCTACTTGAATCATAAGCTATCAAAGTTGCAGAAGCTTTATATAATGGTGAACTTGAAAGTGGGCAAGGTTTGAACCAACAAATTAGTGTCAAACGGGTTGATAATACACGTTGGGGGTCACATTATAGGAGTATTATGAATTTGATATTGATGTTTTCTTTCGTAGTTGAGGTATTGAAGTTTATTATAGAAGATGGGACACTACCTGAGCAAAAGGTTGAAGCTCGTTTTCTTATGGACTTGGTCCAATCCTTCAATTTCGCCTTTAGTCTACACTTGATGAAAAATATTTTTGGCATCACAAATGATTTGTCATTAGCATTGCAAAGAAAAGATCAAGATATTGTAAATGCCATGGGATTAGTTAAGGTGTCTAAAAACCAACTACAAGCAATGAGAGATGTTGAATGGGAACCTCTCATGGTTGAAATGTGCTCATTTTGTAACAAACATGATATTGATATTCCAGACCTGAATGGTAAATTTGTAGCTTGTGGGAAGTCGAAGCGCAAAGCCCGACAGGTAACAAATTTACACCACTACCATGTCAAGATGTTTTACACCATTATTGACATGCAACTTCAAGAGCTAACAATCGATTTTCAGAGACAAGTACTGAGTTGTGCGGCTTGCTTGAATTCTTGTGATTTATTATCTTCCTTTGATAATGAGAAATTGTTTCGTCTTGCCGGGTTTTATCCGCATGACTTTTCCCAGGTAGAGCTTATGGCACTTGACAATCAACTTCAAAACTATATAGTTGATGTCTGCTCTAACAGTGATTTTGCAGAGTTGAAAGGAGTTGGCGAACTTGCAAAGACTATGATAGAGACAAAGAAGAATCATGTATATTCATTACTCTATCTACTTGTGAAGTTAACTTTGCTTCTTCCAGTCGCCACAGCAACCGTTGAAAGAGCTTTTTCGTCGATGAAATTGATAAAAACCCTATTGCGTAACCGGATGGAAGATGAATGGTTGAATGATTCTTTGGTCACGTTCATTGAGAAGAACATGTTTAAGAGTGTTGATAATGAAGCTATAATTCAACGCTTTCAAAATATGAAGACTCGTCGTGAGATATTGTAATATGTTGGAGTCTCTTTTTGTCAAACGATGTAATAGATATGTCTCTTTTTCCTAGTCGAATTTTTTTTTTTATACAGTTTTTTTTATCATAGACACGCTATGGATTTTTGTCAGTGTTGAATGAAAAAATCCTGTAGCCGCCACTATGTACCGATACCCGTGCTTCATAGGAGAGTGCCAACTTACCGGCAAGTCTTGTTTGGATATGGATCCATAGATCCATAGTTTATCAGACGTGTTTGGAGATAACAATCGAGCAGACCAGTCTAGATTGAGCACATTATCTGACCAAGCCGAGCAGAGCCGGTATCAGTTTATAGATCCATAGTTTATCAGACGTGTTTGGAGATAACAATCGAGCAGACTAGTCTAGATTGAGCACATTATCTGACCAAGCCGAGCAGAGCCGGTATCAGTTTATACTTATCAGTCATAACGCATAGTGAAGGTATTGCAATTAAGGCTAATCATAATTCAAATTGTTTAGATGTCTAGAAGAGCAACTTTTGCCCTTTAGTTGAAGTAATATATAGGACTACTAGGAGTATATTTTTTCAAGTCATTTCTCAAAGCATTATGTAAGTACAAAAGAACCAAAAAGCAGTTACTATCTACCACTTCCTCTTCCCCCGTGTGTTGTTTCAAGATCATTTCAAACTTCTATCAGATTCTATGAAGCCCGGCTCCATATAAAAACCCGGCGTGTTTGTACCCGTAACATATTGGATACCGGCACTTTTAAATTCGTACCGGGTACATGAAACACAAACCGAAACATTTCACTTTTGGCTTTAGCCATACCCTAGAAGTATCCATACTCGTACCCGCGCAAAGTGCTTCTTAGATCGGATCGTATGATGTTAGAGCTTGCTAGACGCAAGAGTAATTTCTATAGAAGTTGAAGACACCCATTGCTTAGCAAAAGCAACCAGCTCTCCGCTGTCTTTCTTGTGTATTCTTACCACAACTAACGTGAGTCTGTCCTTGTGCCCAACAACCTTCCCCACTATCTCCACTTCTTCCTGCCATCACACAAGTCAGTACAAGCACATCAATATATTTTCACAAAGAGAGAGAGAGATGAGTCTGGAAACAGTGATTATAACATGAATCTTGGCCGATGAAAAGTAAGAGATGTTGAGATTGGCAGAGATGCCAACGAGTCCGGTGGCAGAGAATGCAGCAGCAACACTGACGTTGTCTGTTAAGACTGATATTGCACCGGAGTGCCAATTTCCGTCTTTGTCCTGCTCCTGCACGTTCGGATAATTAGATCGGATAAGAGAGTGCTAATACTAAAAAAATTTGATTCATTAAGGCCTGTTTGCCTTTTCCGTCTTTATTCACTTTTTTTCACCTTTGTTAGTTTTACGTCAATTTTTTTAGATTATTGATTTGTCTAGTCTGGAAAATTTTTAAAAAAAAATTGAAAAAAGATCAGAAAAGACAAAAGTAATTCATACCGATAATTCACAAAAAATGGCTCATAACCAACAAATGCCAAAAAAAGTTGAATAAAACCAAAAAATAATCATAAAGATTGTTAAGAAGGAAAATATAAAGGTAACGTAAGGTGGAATTAGGGAGAGAGGGAGATTATTACCAAGAGGTGGTGTGGGATGAGGAACTTGCAGCGGATGAGACCTTTCTGGGCATGTTGGATCTGAAGGCCACCCAGAGCTATGGCATCCAGTTCACGAATTAAACCATTTGACATGTTTTCCAACCATTTCTTTAATTTGTTTGAATGATATTTCTCACCTTCTATTCTCTCTCTCCTCTCTTCCATCAAACGACCCTTATCGGTAGTGTACTTGATAGCTCTGTCAAACAAATTCATTAAACAGAGAGGTATATATGAGTCCAACAAGCGAGTTGTGGATTGTTTAAATTTTTAACGAAATCTTAGAAGATATCAAACGAGCTTTAATTGAGTCAATTGGAGTAGCGTGATCTTTTTGCACATCCTAATTGAACAAGCAAAGTCATACTTTCGTTATACATCAAAAAAAATTTAATAAATCATGCCTTTGCTCAAACTTGGTTTAAAAAAATTAGCCAGGTTTAAGAAAAAAAAACTCCAGTTTGATTTTTTTTTAAGTAACAAATCAATTTCGAAGAAATGTTTAACTAGTTAGACACGTGTTCAAAATCGTGTAGCGATTCCATTAATTCTGACTTACAACCGTGACTGGCCGACGGAGACATCCACCTTCTAAAACTAGGTGTTCGCTAATTTTAGGTTTTTTAAAACATAGTAGGCTCCACCTCACAAAACGAGTGCGATTTTATACCCTCACTCTGGCTAGTAGAAAAGGTGTGGTCCCTTTCTAGCTCATTAGAAAATTGGATCGGACAGTCAAGTTGCCAAGATCTCAGCACATCACCGAAAATGGAAAACTAATGGCTCAGATTTTATCTCACAATGAATAATCCCTGTCAAAGAAGTAACGGCACCGAATCATATTAAATCTATTTAATCCAGCAAGAACAGAGCTTCTGAAAGGTCAAGGACAATATGGTGAACGGTCTTGTATTTGGCCTAGCCTACCAACTGGTTGCAGCTTTAGCAATGCTCTGGCAGATGTATTGGAGCTCTCTTTGAAAAAATACAGAAATGGAAATGAATCCATTAAAAGTATATGAATCATTTTTTTGTCCTACTTTTTAAGGCTACCACAACACGGACATACTTATTGGCTTGGTTACGATAGAAATCGAGAAATTAGAATGTGAAACAACCTATTTTTTACTAAATCAAACTGAAATTATTAAGATTATAACAAGGTATTACACTAATAATATGCCCCCCACAATATATCTTAATATCAATTGTCCCCACGAACAACTCCCTCAGAGAGTCCGAAGTGTTGCGTCTGTTCGGTTGCCAAGCAGTATTGAGTAACGACTGAGCAAAAAAAAAAACTATTAGTAACAACGTTCCCAAACACAATGACTTCTGTACATGGTGTCTGTTCCACTGATCTTGCCAACAGGAGCATGTCAATCGTTACTCGTTGATCATGTGATGATACATAGATTACTCTGAATCAATGAGAGAAAGAATCAAGTCGTGCCCATCCGAGTTCTCTTTTCAATTCATGGGGTGGTCGTCTTATCCCAATCCACAATGTTTTAGGTTTGAAACTTATTCCTTCAACGATAATTGCTTACATTCAAGCGGTTTGTTTGATATCCTGCAAATCTATGTCTCACGATCAATGAAAAAAGTATTGATAAATATTTTACTCTATATGTTTCGAATTCCCCGTTTTATGTTTTTTGTATTCTCTCTCTAAATTGTACTCACATACTAGAGTAGTAGTGTGCACAAGGTGTTTGTAAAAATGCCTCTTTGAGTCTGAAACCTACTGGCTCAGTAGGTTTTCCCGCACTCTTGGGTTCTAAATGTGCCCTCAACCATCGAAACAATGTCAATGCTAAACTGAGAGAGTTTAGTTTATGTCAAGTTAAAATGAGCAAGTTTAGGTTTGATCTTACGGGTTTGGTTAGTGATCGGTAAGCGACTTGCCACCAATAATTTATTGTAATTTTTCTCTCTGCTTTTAGATTACGTGAATTTGGTCTTTCTTTTGAGAAAAGAAAATAATAAAAATCATTTATTGCCACTTGCGGGTTAGCTTGCGCACTTCGACTAATTTCAGGGCCCTGGAGGTATCGACCGGGCATAACCCCCAGTAGCCCCAAGAGTTTGCTGGCGAGGAGAATCGAGATATGACACATAATTTTATAAGGATAGGAATAATAGACTAATAGATCATCGATTCTAACAGCCAACAGATAATCTTGTGATGGATTACGTCGAATGTATCATTTTCGTGTTTTTACACGAGCTTTAAGTTGCCTGGAACCGGGTGTTAAGGATTTTTAGTTCCAACCACAACCCGCAACGGAAGCGTAATAAAAAGAATAATAACAAGCACACACAATATTTTACGTGGTTCGGCCTCAATGCCTACTCCACGGGAGAGAGAACAGTTTTCACTAATATTGAATGAGTTACAATGAGATAAAAATACCCAACCCAAGCACACGCTCACTTGTATTTTTATTTCTCACACACTCACCAATATTCTCACACAATTTCTCTCAATACACACACTGCCGTGTCTCTCTCCTTTTTTTCTTATCTACGTATACTTTCTCTTGCTCCACACATATGACGGACACTTTAGCACACATGCACATCCTTTAAATACATGGCATGGAAGAACTCTTGAAATGCCCAAGAAGCTTTTGGCTAGAGACAAACACCACAAATGCTACCTTGAAAACAGCCGGCCAACCAGTTACCATGTAGAGAATTTCCAATGACTCACTTAATAACCTGAGCTATTAATTAGGAACCCAACCAAGCTTCAATTCTTTTTTCAAGAAAACATTTAACGTGGGAAAAAAATCCCCAACCGGGGACCATGTAGTGAGCTCCCTCGGCCGTTCGATGGGCGATCAACGGTCCGGATAAATTGGGATTAAAGTAAATATAAAAATGCTTTTTTACAAAATTTGAACGAACATTATCTAACATTGTTACTCGATTATTTGTACATGGATGCACGTTGAAATGGCACAAGCTAGCCTAGGATTGTTTCCATTACTCAAAAGGCAAGAAAAATATGGGAACGGCTAACATGGCCACGATTTACTTACTTTATATTCAATGGTTGCTCATATTTAGATGACAATAAGGAAACATGATGATTAGTTTATTGGTTATGATTATTTCAATATAGTGATCTCAAAGGATGCATATGGTTATTTTTGTTGAAAGATCCAATGTCTCCATTTTTGTCGTCATACAAGCTATGCAGTAATATTTGGCAAGTCTATTGAAATGAAGTCACTTCAGAATATTATTTTCTATGAATGATATGTTTCGTCTTTTCAATTTTAAAGAATTGGATCGATTCCTAGACACTTCGTCATGAAAGAAGAGAATCATTGCATTAGGAAGAAAATTGACTTTACACTTGGATCATTAGTTTGTGCAGGGAAAGGAAAAGTTCAACGAAAGTAAGAGAAGCTAAGGAATACTTTTTTTTGCTATCACTGTATTTAATCTTAGTAAGTATTCCGTCAATCTACGATTCAAACAATGCCTAGAGCTAGGGATACTACTTCTCTTATTTGGATTTCAAGATTGTTTTGAGGGTAAAGCTTTGTAGTTTTTTGTTTTTTAGTCCAATTGGTCTAATGTCATGCAGAAGCAAAAGCAAGTTGTGATTCCAAATTCTTCAGCCAGTCTCAAATAATTTTTTGTGCAAAGATGTTACTTTGATCAATTGTGCACACTTAACTGGTTACTATTCTGGGTATTCAGCCCTGAGACACCCATAAACATACAAATTCTAATCTTCCGACATCCATATTGAATACATGTTTCATGATGTTGTTGTTGGAGTTTAGGCTTTGTTGAGAAGGAAGGGATTGTAATCTTCCGATGAGGATGGGAACCAGTAGTGCTGACGGAAGTAAGGCCCCTGAGGAGGGCTCTAAAGCGATTATGCACCTGGATCACTGGGCAAAGGAAAGACCAATCCTCGTGGACCAGAGCTGAAATCCATACAATCCAACTAGGCCCGGTTTTTGAAGGAATGGATAATGAGGTCAGTAACTCGATGAAATGGAACCCTATGGCTGTTGTAGAGGGCCATGAGCAATCTGATATGTTTTGAAGCCCAAAGTGTTGTGAACCTGAGAGTGTTGGTACAGAGAATTTGCTGAAACTGAATGGATGGACGGAAACTTGGCTTGTTGTTCTTTACACACTATGGTCACCATAGTATGGTGCCCCTTTTTGCCAGGTGAATGTTTTTCCAATGAAATAATTTGGGAAGATCAATGAGAGATATGGTTATTTTGATTATGCTAACAAACATTTTCCACTTTTTTCCCGTTTATAGCAGGTGGTGGAATGATCATGTGTAATATTGGTTGAGAAGCCGGCGAGGAAAGGTGTGAAGGTGGGAAAGAGCAATGCAGATGGTAATCAGAAGTCGTTTTCCTAAGAAAGGATTGCAATTAACTAGGAAGCTTCACCATAACAGGTACTCCTTTAAGAAGAGGGATGTCAATTCTCGATGGCTTTCATGAATATAAATGAAGTATCACTAGTGCAAGAGTCTTCAACTTATTAGACGACTTGGAAACTAGAATCTACGAGTTTCTTTTATTATTATATGTTCAGCTTGTGGAATAAAGAGACGTGGGTTCTGAATTTGTATCGCAAAAAAAAAAAGAAAAAAGAAAGGAGAATGTGCACATGGAATTTCACTTGATTGCAATGCAATAGAAATGTGCTTGATGTTGATTCCTTATTTATCATTTATGTCGTTTGTTCTCTTTCTTGTTTGTCTAGAGTACCCTTTGTGGGAAGATCTTACTTTACCTTAAATATGTGTTTTGGTTATATATAGATTGCAAATTGTGACCGAGTGAATCTATTGTGTTACCATGACCCTATGAAATGAATTTGGAGAGGTTTGATTGTGATTCTATGCAGCTTTTTTTATCTGATTACATGTCTTTCGATGCATAAATTATTTGAAGGACTGGTATGGTAAGTAAAGTTAATTCGCCTAGAGTAAGAGAAGGGTTTGAAATGCCATGCTCTTGTGACATGAGATATCAAAATTACATGTCAAATATGCTCGAATCTTGAAGAACTTTCTGGGGCTTATAGCCTTATATAATCATAGAGGATTTAGCATAACACATCTCCTCGGTGAGAAATATGAAATTGTCTCCCCTATTTGGCAAGTAGTAGTAAGAAAGGGTCATCGCTTTCAAAGCCAATACACAAGTTAATCCATTCCAAGTACAATGGATTAAGTCAATTTCGTAGGTAGGTAATTTTTCTTTTGGAAAATACCTTCGCCAGTTCCTCACGTGCATCGCACGTGCTGTACCACTAGTATCTATAATATTCAGAAATTAAATATCATTTTCACATTTTGTTCCGCCCCTAAATACATGCAGTCTACTGGATCAAACATGGTACATGCTATGGTCCATGTTGTAAACAAGGCTTTTTGTGGTACGTTTGACTGTTTTTCATCATCGTGGAGACATCCAACAATTGCTTAAGCATTACTAGTGGTCCGAAGGGGGTTTCTACACTAATCGGATTATTCAGCGCCTTTTTGGAAGATTTTATCAAAATTTTATACAATAATATTCCTACTCCATGATGAATATGATTAGTGGATAGTCAAACTCATATTAAAACTCGGTTATCCATCCTACGTACGAATATGATCTTCTTGAACGATTTTGTCCAATATTTTGAACAACACCCCTATCACGATCATGGATGTAAAAGAAAAACCTCAAAATGAATGACGGAACAAACCAAACCAAACCAAACCAAGTCGGTTAATTTTACTTGGTTTTTAATTAGTTTTCCAGTGTTCGGTTTTGAAATACTAATTAAATCATTTTTTTGGTTTGGTTTCAAACTTCTTTTATAATTTATTTTCTTTCTCTTTTACCGTTGCAATTAGTCTCATGCATGTTTCTTTTCCGACCATGTAAAATCAAACTTGTTTTTGTTATTGTACTTTGTGACCTAAACCGATCACACCGAACCACTCCAATGCGCACCTGTTGGGGTTTGAGGTCGATCTGTTGGTGTTGACCTAAAAAACTTTAGAAGTGAGCCCAAGGGTAAAGCTGAGTCAAATGGTCCACAAAATAATTTCTCAAGGTTTTGGTCACATAAAACGTGATGCAAGTGTATTAACGTCGTTTTTTGGTCTGGAAATTTGGGGTAAGTAGGTCTCACACATGTTATGGCGAATGCAGGAGGTTTCTTCTTCTTCCTGTTCAGACATGATAGGGAAGGGGCAGATGTACAGTGGGGCTGGGTGGGTCCTGGCCCCGCGGCACTATTTTTTTAAAAAAATAATTTTTTTTTTTTTGCAACGAACAATATAAATATTAAAGTAGGGAAAGTTTGCAGCAGTGGGCTTTGGCTAGCTCAATGGTTGGAGCGCCCTACTCCATACTCCACGCTTCGCACCCTGATAGATTCTCCCAAGTCGCAGATTTTCGTTTTTTTATTGCCAACTATAATACTCATATCTGCCTCTCTCTCTAAAGGTTTGTAAAAAATTTTTATTTAATGGAGAGAAACATGACACCTTTGAACATTAAATTTTTTTCTCAAAGTTTAGCATTTTTATTGAATGTTTCTTTACGGACTATGGTGGGAATTAATATACAATGAAAATGAAATCACAAACATGTCGATTTATGTATTTGTATGAATAAACTACGGATTACTCATCTTTTTATACGTAAAGTGAAAAAGAGATTTCTCTTTGGCTCCGACATCCATGAAACTTGTCAATTTATTTATTTATTATGGTGTTTGCCATGGGAAAAAGTAGAAAGTGGCGACTGATGGAGCTACTGGTCAATTTTATTTTGTGACTTAACATAGAGAGGGGCGAATAGGTGTCACCCGGACCTTTGATTTACGGGTATACAAAAAAAAAATCTAATACATTCTTCAAAAAATGAAAAAATTGCAATTTAGAGCATTGTCAATTGGGATCAAGAAAAAATTAGTATCGTAATGTCTTATATTTGAATACCATAAGAAAGGTGGAGGAAGCCTTGATTTATTGGGGGAGTTAATTACACATCCCATACAAATAAAATCGTTATGATTCCACCCCAATGGTTTTGAATAGTTACGATCCCATCCCGAATTTTCAATAATACCCAGAAAGCCCTTATGGAATATTTCGGACTTTAAAAAATCCCAGGCTTTATTAACTGTTTTAGAGAAATTAATAGTCCCAAAAACCATCCCACAAAACTTTAAAAAATTTAATTCTCACACGTAGCACTAAATTAGGGCAGTTTCAAAACCTTTTCCCCTTTTTTTTCTTGACAGTTATGGAATACATTCCATCCCAAATCCCTAGTTCTTCGGTGGAGATAACCTCATAACCAAAATCGTCCATCCCAATCCCAAACTCTACGGTGAAATCTAACCAACTCGTCCCATTCACCCATCCCCACCATCCCCTATCCCTACCCAACGCGTCCCATCCCACCGTCCCACCACCGGTGATTACCGGCAATGCACCATCCCATTATCCAGGTTGTGAACGACGATGGAGAAGAATTCAAACCGTGTGGCGACGGGGTCGATGGTAAGAGGAGCTAGGTGGTGATTTCTTCACCGGAGAAACCCCCCTAACCAGTTTACGACTTAGGCATTCCGGCTAATGGCTCGTAAGTTTTTTTGCCTATTCCACAATCGTCCATGTTTTTTAGGGATGTTCGAATCACATTCCTGTTTGAAATCAATTGATTGTTGAGTCTCCTGTAGGTTTTTCGAATGTAAAGTGAATGGATGAAAGGTGCCTATTTTTTACCCCATTTCCCATGGAATATTGGAGGTTAATTTGGGAGGCTTTGAAGAAATTAATTACGGTTTATTACAAAAATGGTAAATCAGTTTACCTAAAATAAACATATTTTGGGGGTATGGTGAACCATAACCCAAATCATCCCATCCATGACCCAATCCCTAACTCTATGGGGAAAACCTAACTTTACTGTGTAGAAATGGGGATTTTGGTATGCTTTTTTGAGGATGTGAAATCATGGAATACTGATATGCCATTTATATGGTTTTTGAAATCTTAGTTATGGGGATTCAGATATGGTGTATCAATGAACCATGTCCACTGTTTATGAACATTGGTTTTTTTGAACATTGGACATTGGACATGGAACAATGGTTACCTTTTGCCGATCAAAAAAACAATGGTTACCTTTTTTTGGTACAGTTTAAACAAATGGTGATTTAGTGAATCATGTTTTGAAAGACACAAAAATATGCCCTACAGTTCAAATTTTTTACAAGCAAGCATGGATCGTTGATTTTCCATTATTTGTCATTTGAAAACTTCAAAATGGATGTTAACTTTAAATTAGTTTGACAACTATATATCAGTGTAACATGATAAAACCAATCAACCACCATATCTAAATTTTGTAAAACATGAATGTATAATGTGGTTTATTTTTATACCAGGTTAGAATTGGATTACCATTGATGTTGTATTCCAATTTTATGAACATTTGATATACTTTTACACCTTATGACAGGTACTAAAACCACAGAGGGAACGGGCCCAAGTTTGAAAGTTATTGAGGAGCCAAAATATGACGTAGCACCTCCATTAAAGCGAAAATTGAAATCCGATAACCGCTCTAGCACATGAATGTTTTCCCGATACTAGTCTAGTCATGTAATAGATAGTTTTTGAGTTGTTATGATCATAAACATGAAATTATTTATTAATTCTGAGTTTTTGATGGACGTGATGGTTCAGTATGATATCATGAGTGTTTCGGGATCCAAATCAGCCCACCTCTTACATATCTTTTTCATAACCGCTCCGAAATCCATTCCGCTTTTACTCACTATGGGATAGATCTTGTCACCATATTTGCAAACCAGAATCAATGCATCCTCCATCGTCAAAAAAAATACTACAACAAAAGCATTGGCAATAGTAACATTAGGATTTTTTTGCCAAAAAAAGGGTAAGCGGTATGGGTTATATGACTTCCTAGTGATTTTTTTGCACAATAAAAGCCTATAACAAAACCTAATTATATGTAATTATATGACTTCGTAGTAATTTTCTTATTTTTCTGTAAACGATTTTGAAGGCTCGTTTGGTAACCTATTTTCTGAAACATACAATCCACATGCGGGGAACTATTTTAATCACTTGATGGGACACCAATCTCATGCAAATATAGTTAAGCAGCCTTTGTACATACCTGATCAAAATTTTCTAGATTTTTGTCCTCCTAATCAGTCATATCCTACACATTCATATCCAATTCAATCATATTTGACTTCACCTCTTGCTTCACAAGCTAATAGTCAGGTTGATGGACCACATTATCTGAGCTCATTTTTGGAAGAGCCTCTAAGAACATTTATGCAAGTGACTAGTCAAACCATTGCAGAAATTGAAAATGCTACTCTCTTGCAAACTCAAGCCATCACCAAATTGGAAAACCAACTGGATAAATTGAATTATCAAATGAGGGAGAATGAGGAAGAAAATTTTTCTAGTGAATATGTAATTAATCCAAACTGGCAGTTTGTCAAAAAAGACACCCCCGACTTTTCCGATGAGAAGGAACATAGTCAATTCAATAGCACCCCTGAGTCTAGTGAACAATTAGATAAGCAAGCGAATATGATAGTGGAGAATAATCCATCCGAGTCACAAAAAGAGCACGTGTGTTGGGTCAAGGGACTTTCATCGAGGTAAATTATGAGGATTTAGATCACTTTACAAGTTAATACAATATTGATGTGGCTGAGCAAATTCACAAATTGGTAGACTCTGCTCCATGGTCGACTATTGATGAGTGGATATCGAAAGGGATCTCTCCTCCAGCTGCTTTGTCCCCACCGCCCCCACTTGTTATTGAGCCCACTTAAATTTGATTTGGAAATTTTGTCATCCGATGATGAAATTGAAATTCTAAAGCCAATAAAGGTTGCGCCAATTGAAATTGATATTCTTAGGCATGGTGATAAAAAGAAAAGGGCGACAATAGTTGATGACCATAGATATGAGAACGATGAAGTTGAGTGGGATTTATTTTCAGAGTTGATCTTTTACTTCCTACTCATAAGTTTTGCTTAGAGACATTTCAAACATACATTCCCAATTGTTATGTACATGACACAATTGTTCACATTCACTAAATTTTTGCTGATTGTGTCTGATATTTTTTGTTGGAAAGATCCATATATTGTTAATTACAAGAAGAGGATAAAAGAAATTATTTTTCTGCTTCCTTGCCGCCATTAGTGTTTTAAGCGTTCTTGGTCAATTTTTTTAGTTCTTTCTCCCTTTGGTTTGTTTTCCTTCTGTTTATTTTTCTTTTCTTTGTGTCACTAACCAATTGCAGGAAATAAGAGAAGAACTTGTTCATCATTTAAGGTGACCCCCGAACTTCTTATGATCTATATTTCTTTGTTACATTGAGGACAATGCATCATTTAGGTTTGGGGGACGGAATAGTATTTTTGAAAAAAACAAAACAATTATTTGCTGCAATTGTAGTTTTATTTATTTTTTATTAAAAAAAAACTTGAGAAAAAGAGTCATTTTTGTTCCCTATGATGCTCAAGAGTACCTTTCATTCTATCCTTTGGGTGATGGAGCTTAGTTGTGAATATTTGCTACCTAAGCATGGGAATTTTATTAGTCTATTATGCTAGCTTCTTTGTAAGGTATTACATGTCTTCATGTATGAAAAAATGCACTTCACTTTGGCCACTTGAGTACTTTTCTTAGTTGATGAGTGAGCATGATTTGATGATCTTGAGGATAAATAGTGGAGATAAATAACCCAGTGAGCTTTTGAGCCATTCTTTTTCTTGGAGGGTTATAACATTTACTCTTGATTTTTCTTTGGAAGCTCATTATCTTGTTGCTTGGTCTCATTATTCTTTGATTTGGTTGAGTGCTGAGAAAACATCAAAGTGGAATGCTGCTCTTGAAATTTCTTGAGATCATGGAAATTAGAGGATCATATCAATTTTTGAGAGATGATTTTAGGCCACCCTTCTTTATTTGAGCCTTATTATTTATTTTTTATCTATCCCTAGTAGCCAAAGTTGAGCCTTTACATTAGCCATTTATTTGGTAACTCCACCATCCAAATTGTTTTGAGGCGTGATTGTGATCTTATTATTGAAGGAAGGGAAATTTGATGGAAGGAAGTGAGGAAAGAAATCAAAAGAAAAAAAAAAAAGAGATTGTCCGAGAAAAATCGTAAAAAATGAAGGACGAGAAAAAAAAATCAAATAAGAAAAACTGATATCCTCAAAGTGCTAAAATTGAAAAAGTAAAGTATCTAATTGTTTGCTTTTGCCCTGGGTAACTATGATGTCCCATTTGTCTTCAAAACGTGCCACTTCTCACCTTCAGCAACACATTATTACCATCACCCTTACGCTACCACCTAAAAAAAAGTCGTATTTGATCTTGAGATTGTATGGTCTGAAAGTGAACATGTTTGATGGGGTTGATAGTGTTGTGATCATTTCTTCATTTCAAAGTATATATTTAGCATTCTTTGCGTGAGACTATATATTCTTTCAATTGCGCTTTTTTTATATAACATGACTATGTGTGAGATACTTTGAATCAATTGAGGTGTACCCCCCTTGATTGACTCCTTTTTCCTATGTATTTCTATCCATGGGTGCTATTATACTCTCAATTTATGAGCGAGCAAATTGACTCCAGTGAGATTTGAGCCAAAGAGTTGATTCATGTTCAATTTTTATTTTTATTTGAACGGAAAAAGAAGTTTCACTAATCTTGAAATTGTTACAAAACTAATAGGAGCAAGGAAACAACAATAAGTTCAAGGAGCAAAAATTGTCTAATCCGAGACCCAAACCAACGATTGGCAAGAAACCAATCGAGAGTACCCATTAGGACAAGCCCATCACCCCCATGAGTCTAAAAAACCCAGATCTTACAATATGCTCAAAAAACACACCCACAATTTGCCACATGCTCACCCACCACACCCAAGAAACATACAAAAGCAAAACCTTGGACCACACCAGAAAAATCCATCTTTTGAAGAATATTGAATGGCAGTCTCCAAAAAAGACCAACACATGCACCTTGAACCCCACAATCCTTCCGACCCCACTTCCCGAAATGTCAGCACGCCAAAACTTAATGAGTGAAACACACGTGCTTCTTCTTCCATCCTTTTGCTTCGCCCGTTTAGCTTCCATATCACACGCCGCCGCTCAACCAACATGAACTGCCATCTTTGCCACTGCAAAACTCGATCTCAACCTCGTCTCTAGCCACCTATCCGGGAACACCCCTCACACTCCTCCAACAAACACCGTTGCTGCCCCTAACACCATTCAAATAACTCTCAAACTGATTCCTCATCAAAATATCTAGACCCTACAAAACGCCAGCCCCACTGCTACAGCCCTCATACGCCTTCGAATGACGCTGCCGCCGCCCCACATCAACCCACATACGCCTCAAAAACACCGCTTGTACACCACCTAAAAGCTTGCTGCCGTTGTATCACTTTGAAGCCTCAAAACCACCACCACCGCCATGCTCTCACCTCCTCAAACCTCCACCCCCTCCTCGCCATTGTTGCCACCGCCGTTGCCATACCCATCACTGCTGGCCACTTGTAAAGAGACGAGACGCTACCACACCATCACCAGAACCCGGGGAACAAGCCTCTGTTGCTGTCCTAGAGAATGGCTCGTTTGCCCCTCCGCATTAGACCACCCCCATGCTGCCCATCAGCATCCATCACCATAGACAGTTATCCACTCCACTGCCGCAAGAAACCTGTCAAAAGAGAAAAGAAGAAGAAGAAGAAGAAGAAGAAGAAGAGAGAGAGAGAGAGAGAGAGAGAGAGAGAGAGAGAGAGAGAGAGAGAGAGAGAGAGAGAGAGAGGGTTGAGGATCCCTCCCCTCCTGCCGCCGAATAAATCGAGGGGGAGGGGAAGAGGGTGGCGGATTGGGTTGAAAGAAATTCATGTTCATTTTTTTTATGCTAGAATTGTATTTATGTTGGCTAACTTCTCACACACTCCAAACTTTGAGCGACATGGAGGTCTTTACTTGTTTCTAGCATTTGAAACTTTGATTGTTTTTCTTATAAAGGTGGTGAGATTTATAACTTTGTTTTTGAACTTGGTGTCTTTTAGATGATAGGATTCATAAGTTTAATGGGCTAAAGTTTCAAATTTTGTGGGTAAATTCACAGCAAACACTCACGATACTATAACTCGTCCACTAGGGGAACCTAGGACTTAGGAGTTTAAAGGCTTGTTGCATATGCTAAATGCAATCGACTCCTCCGAAAAAGGATTAGTTAGTGTTTCCCTTTTTCTTAATTTTCTTCTTTTTTCTTTTGGTCGAGGACTAGCGAAATGTAGGTTTTGGGGTATTTGATAAGCCCAAAATATTGACACATAGCAATCCCTATATCTCATATTATTAGTCTTTTATTGTGCTTAATTAGATATTATTGTTGTCTTTTTTTTCATTCACTTCAAAATATACATTTGCAGGAAAAAGATGACAACGATATATATTTCAGCCGTTGGATTCGGATTGTACTGGAGTTTGATTCAGAAGGTTGCGGGTTATTAAATTTACAGTCCATTGACAATTGAAGATTACAAATTTGATTTCAATTACCTATGGAAAACAATTGGTCTATGAAGCATGAATAAGGATTGGCACATGATCAGCAAAATTTCTTCCAAGCCGGTCCCCATTTGTCCCCTGTTCCTGTCCAAACCCACATGTCAAATCCATCCCGCCTAACCACTTTTCCATGCGCGTTGTTTGAAATTGTTGATGGGAATTGGCAAATGAGAGAGAAACAGTAATTGATGTGACCAAGACTTCTCTCTCTCTCTCTCTCTCTCTCTCTCTCTCTCTCTCTCTCTCTCTCTCTCTCTCTCTCTCTCTCTCTCTCTCTCTCTCTCTCTCTCTCTCTCTCTTCCGTTTTTCGGTCTCAGGTGTAGGTCAATCGGTCTAGCCAATTTAACTCTCTCTCTCTCTCTCTCTCTCTCTCTCTCTCCTATTACTACTATTGTTGGTTAGAAATGAGAATTTAAAGCAATTACTTCAAACATTTTTTTTATCTTAGATTTTAAAATAAAATAACTTTTGTAATACACATTCATTTTTTATAAAAATTATATATTTAAAATCTACTCAACGAGATCTTTGAAACAAGATCCATTTTGAATATGAAATTGTGTATATGTGCAAAAAATTATTCACATCCATATAACAGATAATTTACACATTCTATAACAGAAAATTCACACCACTTAAACTCCTGTTATACACAATTCACACCCCTTGTAGCAAACAATTTACACTCCCTCTGACAGACAATTCACACTCTATGTATCACACAATTCACACTCTATGTATCACACAATTCACACTCCCTAAAACATAACATCTCCTACAACATACGATTGACACCCATTAAATTCTTGTACAATGTTAGTTCAGGCTATTTGTCATCCTTGGAATTGAAAAACCAAGGACTGATGAGTATTGGAGATTGAGACGGTCCCGGATTTGTGGAAGTTCAGGAGGAGCGATGGAAGAGCATTTGGCGGTTGAACATTCCAAGAAAATTCAGCATTTCTTGTGGAAATGCTTTCATGAAATTCTTCCAACTAGGAAGGCTTTGCAGTAGAGAAAGGTGGTAGAGGATGCTAGCTGTCCGGTTTGTGGAGCAGACCAGTAGACCATTATTCACCTTTTTTGTACTTGCCCTTTAGCTATTAAGGTGTGGCGGTTATCGCCATTACAAGTTGACATGGGAGCGGTACAGCTTTCCTCCTTTAATGGATTCTAGGCTACGATGGAGCTCTCGTGGCAGTCTCATGCTAATAAAGAGTGGTGTATGTTGGTGGCTGCAATTTTGATGTGGTTTATTTGGAAAGGCAGAAATGGGGTGATTTTTTAACAGAAGCTCTCTCTTCCCGGCATAGTGTGCAAACGAGGTACGGAGTATTTGCAGGAGTTCTTGGCTGTGAATTCGATAGGTGTTGCAGCTGGAATTCAAGTGGGGAAGGGAGTTCTACGTCATGGCAGAGACCTCCATGTGGTACTCTCAAGATTAATGTAGATGGGTCATGGAAGAAAGGGGAGAGAAGAGGGAGTTTTGGGATTATTATTAGGGACTCTCAAAGCTATTTTGTGGCTGCTTTGATGGGAATATCTCAGTGGTGTGCGAGCTCTACGGTTGCAGAAGCTTTGGCAATCCGGCAGGGCACTCTGTTGGGATCTAAACTTGGGTTGGGGTCGGTCATTCTGGAGAATGATGCTCAATTGGTTGTGGATATGATCAATGTCTGGGTTGCAGTGAGTCCCGAGGTGGAAGTCATTATTCATAATATTCAAGTTATGCGTGGAAACTTCAATTGTTGCATTTTTTTCATTTGTTCGTAGGAAGGGCAACAATGTGGCTCATGTTTTGGCGAGTAAGAGTCTTAGTGGTTTGGGGCATAGTCGTTGGACTGAGTCCCCTCCGTCGTGGTTGCTTGATCCCTTGTCCAGGGACGGGTCTTCTGCCTGATGTTTTCGATTGTTGATTAATAATACCATCTGTTATCGTTGTGGCAAAAAAACAAAAAAAATCTTGTACACGATTCATAACCCATTTGGCACGCAATTCACACCATTATACAACTATTCACACCCTCAAAACATACAATTCCGACTCCTACACAATAATTTACAATCCCTATAACAGGCAATTCACACCAAAAAATACACCTTTATTCACGCCTCTTATAACAGACAATTTACACCCCATGTTATATACAATTTCCACCCATATATAATAATTCACAACCCCGTAATAGAGAATTCGCACCCCGTGTTATACACAATTCAAAATCTCTTATAGTAACAAATAATTCACACCCCAAAATATACAATTCACACTCCCAAAAATATTTTTTTATACACATTATTTATGTGGACACCGGGGAAAATGACTCGAGTTTCAAAAACAATTTTGGATTTGGAGTTGCCACCCGGGTTTAAGGACCGTACCCGAGAAACCGATTTGAAAAATGACTCTTTTGCCCATATTTTGGAAAAAGTTTTCACCGGCCCGTCGTTACCATGATTTCTCGGGTTCGGGAGCTAGGTTAAGAGAAGGGAAGGTTTTTAAGGCACCCCTCTTGCCCAGCATAAAATCTGGTCTCTACTAAATGTTTAAGGGATTGCAAAACATTAATTTCTATAACTTTATTCATCTAACGAAGAGGGGAGCAAGTGATGGAAAAAAGACGATAAACACACATAAGTGGATGCTTGTGGATTGTGTAGAACATGCACAGAGATGATGATGAACGATATAAAAAATAATATAAAACAAACAAAACAGTAGTGAAAGGTGAAACACAGATTCAAAATGTTTCTACACGAAGAACTGTTTGTGCCTCTGTTGGCCCTTTAGGCACCCAAAGGGGTTGCTTTGCGCGCCCAAACCACCATTTGGGTGCCCAAAGCAGCTGGTTGTATTTGCTTCCAAAAATACTTGACTAAATACTACCGCGCTCACAAACATTACATATTGAAGTGATTCATTTTCCACACCTAAAACAGACATTCTAAAAATAAATACCGAAGATTACAGTGCCATAAAAAATACGATACACCCAAATGTATATGTTTTGGGCATGGATTTGCCAAACCAAAGGAAGCTCGGCCTATTGGGCTTACATGTTCTTCAAGTATTTTCCCCAAAAACCATGTTTAAGAAGTGGATTTAGCTTGTAAATCATGATTTTGACTTATTTGAAAGTCAAATAGAGAGTTTAAGATTGATTTCAAACAAGGAATGAAGCTTTTTAGGACTATGAATACCAACAAAATGATTTTGAACAAGAAAGGAATATGAAAGAGGCCTAACTAGGTGAGCCCAATGGGGGACTCTTTGGGCGCCCAAAGGGATGCTTTGTGTGACCAAAGAGGCTGGTTTGGGCGGCCTAGCTAACCCTCTATTATCCTCTGGTTTGTTTTATTCCTTTCATGAAATGACTAATAATCATACTTTGATTGATGTTTGACTCAAAATACCCTTTTAAATGCATGATCAAGCCTCCAAACCCACTTTAGGCTTTATTTCGACATGAACAGAGACTACACAAACCATTTTCATACCCCCAAAGCATGTTAGAAATTATTTTAAACCAACAATGGACTAATTTGAAGTAAAAACAGGCAGTAAGAGAGAGAGAGAGAGAGAGTATGGGCGCCCAAAGGGGGGTTGCTTTGGGCGCCCAAAGCCACTCTTTGGGTGCTGAGCTTTGAGCTCACTTGTTGCACTTTTAACCCTTCCACACCCTCCATTGGTATCAAAAACCAGTAAGAGCTTGAAGGTGTCCCTCAGGGGGACTTTTTCAATACCTTTTGATAGATTTACTACCGTTGGAGCTTGGTTTATGCTTCAATGATTGATTCAAGGTGAAGTAGAGGGATTAAGGAGCTTTGGCCTAGCTGTCTAAGGTTATTGGGACTGTAATTTGGTGTTTGATTAGATTTTTATCAATGAAACATAGTTTTGGGCTTTGATAGAGGTTGAAAAGTGGGTTTATGATGCTTGAAGGTTATGGTGTGGGTTATAAAAATTGAAGATGCCTTTTTTCTTGAGGACTTTGGGTAGAGTTTTGGCTTCTCTTCAGAGTTGATTGATCATCCTCAACATAAGGCAAGAGGGGGGTATTTATAGAGAGAGAAAGGGGTAATTTGGGGTATAAGAGAGGGAAAATGCATTTTAAACTCAAATTTTGAATGGCTACTGTGGTGGAGGGAGTTTTGAGTGAGAAAACGTGGGGTAGGGTAGAGGAGGAATCCATGGTTTTGTCAAAAAAACCAACTGAAAATTTGCTTACTAGAAGCCCCTTTGGGTGCCCAAAGCATTGCCTGAGAAGGGGTTTGGGCGCCTAAATCATGGTTTGGGCGTCCAAAGGGAGACTGCACAGGATACCAAACTTTGCGGGGCCGCTCCTGGTGCCACCAAACTCCGTTTTGCGCTTGGTTTGAAGCGTTGGAAAGGTGGTTGAGTCTATTTTCTAACTCAAGTGGTTTGAACCCAAGATTATGTTGGAAAATTGAAAATTTTCCATTAAATAATTATGGGTTTTTTACCCTTAAATTAAAGTGGGACCCACACCGCGTGAGGTGGGTCCTTAGCAACAATTGACACTTCTATGTTAGAAGTTTATTTTGGTAGAGGAATGAGCAAATTCCAATTAGAGATGAATGAGAAATTGTCTCTAAAAGTGGACTATTTGGAGTACCCAAATTTTTCGTAGGAGGGAACCGTATACTATGCGGGTATGGGCTTCGACCCAAATTACCACACGCGCCGCCGTCGCCGCCCGTCCGGACCGGACCATGCCCGGGACTGTAAGTTCGAGGTCCGTGGTCCTTGGCCTGGGCTTGGGCTTGGCTGGCTGGCTAGGCGATTAAATGGGCTTGGACCTAAGTTCTCTCATAATTGTTTACAACCCAAAAATTAGTGGGTTTGGGTGCGGATCATACCCGCTTGATTTAGACCCACAAAAGAATAGGAAATCAGTTTTGATTTCTTAGTCATGCTCATGAAATCCTCACGGTGTAATGGTCTGCTTGATGGGATAATCAATTGTGAGTATATTGCTCCTTAAAGTGCCCAAGGTAATGGTATTCTTCAAACAGCAATGACAATTGCTTTCATTGGTGCGTTGAATAGTTTTCAGTTTGCAAATTTGAATGTCAATTGAATTGCAATGTTTATGGATGAATATGAATACCACTGATTGCATATCAGTTTTTCTTTTTGCAAATTTAATTTGCAAGGTTAATGCCCCAATGAATGAGAGGCTCCTCTCAACACCTATATAATGGTAGTCTCCAGACTCTCCACCTCTTGTTTCGATACACAGAAAATCAGTCTCTTATTCCATTGTTCTTTGTTTAGTTTTCGGAAGAGAGTACAGACACTAGTTCGTTCGATAGGGCGATCCGGTAGGTGTTACTGTTTGATTGTCGGAAGCCACTGTATCCTCGGAAGCAAACGTCGGTCAACCCCTCAAACACCCACGGCGAGGCGGCGAATTTGCTTTAAGGAAAACGTGTGAAACACGGGCCCTGGCTTGTTTTTCAGTTGCTAATTTTTCCAGTTTCCATTATTTCCTGTTCATATTTTTAATTTCTAGAATTTAATTATTCATTTACTACTTTTAGCACTGTTTTTCCTACAGATTGTTTGTACATCAAAATCCATGACCATTTTACCCTCAAGTGGTTGGGAAAACAAGTTATTTTAGTAAGACGCGCACATCTCCCTCATTTCAAAATGGATTGGGACGTATTATATATCGATAAAGAGGGTTTTGAATGTACTAGAAGGTGGTGCAACCTATGGTTTATTTTGAAGAGGTTTTTTTTTTGGTCCATTTTCATCATCGGGAAAGCTAAGGATTTTATATGAGTTCAAATTGAGGTGTCTACATCCAGCTGTTTCTGTAAGTCCCAGAGTCCATTTAGAGCCACAAGATTAATAAAAGAGAAAAACTATTTTTTGTTTTTTACATGTTGCTTTTTTTCAAAACTTTTATATTGAAAATTGCTTTTTCCCATGGTTAATTAATCTAATAATCTAGTGCTTCATTGACCTATTCTTTCACTTCCAAAAGTAATTCCGTAAGCTTCTATATATGATCATAAATATTCTTATGATTTGAAGATACTAAACATACACGCTTGTTGAACTTAGTCTATTGATATTTTTCTCAGTAACTATTTTTCAATCTAATGCTCTATTCATGCTCTACTCTTCTTTTAGTTGGTCGATGCTAGGAGTTTTGGTTAATATAATTTTTTATTTAATTTATCTTTGCATTTTAAGTACTTTAAATAGTTTATGAAGATGATATCTCAATCTCAAGTAAACGAGAAAAAATTTGTTCACTCTCACTAAAAGAGGGTGAACAAAACCCCCACCCGGATTGGTTGAAATAGTGTGGGGTCTATGGAATCAATACACTTTTTGGTAAACATGACATCACTTTATGATAGGATCCACACTATTTTTTGTGAACCCAACACCATTTCAACCAATCAGAGTGAGGGTTTTGTTCACCCTCTTTTGGTGAGGGTGAACAAATTTTTTTCCCAAGTAAACTGTGTTCAGAACCGAAACCAAACCGTTTCTTAATGGTTTGGATTGGTTTGGTTCAATTAATTTTATGGTTTGGTTTGGTTTGGTTCTCAAAATTCATAATCCGTAAGTAGTGGTTTGATTCTTGGTTTACTACGAAACCGGACCAATCCGGTCCGTGCTCACCCCTAGAGAGGGGTGATGTGTGGACCTAGAATTATGACGGGTGATGGCATCGTGCTGCTCCTATTTGATACCAGTGACTACAAATCATCCTCCAAATTTTTTAGTGTCACTTTGGTCTATTCATGGTACTGGAAGAGGAATGTTTTCGTCTGGCGTTTCTTCAAGCATATATGCAACTGCAAGTCGCAACTATAGATTTAGGGGTCAACGATGCCTCCTTTTCAACTACAAATTGGAGCCCATTAACACTCATTTTCACTGCAACTCTGATCTAGTCCCACACATGGCCCCTGTTATAGCTGCAACTTCCCCACCACCCCTCTCGATTCCACTCACCAACTTAGCTTCACCGACATCCAGTCTTATCCATCGATGGGGCGAGTTAGTTGCCGGAATACAATTTAAATTTAAAGGGGAGAGAGAGATCAGTGGAGAAAAATACTATTGGGGGGTTATATTTTTGTCTTCATACTAATATTTTGGGGAAGAAGATGAACCAAGGGTATTATTGTCTTTTCAATATACTACATTTGGAGGAAAGTATAGTTTTTTCCTGCCATAACTGCACAAGGATCGCGTGAGGCCCACACATCGTTACTTTGCATGGTAACTGTAATGGTAGCACTTTACTCCAAAAGCATAGGGAGGTAATCTGGTCATAAATAAAACTCAGGGAGGTCATCTGCCAAACGGCCTAACCACAAGGAGGTTATCTGCATTTTGCCCTTTTTTTGATTTTGTTATTGTGTACCTCTACATAGTTAACTTCAACTACACTCTATATGGATAACCAAAAGGTCATAGATTCAAATACCATAATGGTATTTTTAGGTTCTGGTTCGGTTATGGGCTAATATACCGGTGTGGGGTGAAAATTGCAAATGAACCAGTCGGTTCGTGTTACGTAACGATGTGTAACAGATATTTGAGTCGTTACGGGCCGGGTTCGCTTGTTTCATACCGGTTCGGCAGTCTGCGATGATTTTCGGTAGAAGGATGCCATCAGGATGCGATGATATTCTCCGACAGGGTATATGAAAGGATGGCGATTTGGAGAAGAAAGGTTTTAACTTGATTTTGTAGAAGCATGGCCGGAAGGAGGATGTAAGATGGAACGTCTAGCTTTCGATGCCACTGGAACCTTGAGAAAGGAAGAGGGTGGTTGATTTTAGGGCTTGTGATGGGGTTTTGGATTTTGAGGTGAGACTCGCAAATGGAAATTTGTGGGTTTTCCTTTCTCTCAGATGGAGATTTAAAACTCTATTTTAGAGACCGGAGGTGACATATCGAGAGAAGATTTTGTAAGTTTTCTATAATTTTTTATACTTTTTGGAGGGATCCATCGTCCTTTTAAGAGATTTAGAGACCAAAAAAGAGATTTGAGCCTCTATATCTGGAGACCCAAAAGTAAATTTTGAGACCAAATCTCTAAAAAGGACGATGGCCCTGTTCGTTTTCCAGTTTAGTTTTAGTTTTAGTTTTGATGACATCATCATTTCCCTCATTTCTCTCTCTATCTCTCTGCACTCATCACACTTGCTGACATCATCAAAACTATACTAAACTATCTAACCAAAAACAGCCGATAAGTCTTTCCATAAAGTATAAAAAAATTGAAGAAAAGAGGAGTTAAATTGTAAAATCTACCCTCAATATGTCACGTCTGTATCTAAAATAGAATTTTAGAGGTTGATTGGAGATGCTTTGAAAGGAGGAGAGAGAGAGAGAGTAGAAACGAAAAAGCACAACTGGACAAGGAAGATATGGAAGTAAAGGTATGGAGTAAAGTAAAGCATTAGACTTCTTTCCCCTTTTTTCTTTTCCGTTTTATTTTGTCCCCTTTATTGCATCCAATATTGAATCTTGGAATGCAACATACAAAAAAAGAAAGGCCTAATATTGCGTTGTTAGTGATTTCTTTATTCTTTATTCTATTTACATTTTGGTTTTTAGCTATTTTTTTCTAAAAGATTGACATTATCATTTTTATGCTTACAATTCAAGCAAAAGCCTAAAATTGCGCTTGTTTTGTTATCATGTTAAATGCATAAAAGTGTTATTGTTTGTCTTAATAATGACTAAAATGTGACAAAACCAAGGTTGTAAATACCGTGCCGTACCGGCCGGTACGTACCGGTTTGGGAGAAAAACGGTACCAAGCATCTCTAATACCGTACCGTGCTCAATACCAGTCGTTACCGGCCGGGTACCGGCCATACCGGAAAATACCGGCCGTACCGGCGAAAACGTGAATATCGGCCGGTATGAAAAATAGTGAAAAAAAGAAGAAGCTTCAAGCCTAAAAAAATGGAGATCGTTCTTTTTTGCACCTCCTGACTGGGTTTTCTGCGAGTATCGTTCATCCAAAAAATCGAAAAAACGCAAGAAAAACAGAGAGAATGAGAATATCAGAGTAATAATGATTTCTCTAGGCCTCTTGGCTTATTACGGCAGCCCTTCAACGTACCTTTGATGGAGCTGGGTCTTCTCCGGTGAAGTTTTCTGGTAGATCCTAGTCCTCTGGAACTTGTTTTCTTTTTATTCCACTTTATTCTACTGCAACGCTAGGGAGTGGAGTTGGGACTTCTCCTTCTCCAAGGATAAAGTCATAATAAGGAGGACACTGTCACACTGATGTCTTTTGGGAATATGAGCCTAATGGGTAGCTACTGCGACTGTGGGAGTAGGAAGAGGGAAAAAGTTTTCTTTTCTCGGACATTTTAGAAATTAAAATAGTAATAGACAACACCATCCACTGTCTTGTGATACTCCTTATATTTTCAATCAATTTGATCAAATAAAACTTATATTTTCAATCAATTTGATCAAATAAAACTTATATTTTCAATCAATTTGATCAAATAAAACTTACTTCGTTGTTGACATATTCCATTAATTATGTTTAGGTTATAATTTCGATCAATATATCGCTAAATCCGAAACGGTACCTGGTATTGACCGGTACCGGTACCGTACCGTACCAGTAAGAAAACCGGTACTCGAGCTGATATGGTATTCAAAACCTTGGACAAAACAAGTCAATGAGAGAAATATAAAGTGTACATTGTGATTTATAGGTGTTGCTAATGATTTTAGCAAATTCACGACCCTTACAGCCTATTATTCCCATTACGTAACGTTTAATACTACGAAAACCTTTTACAGCTGAACCGTTGCCATTACGTGTTGCGAAACCGATATTTAAAACTATGGTGTTGTGGTAACTTTTGGTTATCCAATTTTGTTATACCATTGGGGGAGGTTGTAAGTTTGGTTATTTCAATGCGAGTTACTTTTGACAATCTTTTAATCATGGTTAGACTTTGTGGATGGGAGACCGAAGGGGTTTCAACACCTTTATCACCTCAATTATGCGAAATCTGTTTACTTCATCCATCAGCTATTGATTATGTCACCTTATACTAGGGCTGCACAAAAAAACCGGTGAATCGTGAATCCGGTCTGGATTGAACTGATCTATGCGTTTTGGATTTTAACCATGGATTAATGGTCCGGACACGGATTGAAAAAATAGTAAACCGTGACTCGCGGTCCGGACACGGATTTTGATTTCGAAACCGTGGATTAACCGATCCAGACCGTGAGATTTTTATTATATATAATTTTTTTAAATATATATACACACACACACACACATAATTTTACACAAACTTCTACTACACAGACTAGGGGGTAAACTGTGATCTCTTTCAAAACTTAAGGGTTAAACTATTACACTAAGTTCTACTATAATCAGAGACCAAATTGTTATAGTATATCTCCATGCTTTATGTGGTACAAACTTCTGTGTTTGTGGTGGACTTGTGGGGTCCTTAGTATTTATAGAATTTGAATAATGTGCTTTTGGATGCTTCTTGATTTATTTTTATGCCAGATTACAACTACCGTAAACAAGAATGTCTTATTAAACTATTTGTAACTTTGTTACTTGTTTATATATAACATGTAATCCGTGGATAAAACCGGAACCGATCCGTGACTCGCGGATCGGATTGGAACCGAACCGTGAGACTTTTGGTCCGGACACAGATTGTATTTTCTAAAAACCGTGACTCGCGGATTAGGATTGGATTCATGTCAATTCGATCCGATCCGGACCGTGTACACCCCTACCTTATACTGTAAGATTTGTGGCAATTAATAACAATATTTTAGCCACAAAGTGGAGGAAATTGTCCCAGGTGAGCTCCATGTCCGTGTGAACTATTTAGAAAGAGGGCATAATTGACCTTTCACCTTCACACAAATGAAGGAAAACCCATCATTTTTGCTACCTTTATTACACTTACGGCGTGTTTGGATACCGGAGATGGTGCCCGGATTTGCAAGCGCCCGGATTTGTACTCCTGGCCCCACACAAATCCGGTGTTTGGAATGCAAAATGAGAGGCCGGATTTGGGCTCCGACCCCACACAACCGGAGTTGTAATCCACCCGCAGGTGGATTTGCCAACGCTGGCCTTACCCCTATCGTTGGTAAATCCGGGTGTTTTGGGACTATTTAACCCCTCCAAATCCATCTCCTTTTCTACTGGAGAGAGAGAGAGAGAGAGAGAGAGAGAGAGAGAGAGAGAGAGAGAGAGAGAGAGAGAGAGAGAGAGAGAGAGACGAACCAGAGGTCGGAGGAGATGAACCAGAGGTCGAAAATTTTGAGTTGGATCTGGGTTGTGGTGGTTGCCGACAGTGGGTTTTCCATTGTTGGTGGTGGATCCGGATGGGGTCGTCGATTTCGGATAAGGGTCAGTCGGTGACTCAGTGGGTGGGTGTATTGGTCGGCAGTGAAGGATGAAGAAGAAGATGAAGTGTGAAAGAAAAAAGTAACGGTAAATCAATGGGGACAGGCCAAAGCGCACAGCTTGTGCATAGATGGGTCTCGGGGACCCACGTTTAGGTCTCACACGAACGATCCGAGCCGTTAGATCATCTTAGAATAATTTTCCGAGGGGCCCCGCGAGAAATCACCTCCATCGGACTTGTGTAAGTTGTTCATCCAAAACCCCCTCATTTCATTCATTTCTCGTGGGGCCCCTCGGAATATTATTCTAAGATGATCTAATGGCTCGGATCGTTCGTGTGGGACCCAAACGTGGGTCCCCGAGACCCATCGGTGCACAATCTATGCACTATGGTCTGTACCAGTAGAAGGGTTCGTAAAGTAAAAAGTGGATGGTTGGGAAATTAAAAGATAAAATAAGAAAAAAAAGTGGATGGCTCGGAAATAAAAAACTATGTCGGTGGGTGGGTCTGTTGGTACAGTACATTTATTTGTTACCAATTGGGTACTTTATTTGTTTTCTAATATTTTAAAACAACAAAAAAAATCACATAATGTAATAACTCACGTAATATAGATTTTAATTTATTTTCCAAGAAAAAAATAATTAATGATAAAAAAAATAGGGTGTCAACATTGTAATTTTAAATTATCCAATTTTTTCGTACATTAATAAATTGGGGGCAATTAAGTCATTTGACAAGTCATCCTATTATATCCACCTTCCAAATCCTCCTTTTCAAAATACCATCCAAATACCGGATTACAAATCCACCCTTCTTAGGAGGTGAGCTCACCCTCATTATAAATCCACCCTCATTACAAATCCACCCAAATCAAATCCGTCATCCAAACGGGCCGTTAGCAAGCATATATACACTACCAAAACTCTCTGAAAAGAGAGAAAACAGGAGAGAAGATAGGAGATGGAAAGGAGAAATGAAAAATTATAGTAACTTTCTAAAAATTTATATTTTGAGGAATGTGTAAAACATCCCAAGAACAAGATGCAAACTACTCAGAATTCCAATTACAAGAAAGTATACAATATTTATTAATGGATTTCTCAAACTCATAAGAATGCATTAAAGGTTTCCAAAAATATGAATTTTTATTAAGTCGTTGCCATTTTTCATTTCTCTCTTTTTCTTTTTCTTCTTTTCTCACTTTTTTTTTTATTTTTCATTCCCAGAGATAGGTTTGGTTTCGTATGTCTGTTAGATGTAGGTTTGATTTCCCTTATGCCATCTTTTTTACAGTTCACATGAATATGCAGCAGCTCTTTTGAGACAGTTCCATTTTGCAGGTTGCCATTACATATGGTCTCTAATTGCCGCAAATCATATACGAGGACTAAATAGACAACATTGATAGATGAGGCACCAAGTGAATAGATTTAGACTAGTTGAGAGTATAAAAGTGTTAAGACCCTGAGACCGACTATATATTATAGGGAAAAATTCAAAAACACCTCCAAACTTTGACTCCAATGTCTCATCGCCCCCCAAACTTTCAAAATTATCAATTTAACTCCTAAACTTTCATTCCGTCATCAAATTTGCTCCTGCCGTCTCAATCCGTCTCCTTGGTAACGGAATGTGCCTAGGTGGACTTAAACGGAGTGAAAAAAAAGTCGGCCATATTTTGGAGGGAAAATAGCTGATGAAGATGGAAAGAGAGAGAGAGAGAGATTGAAATTAGGGCTTTACTTTTTCCTTTGAAAATGTGGGGAAGAGAGAGAGAGGTTAGGGTTTTATACACATCAGCTGTTTTTCCTCCAAAATATGGCCCTGGCGTTTTTTTTCTCACTCCGTTTAAGTCCACCTAGGCACATTCGGTTACCAAGGAGACGGATTGGGACGGCAGGAGCAAATTTGATAACGGAATGAAAGTTTAGGAGTTAAATTGATAATTATGAAAGTTTGGGGGGCGATGAGACATTGGAGTCAAAGTTTGAGGGTGTTTTTGAATTTTTCCCTATATTATACCCACAGGTAGACCAGTTTTGACAGTAAAATCAGTAAAGTGATAGTCGATCGCGGCTGCTCCAACTCGTTTGGTTTTCTTCCTCTCTACAATTCTGCTAATGGCCGATAACTCCACCTCCGCCGCCTCCGCCGCCTCCACTCCCGCACCAGTGGTGGAGCCCAAACGCTCCTGGGGCGATCAAGCAGAAGAAGAAGAAGAAGAACAAGAAGAACAAGCCTCCGATGAACAGCCCGCCCCCTCCTCCTCATCAACCTCCGACCTTAAAATCGAATCTTTAGCCATTGACGACACAAAAAAGAAGCCACACAATTTCCTCGAAGACCCTGATGACTCCAACATCAAAGCCGTAATCCCTTCTCCCTCTCTCTCGGTCTATTTATACACATAGATGTATGTATACATGTATCAAAGTATATGCAGAATTTTAGGTTAGTGGGGTCGAAAGGTAGATCGTTGATTTTTCCATTTGCTAATGCGAAGAAGTAACTAAGTTAAGAGGTCAATTATGAGGTAGATGTACACTAATACGTGTAGTTTTGATTTATAATTGGTCTCGAAAGAAGAAAATACTTGGGGTTTCTATAAATTTGAAACAACTTGGGGCAAGTTAGTGATTTTTTGTGGGGTCAAATTAACTGCAAATTAAATGTACTTTTGAGATATCAAAGTGAGTGGCACTTGTAACTTACTCCCTCTTCCTTTGCGTATGTGCATAGTTATATCTCAGTTCCCTATCCCGGGGTTTGAGTTTCACGTGTTTAGGGTTTTAATTTGTGATTTCAGGTTACCACAGGTGATACAATGTACGCATCAGCGAAGACATTCGAGGAACTAAACCTGTCCGGAGACTTGTTGAAGGGTTTATACGTGGAGATGAAATTTGAGAGGCCGAGTAAGATCCAGGCTATCAGTTTGCCCATGATTCTGACCCCACCTCACAAGCACTTGATTGCTCAGGCACACAATGGTTCTGGCAAGACCACTTGCTTTGTGCTCGGCATGTTGAGCCGCATCGATCCCAGCTTCACCGCTCCTCAGGCTCTCTGTATCTGCCCTACCCGCGAATTAGCTATCCAGGTTTTGCTAATTGATACGTATAATACTTACTTAGTGACGCTCATGGAACATAGTTGCTTTCCTGGATTTTTTATGTTTTTTTTTGGGGTTATTTAAGTTTATATGGAACCGACACCAATTACAGGTGCATACCTCAAAACAAAGAAATGCAAACAACTCCTTTGGGAAACAAAGACCAATACTCCCTCCGTTCCTTTTTAAGTGTGTAGCTTCGTAATTCCAACTTATTAAGAAAACATCATTATTGCACCTTTCACATCAACTTTTACATTCACTTTCCACTATTGCCCTTGATGGAGACATCATTAAACTTTATCCACTAACTTTTCAAAAAGGAATCTACTTTTAAGGACAAAATAGGATATGTACCAACTTTTACCCACTAACTTTTCAACGTCACACTTATTTAAGAACAACCCCAAAATGGAATACACTACTCTTTTTAAGGAACGGAGGGAGTATCAAAAAGCCAAACAAGGAACAAAGGCTAAAACTAACCAAAGAACCAAACTAGACAGGACCATCAATTAGCATCAAACACTGTGCAACTAGTAGCCCATTTAGAACAGATGAGCCTATTAGCATCTGATTTCCTGGATAGTATGTTGTCGACATTGATTGTAGTCTGATTTGGGATTTAGAGTTGCGAGCACATGAGAATTGATACGTGGACCCTTTAGGGTGTATGGTGGCTACCTATATTTTTCAGTTGAACTTTTGTCACATTGAAAGTGAAGTTACAATAACTAACGTGCATTAGTTGTTAACACAACTTGATTTGAACTTCTTACCACCTATGTGTGTTTTTGTTACAACCTACTGTTTGAGAACCCAGTTAGGCTTGATATTGTTGTTCACGAAAGTGTTGTTTTGGTTCTTTCGCCTTTGATTGGTTATTGAAATTGATGCCTAAATTGGGGGTGACTAGATGGTTCTTCTGTGTACTTGTTATTTCACTGCTCATCTCATGCATCAGTGAGGGTCCGAAAAGTGTTGGGTCTTTGGTGAATGAAGATATATTTGTGGAGATATGATGGCTTTTCTTATTGGCTTTTTTTACTATGCATTTTCCATCTTATTATTGGTAGCAAGTGAATTGAGTGTTTTTGAGTTTAGGATTTAGAATTTGACTAATGGTGGTGGACGAACAATGATGCAGAACATGGAAGTTCTTAAGAAGATGGGGAAGTATACTGGAATTACTTCTGAATGTGCCATATCAGTGGATAGCACCAATTATATTCCAATTTCGAAGCGACCGCCAATAACAGCACAAGTAGTTATTGGCACTCCTGGGACAATCAATAAGTGGGTGACGGCAAGGAAATTGAGCATGAGTTATTTGAAGGTTCTTGTTTTTGATGAAGCTGATCACATGCTGGCGGAGGTATTATCCTTCCTGTTTTTGAGATTGTCTGTTTTCATGCTTATGATGAAATTCAAAAATTAGTTGCATATACAGTATCTATATTTTCCCGTATGCTTTTCCTTGCTATGTTGCTTGTGGTAACTAATAACAACAAAAGTAGGCCAATAAATCCCAAAAATCTAAGTGAATTTATTTACTCAAACCTTGTGTACCACTAAATCCATTTGCAACTTTAGAAGTTTTTCCCGAACCAAAACGCAAACAATGAAGGAGGAAAGTCCGAGTGGAGGAGGAAGTGTCCTAGGGATTGTGACGGAGTCGAGAGGGGGAATTTTTTACTGCCATTTAGTATCTCTCCGTTTCTACCTCTTCATGTCTCTTCAGATGATATATGCACCTGATTCTTGCACCAAATCTCCATCTAAAGTATGTCAAGTTAGCAAGACTCCTAAAAACTTAAGCTATTAGGAATAGGCCCAACAATGTATATCAAGCTATCTAACACTTTTCCTCACGTGCAACCCGTCTTGCACATGTAGATGCTGATATTCATACATACTGCAAAAGAATGCAAATGGAAGAAACATAGTGCAAACAGAGAACAGATGCCAATAGAGAGACTTGAACACAAGACATCTTGCAACATGAGCTTTGATACCGTGTTAAGTTACCAATAGTTAGGAAATGGGCCAACGATGTGTATCAAGCTATTTACAGCCTAGTGGGTGTGGTATATTCTCTTTTTCCCCTTTGCAGAATATTCCTTATCCCAAGATATTAGTTGTACTAGGTTTGCAGCTAGCTCAAGTTTAGTCACATATCTTTTTAGGCAACCTTTCTCACTAGTTCGGTGATTGGTTTATCGTAGTGAAACCATCCTCCTTACTAGAACTTGCTTACGACTTTTATTTTTTATTAGTGAATGTCTTTCTAACAGCACCTTGATATGGCATATGGTTTGTTTTTGCTTATTGGTAATTTGTTGTACTCTTACTTGTCCATTCTCCATTACCCTCTACCAATTTTTAGCACCAGATCATTGTTTCACATTATTTCTCCTATGGTTTTTGTTTCTCGTCATTAAGTTTGGTCAGAAGGTCAAAGCCTTGGAAAGTTTGTTATATTGTCTCAAGTCTCAGCCCTGTGTTTTTTCTTGGCACATATAATCCTCCAATTCAAAATTGAAAAACATAATGTGGGTGGCTCGCATGATTTACCCAGTTGAGGGCGGTCATTTCTTTGTTTACTGCTGAACTGATATTCCGTTCATTGGAATCACAACCTCGAATCCTCAAATGGCAGAGCTTGGGCTTCATCAAAGTTCTATCATATTTAGGGCTACGACAAAAATTGAAAGAACCGTAGAACATGCCCGAACCGAACCAAACTGTACGCTGTGGTCCAGATCCTTAGATTAATGGTCCGGTCCCAGATTAAAAAATTTGAGAACCATAGTATATGGTTCGGTCCATCATATTTTGGTAACTAACTATGGATCAACCAAATAGGTTGTTCATATATATTTGTATACCAATATATATATTACATTCATACATATATATATTTTTCTGTAATGGTTCAAGTGTGGGGCTCTTATTTTGCTTTTTAATCCAATCGACTGAAGAAATGTTGGAACTTCAATTATATTTAGAGTGACATGCATTTGTTTTTATTGTTTTCTACTTTATTATCTAAATTCCATATTTGTATGTTCTTTCATTCTATGAAGTGTTGGTAAAATTATGGTAGGTGGATCCCTGCTTTGTGTCTTTTAAAGAATTATCATATGAGGTTTCTTTTAACAAGTGTCGTGAGATTTTTAAAGTTACAGATTTGTGCCTTAATTATCTCTCGAATCATAAGTGAGCAAATGAGAGTAGTAGGTAGGGTTGAAGTTATTTTACATGGTCCAAGTTAGGGGTGGAACCGTGAACCGAACCGAACCGAACCGTGGTTTGTGGATTGGTTTTGGTTTCATGCATAGGACTTTTGGTCTAGATATGGTCCTCAATTCCTTGGATGGGCAAGTAATGGTTTGGTCTTCGGATTCCTACGGAACTGGAACTGGACCAATCAGGACTCTGTGCACCCCTTATCATATTGCAGTCAGGCACAGTATACAAAGCCTAGGCCCACAGTCGTAATTTACTGTCTAATGTACGACATACTAGTATGCCTTTATTTCGTTTTTGTAAATACCTAAATAATGAACTGAGTCACGGCATTTTTTCTTGTTTATTTTTATAGAGGCACATTATTAGTTCATTCCTTAGTTGCAGGGATCATCCAAACTGCTGTACTCTCGACACATTATCGCCGATTTGCGCTTGAGAGTGAGATTTGTAACTAGAGCGCAACCCTGCCTAGATAGGGGCAAAATCTTACGTCTTTTCTAACTTACAAAACTAAGCAAAACGAAGTTGCAATGTAAGGTTGAACCTACATGATATTGTGGAACACAATCTGCAACTTGGGTTGATTATCCAGCAACAGTGGTTTATTTGGTTGAAATCTTGATAGGGTTAACACTGTTATTGATTGGCTGAGAATGACTCAGAGAGAAGAGAAGAATGACGGGAGAGAAGGATACAGAGAGAGGAGAAGAAAATGCAACTCAGATGCCACGCTCGTCTTTTGGAGAGAGAAACTAACTTCTCTTCTTTTGCAGTAACCTAGAAACTTCTGATCATGTGTTGCAAATCCACATAGAAGCATATGCAGCCATGTATTACTTGTTAAAAGTAAGAAATTGTGAAGCTTGAGAAGTTTTTAATTGCTACACTACATTTAGTTATATCTGGAGTGGAGTTTCAAGTCCACGAGCCTTCTTCAAAAAAAGGCTTACGTATTTACTGCAGTTATTGCTTTAAACATTTAGGGGCATATTTTAAGGTTGAGGGACACACTTCTTTCTGTTGGAGATTTGCCTTGAATTTGAGGTTTTGAAGTAAGGTACAGTGTTCATCGCGTGCAGGGTTCGTTTCTGATCACAGGGGTAGTTTCTGTAATTCTAGTCCAGACGGGATTCAAGTCCGTCCGGATGGCCGTACACAGGACAAATGCGTTTTGTCTTGGGCACCGCGTTTTGGGGTCAGTTTGACCTAATTTTCTCTACTTTCTTATAAATAGAAGCCTTGTGGCCTCTTAGGGTTTTGTCTTCTCATTGGGATTTAGATATTAGGGTGTGTGTTTGTCTCTTTCGTATTCTTGAGACGTTTGAAGCTCTGTTAGGTTTTTCCACAAATTTGTTCCCTATATATCGAGTGAGTGCTTCATGTGAGAGTTATGGGTATAGCTGGCTCTGTGTATTTCTCCCCATTATAGTGAATCCTCTTGCTCTTTCCCCGTTGACGTACCTTCTTGCTTCGTGCTTGAGGGGAATCACGTAAATCTTGTGTTTCGTTTTTCCTTGTTGATTCGTTTATATTCTCTAACTTTGGGTTTTGGCACAACACTTTAAAAAAAATAGGACTGATACGGTTGAGGGGTTGCTTCCTTTTTAAAATGGACTGCTAATTCGAGTTTCCAACGTTTCTTTTGAGAGAATCTTCAGCAATTATCATTACTAACTTTAACTTATAAAGTGTTAGAAAATTCTATATTTACTTTCTATATGCTGTCTATATGTTTATACGTTTTTTTTGTATAAACTTCTTTCTGCGCTTCCAACCTTAGGATCTTCGACTTGCCTCTGTTCCCGCGCTTCCACTCCCGCACCCATTTTTTGCAACTTTCATTCTGGTGGTTTATGCATAAAAACCCTCGGGTGTGACATGGACTGGTCTACAAGATTTTTTAAACTGTTATTTCCTGGATAACTACTACTACTTTCGTAGGCCCTATTGAAACCAGACAGGATCACCCTTGTTAATTTATTCATGGGATTGAACTTGTAATGCCACAAGTGCTATAATAATTGCTCAATCCTCTTCTCTCAAAAGCAGCTGTCAAACTGCATGTCTCCTCGGGTATAATTCTGCTTCTGAGTTTGGGCTAGTTTAGGTATGTGGCTGCGAAGTCATTTATGAGATGTGTAGTCACGGAAAATCACAACTATTTTTGGTTTTTAGATGCAAGTGACATTTCTTGTATGTTTGGGTAATTTCAAACACCTATGGTGAGTTTTCCTGCATTTGAGTCCCCTGGGATTGTTTCCTTTACCTGGATTACATGGGAAGTAATGGTTCTATTATGATGATGATGATGATGATGATTTAGTGGCTATCTGATTTTGATGTGATTGACTACAATTTAGGAATTGCAGTTTATGCCTTATTGCTCATTTTGATTATATTTGTGCAGAGTGGTTTTAAAGATGACTCTTTGAGGATAATGAAGGCAATTGTCAGAGACAGTCCGGAGTGCCAGGTTTTTTACACTACTGTATTTTTTTGTCTGTCAAAATGAATGAAGTACCTGTGGACAGACACTGACCTGAGTAAGGGATGAGATATGCGCCCGGTGTTTTTTTATTGGACTCATCTCGAAAGCATATTTAGTACTACTCGTATTATGTGTGAATTACCTATAGAAGTTTGTAAACACCATTACAATCATGGATTAGATCCCCGACACAGGGACACATACCTGTACCTGAAAAACTTGAGTTCTGTAACACTATGTGCAGTTATTAAATACTCCAGCATAGAGTAATGCTAAGAAATATTCTGGACAGTATACAGTAGCGGTGCCAAAATGTGATGTTATTTGCTCGATCAACTTAGGTGAGTTTGAGCTTCTTGCTTACAATACTTTGTCTTCAAGAAGTTGCTTGCTGTGTACCTTGTGGAGAATCTGGACCTGTTAAAAAAATAAAAATTCCTACAGTCAGGCTATGTTGTTTCAACGCGTGATCGTGTGATGGTATTTGTTGGTCAAATTGCGAGGAATGCACTATATCTGATATCT
This sequence comes from Vaccinium vitis-idaea, assembly GCA_963854785.1. NCBI lineage: Eukaryota > Viridiplantae > Streptophyta > Magnoliopsida > Ericales > Ericaceae > Vaccinium > Vaccinium vitis-idaea. The sequence continues at coordinate 18,675,654 of OY978218.1, read as the reverse complement.
GCCGTTCTTACTTGGGGTATCACATCTTACTTCAGTAATCCACATTGTTTGGTTGCTGTTTTAGAATCAGTTCTGCAGAACACTTCGATGAAAGTTCAAGCACAATCTCATAGGTCACTTAGAAAACAAGTTTTGACAACCATTAATGACGAGTTCATTTTTTTGGAAAATAAGAGCAGAAGACAGGAAAAAACAGTAACAAAACAGAACCATAATCTATCTCTTCAAGGAATTAAGTTCTGTTAATTAATTGTCATAGTCCCAAGTCACGTTATCGGCAATAATAAAGAAAATATCTAAAAAAATCTGAGATGACCTTCAAGATATATGTTGTGAAGATAGTATCAAGATTATTGGATACATCTTTTCCTTTTCTCTGGAGGAGTTGCAAAAAAATTCAAATTCTTCTATTTTATCTCATTTCGATACTTTATTGGTCTTCTTGTGTATGATCAATACATCCTATTAATGGTAACAACTATTTGGGTTCACTGCGTGTGATCTTTTTTCGTCTTGTTTTGGTATTTGAGCTTCCCTTGTCAAGGAGTGATATTATATGTTTTTTGTATGCACAGTGATTTCTTGATCTCCCAAATGCTCAAGTGTTATGTGTGTCAATATAATTTAGGATGCTGGTTAGCTGATTGTTCTCAAGAAGCAGCACTGGCCTATGAAACTTACCATTTAAATGAAGTGATTTCTCCATAAATCTTTTCGCCATGTGATTGAAGGATATTTGTTTTACAAACTATTGCTAGTTCTGGGATTAGGCTAAGAAATTTCCCTGTTTTCCAAATTGATCTACATGCTTGACTGCATTTTCATTTCTGTCAAAAACCAGGTGCTTCTATTTTCTGCCACATTTGATGATACTGTGAGGGCTTTTGTTTCAAAGATTGTTAAAGATCTCTTCAGAGGAGATTACAACCAACTGTTTGTGAACAAGGAAGAACTATCCTTGGAGTCTGTAAAGCAGTACAAGGTGAAATGTCCCGATGAACTTTCGAAGATAATGGTGATTAAAGACAAAATATTTGAGTTAGGGAATAAGTTGGGGCAGACGATCATCTTCGTTCGTACGAGAAATAGTGCAAGCATGTTGCATAAAGCACTCACTGAATATGGCTATGAGGTTACGACTATTCAAGGTGCTCTCAGGCAAGATGACAGGGACAAGATAATCAAGGAATTTAAAGATGGCTTAACTCAAGTACTTATATCAACGGATCTTCTTGCCCGGGGTTTTGACCAATCACTGGTGAGCACCGCTTAGCTTTGTCTGTTGTTGATTTAACCTTTTATTGCTCAGAATGCCTATATTCTAACATTTTCTTTATTAGGTTAATTTGGTTGTCAATTTTGATCTTCCCGTGAAGCATGACTACCCATCTGAGCCTGACTGTGAGGTTTACTTGCATCGGGTTGGGAGGGCAGGACGCTTTGGCCGCAAGGGTAAGTTTTTTATATCTTGGGATCCTGTTTATACCATTCCATAATTTTCATTCATGAACTTGTATATCCCTGTATAGACTCCATAGCTTGTTGGTCAAAGTCTTGTCTTTAAAACCGATTTCTTGTTTGTCAATTCATTCTGTGTGGTTAACTCCATTGCAGATTCCATTGGATTTCTTAAGTTATGAAGTACCAGTTTTTCTCTTAAGTTAGAAGACTAGTGATCAGCCATAACCAAGGGTTTGGCGCTGGTCAGTGCATGCAGTTTGGTTTGCCAGTTTTTTGCAACCATTAGGAAGCAGTGATAGAGTTTATAATGTAATCGGAGTATGTTTTGCCTGTACTATGCACTTCGTTGCAGCATCCTCCTGTCGGAGTGGGGCTTGAAATTTGTTCTGGAAGCTCGCTCCCACACTCCCAATTCAGAATCTATCAGAATCTTTTTTTTTTTTTTTTTGATCGCTAATCTGTTAAAATCTTGCTCCCTCTGTCACGCCCCAAAATGGGAAATGACCAGCCGTGTGCCACAGGGAAAAGCCATGGAACACGAAGCCTTAAATAAAATAAGGTTGATAAACGCCAAATGACCATTTTTTTATTATTAACCAAATCAAGCCAAATATGTCTCAATCATAAGCATTGGGAACAATAATCCCATGAACCAAACAATAAAATCATCCACTAAAAAAAACAAGAATACAATTTTACCAAAAAGGTTTAACCAAGTGCGGAAGCGAATAAATAAAATCCTAAAATCAATATGCAAAACCCTATGGAGGTCAACCCGATAAATCCCAAGATGCTGCCAAAGTGCTCACCTATCCACTCGACTTTCCTGAAAAAGATGTTGGAATAAATCCGTCGGGCTGACAAGCTCACTGAATGGCAAAGCTGTACGGGGGTAAAATCCACGTAGGTCTGGATCACGTGCTTCCTCAATGAAACCTTTAGTCTGCAAGACAGAAAAAGGGTTAGAGCACCTTTGCCTCTCGTCGGCAAAGGCCCTCCGATGCCTAAGTTAGTATCTCGTACTCACAAATCACAATGCATATGAGAAGGATTTTCACAGCGTACCTTTCTTCATGGGTAAGGTCTTCTATTTATATGTGTGGACAGTTTGTTCATTTAGGCTCCTCGTGCCCTAGTTTCCTATCAAGCTTAGGAATCCTCCTCCTAATAGGACTTTCCTATTAGGCAGCATATTTCCTTATATTGCTAGATCTTGTCTAGCAGTAGTTCCTCTTTCCATATAAGACTCTTTCCTATATGGGATGCACTCCTAATCACGTTAGGACTTCCCATATTAATCCCTTATTCCACGGGATTTGCTCCTTATCTCGTAAGGAACCGTCATAGAGTATTCTGGAATGTCTCACCGCCCTACACGTAGCGGTGTCGTGCTTCCACATAGCTCAAAATAACCCGTACATAGCTCAACTCATCACGCCGAGCTGAATTATGTATTCCAGAATGATGTTTATACTATACACGTAGTCTACCTAGCTCGGCTACGTCAGGGTCATCCCTTTATGCCTCGCGTCGAGCCAGGGCATCTTGATTTATTAATTCACTCTTATTATTCTGGCCTTATTCATGGCCAAACCAGCTCGTCACAGGGCTTAAAGCTTCCCTATGTGGTGCCGAGCTTCTCACCCTCCCGCGGTGGTCAATTGGGGCACGTGCCCTGCCCTTCCCAAAGGCAATTAGGTTTTACCCACTCCAAAAGCATGTATATTAGATAAAGTTTTAAAGCAAGGATAAGAATAAATTACCATGTAAACATAATTTGGCATACGAGGTATACAACAAAACAACCAATTATACCAATAAATCATTTTACAATAACAAGTCTTGATGGTGATCATAAACGATATCCAACAAAAATGGGGAACCACAACCAATACCAAATAGTACCAAGTGCCAATGAACAAAAATCTCAGAATTGGATCCAATATCGAATCTTAGAGTCACCACGAGTAGGCAGCCCAATGGAACTTTTCCCTAAGAACGATCCGGCGAAAGTCAGCGGTTGAGCACCCGGGGTCACTCGCCCAACCCGGTCTCTTCCCTAAGGCCGTTGAGCACCTGAGGTCACCGGCCCAACCCGGTTTCTTCCCTAATGGCTAAAGTCACCCGCACACAAAGGATTAATTTTTTTGAACTTCCAAAAATAAGGGTTCCCAACATATCCACCAAGTTCTCACCAAAAAGAATATATTTTTTTTATCGCATGCCAAATTAAATAACCAAATATAAACAATTCACGTTTCCAATTAAAAATGATAAATTGTCTAAAGTAATAATTTAAAGAAGTCGCGGAAGTTCCGAAAGTACGTAACATGCTTGACCATTCACCTGAGTCCAACAGCATTGCAACTCAAACACGCAAAAAGAGACTAGCCTGTACAAAATAGAGAATGAAAAATAACTATCTATTCAAATGGTATAACATTAAATATGTAAAACTAGGAATTTCTGAAATACCACGAACTATTCCTAATCCTAAATCACCAATCATCAGTAGCCTTATGAAACTACAAAACTCATGTCTATTTAGCAGCTGATTAGAAGGAGAATCCTTTATTCCTATTAGAACTGTGCACCACCAAAACTCATTTAACACTTAAAAGCACCATGAATATAATATTGATCCCACGACATAACTCCATTACAAACCAAGAGAAATACTATATCAGATGGCCCACTCCTCACAACACTACACATGGCAGCACTCTCCTTCTTCAAGCTCTCTCTCTCTCTCTCTCTCTCTTGGAATACCCACAGTCCCACACCACACATAGATAACAGATTGCTCCAAGCCTCTAAGTAACTATGTACCAAATTGAAAGGTGCGACTAAACATACTGATACACCCTATCCCACAGTCCTGATCCAAATCAATGGAAAAGAACGTAGAAATGTACCGTGACGCAGATCGAGAACAGGAGCTCAAAACCCACTTGGAAAAATCCTTCGACTATGGCTGCTCTCTCTCTCTCTCTCTCTCTCTCTCTCTCTCTCTCTCTCGGAGCCTCCCCCCAATATTCTCTCAAACTGTTCTCTCAAATATTAACCCTAGCCAACTAACATATTCTATTTAAGAGAAACTCTACAAAACTACCCACTATTCACGTATTCCCCAACTATAGCTTAGTAATTAGTTAGATCATTATAAATGATGTACAAATTTATAATAAAAACAACCCAATAAATATAACCTACTAAAATTAGGCTTATACCCCTCAAAGTTATGACAATGCCAATAATACCCACAAAAATACTTAAATAGGATCTTACCATAAACGCTAAAAGTCTATGAAAAATAATTATTAGGTAAAGAAAAGCCAGGCCGTAACACCCTCTATGGAAGGATCATGTAACCGACTAGGATAAAATGCACAAACATATGAATCATTGACGACTAGGATAAAATGCACAAACATATGAATCATTGAATCCAATGAGGAAAAACAGAAGAGCTACCAACTATGGAGAAAAATAATCATAAATAAGATACTAGAAAATATTGACTCAATTTGCTCAAGTTCTTAGTGCAAACACTATTTAGTTTTATTTACAAGAAAACATTTGCAGTTTACACAAATTACTGATATAGCTATTAATGACTGACCATATGTTCGAGAACTAAAAATAAGATATTATATTATTTATCGGGGCGGTTCCATGGACACAACGAATAACACAACATTTGACACAACAATAATTAGAGTCCCACGCTTATAATCGGACCCGTTCAAGTTGTTTAAAATATGTTAGTAAGATTACCTATAAAAAAAATCAACTCATTTGGATATTGGTAAAGGCTTGATCGGTTCATTCAAATTTATCCTGTAAAATTTGACAGGATTCAACTAAATGAACTGATCAAGCCCTTACCAATATCCAAATGAGTTAATTTTTTACAGATAATCTTAAAAACATATTTTAGATAAATTGATCGGCTCCGATAATTCGCGTGGGATTCAAAAAAAAAGAATTTTTGTCAAATGTTGTGTTAACGGAACCGCCCCCATTATCTATATAATTATGTTTAAGAGTTACCTATAGTGTTGCTTATTTATACCTATCTTGTTACTTGTTTACAATTACTTATATGCATGTTTCCATTTTTTGGATTCTTCTATACCATCTCGCTTCCTCGCACGGGCTCCCGCTTTGTTCAACTTAGGACTAGGGTTAATGAATAAGTGTGATAATTTAAGGAGCACGGACAAGGACACGACACAAATTTGAAAAAGCTGGGAGACAGACACAATAGGGGACAGAAATATATAATGTGTATTTGTTATTGACATATATATTGTATCCACAACATCCAAAATAAGTTGTTACAAACACTAACTATTCAACAAAATGAAGACATGAATAATAGACGATCCATCAAAAAGACAGATCACAAGGAACATGTGACAAAAGTGTGTCCCTCGTAACTCCCAAAGTGGCATTTCCCATTCTTTTCCCACACTGTGTCCATGGCATGGTCGACATCGATATGAAGTCTTGTGCCCCGTTAATGCGAGATATCAACTTGAATTTGCTTCAAATCCTAAGGATTGGCTGTATTGTGATTTTGCAAATAACCCAGAACATGGACAAATGTTGTGGCTGCATGCACTCTCTTCTTGTGGATTTTTCATAACAAAAATCAAGCCACATTGGTTCCCATGTTTCTCGTAATGTTGGATAAGTTTGAAAGCTCAAGTAATTGAAGGTTCCTCCCCCATTTTGAGGTAATCATAGATTGTCTAACTTTAATCCTACAGGAGCTGTGTTCAATTTGCTGTATAATGATAGAGATGAGATGATCATGGCCAAGATTGAGAGGCATTTCAACACGCAAATTGCCGAGGTAAGCATCGAGCGCCCGTGCAATGGGGTATGAGTTTGCACATTTTTTATTCTGCATTGCTCCTTTTTCTAACATGTTCAGTACTAGCGAAATGTTCGCGGAATTTTCAGAGTTCCAAATCCAATTATCCGAACCAAGATGGTTTGCAATTACAGTGTATATATCACTTTGTTGAGGACCCTTATAAGATAAGTAATCTCATCGGGTAACGGAGAGAGGATTAATTCCACATCTCGATGATTCCATATCCTTCATTTATTTAATGGTGACTCCAAAAGTTCCAATCAACACCGGTATGTGACCCCTGGGATTTATATATGTGACCCCTGGGATTTATACTATGATCCGATACTTCAATCCGGATTTTGGACAAAAAAAACTGGGCCAAGGTGTACGCGGGGCAATATCTTATTTTACTGTTGCTTTTTGTTGGTTTGCAGGTACCATCCTGGAGAAGTAACGAGGATTTTGAGGCTGCTCTTAAAAAAGCTGGTTTGCTTTAAATTGCTTGTGACGATCATCTCCCGTTATTATCATGATACAAACTTCTAAGAGAAGCACACGGCCTCTAGTCTTCACTATTGAAATGGACGGTAGTGGATTCATGTTTTTCGAGTTATTAATATAGGCGTCTACAGTGAGTGGTACAGTAGGTTTTCAATGTCTTGGGTCCACGATAAGCTGTGCATGCCTAACTCGTGGAGGCTTTTCTTCCATAGTTCTCCAGATTAGACAAGGAGATTTGTAAACTGTGGTAGGATTCAATGCAACATTTTGTTCGGTCTAGTACTCTTTGATTTAGATGAAGTTTATTGGTGTTACAGAAGCCTTTTCTTACGAGTTGTAATTTGTATTAATACTACGAATGTCGGATGATGATTCTTTCTACCTTTGTATTGGATTCGAGTTTTCTATACAAGGATGTTGGAGTGGTTACCATGGAAAACGTACTATTTCCAGGAGTGTTTGGTGATGGATGCTACTCTCTCTCTCTCTCTCTCTCTCTCTCTCTCTCTCTCTCTCTCTCTCTCTCTCTCTCGTTTAGTAAATCTGTTCTCGTGCTTACTGATTGGTTTACCACTGAGCTTCGAAGTCATTTAGCAGTTTAACTAACTTCAGATGGCAAGTTTGGATAAGTTCTAGGATTAAATATTGCAACCTCTGGTATAAACTAGATGCTATTCTATGGTTTTCTTATACGAAAAAGAAATACGTAGAAAATTGCAGCTCACAAAGGGAGGACTTTGAACATATGTAATTATGTATCATGCCCCAAGTTAAGGTCCACCTCAGTTCCACAGGCAAGCTTGGACTAATATCATGCTTGAATGCGTCGAACCATCACTTTAACCATTAATGAATTGAATTCAAGCTTCAGTAGACAGTTTGAGATCAAAAGAAGTGCTTAATGGTGGTTTGCACGTCACAAGTAGTGCTCTTCCAGTTCCACCCCTATAAATATTTGTATATTAGCAGACCTTTGTTTGGTTACTTCACCTATTTATAATGCATCATCCCCTATTTCTGCTTCACAGCCAATTCTTTCTAGAGACAGAGAGATGGCGCCAGGGTTTCTGATGATAGCTTTATCAATTTTGATGGTTTCTTCGTCCATCAATACTTTTAATGGTGCAGAAGCATTGAAAGGCTCGGGTGGAGGTAGGGATGGCAATTTCACCCAAAACCAATGGATACCCAAACTAAATCGACCCAACTGGTGTGGTTTTTATATTTTTTCCTACCCATGGGGTGGGTTTGGTTTTCAAAACATGATACCCAGCGGGTTTGGATTTGGGTTTGGTCTTAGTAAGTCTTCGGTCAAACCCAAACCGATCCATATACTATTATTTATTGGATATATATATATCCCCACGGTTCCAGTCAGGGATCCCTGACTGGAGCCTTTGGGGTGTTTTTTTTGTGTTGCAAATTGTTTTGAGAAAATTCGATCCGTCCAATGTGTTCAAAAGGTATTTTCCAAGGTTCACGCAAGAAATCTTCAAAAAAAAAATACCAGGAAGGGCTTGATCCAACCAGTTTTTTGCAAAAACTGTATATTTACAGTTTTGCGAAAAACTGCTTGGATCAAGCCCTTCCCGGTATTTTTTTTTTTAAGATTTCCCGCGAGGACCCTTGAAAACACCTTCTGAACACATTGGACGGCTCGGATCGTCAAAAAAATGCTCGGATCATGGAGATCTGGAGGTCCAGATCCCGGACTAGAACCGCGTCCATATATATATATATATATAGAGTCCGGATCTAATCCGGGACTCTACCATCCGGGACTCCACCTTCCCGATATTTTTTTGACGATCCGAACCGTCCAATGTGTTCAAAAGGTGTTTTCCAAGGCCCACGCGGGAAATCTTCAAAAAAAAATACCGGGAAGGGCTTGATCCAAGCGTTTTTCGCAAAACTGTAAATATGCATTTTTTTGCGAAAAACCGCTTGGATCAAGCCCTTCCCGGTATTGTTTTTTGAAGATTTCCCGCGTGGGCCTTGGAAAACACCTTTTGAACACATTGGACGGCTCGGATCGTCAAAAAAATATCGGGAAAAGCATCAAAATGCTTCAATCCGGGATTTCCGGGATCCCGGATTGGATACTAGCCGTATATATATATATATATATATATATATATATATATATATATATATAAACACACACATGTTATTTTTTTATGTACATGTAATTTTTATTTTTCAATTCATAACTTTCAGTGATTTTTTATTTTATTTCCCTCCTTATTCCTCTCGAATCCCGTAAAAATCTCAATAGTATCTATAGGAACCTCTTAAGAAAAGTTTATTATTTAGTTATTTTCTTTGATTATGTTGGAATTTAGATGTTTAATGGAAAAATCAGATGGTATATTACTTTTTTATTTTAATATATAATCTTTTTCCTTAATATGTTCATATGGAATGAATATTACTGCAGGTTTGGTGCAGTTTGGATAAAATCCAAATCCATATGGTTTGGTTATGGTGCACTAAAATTCATACCCATCGGATATCGGTTTGGATTTGGGTATAGATAAATACTTTGAATTTGGGTATGGTAATTGCAAAACCCAGACCAAACCGATCCATTGTCAGGACTTCACCCAGGGCTGGAATGAATGGGTTCATGGTGCCAAGCCTATCAAATGTCTCTCTAGATCTCACGCATGTGATGAGATTAAAGCATCTCCACTTTATATACTGTTTTGACAATATTTATTGTAAAATATTGGCTTGTTAAAAGTGTTATTTTACGAGTTTCGTTGCACCCTCAACATTTTTAAAATTTCTGTAAGTAACCACTCTTAAGATTAGAAATTTCTCATTGGATATTTACAGTTTTTTACCCTGCTGTCAAAAAGTTATGGCTTCTCGCCCGGGAAAATACATTCTATTGTGGGTCTATCTTTAGCCTAGAACAGCGCCAACCACATGAAAATTCCGACATGAGTAGAGTTTTACGTACTAGTTCTACTTTGAAGGTTGAACAGCCATTAACATGATTGATGTCTTGTAGCACACGAATCTTGAGATACGATTGTGCTGACTTTTGAAGAAATTTCAGCGACTAAGATGGTGAAATTAACAAAGCTTGAGATATGTGAGCATACTAATGCCACTGACATATCATGCTTGCTTATTGGTACATTTTTATTTTTTTTTTGGAACTGTCTTATTGGTACATTGTTGCTCATCGTCTGTTAACTAACTAAACGATTGATTTTTCGCTCATGTAGGCTGCAGATTATCCATCATGTGCATGGATGATAGAAGAGACTGATCAGAGTAACGTACTATGAAAATGATGAGACCGACGAAGCTGGTGAATCGGTGATTTTATATCATCTTAAACAAGTACGTAAATGGCAAGGCATTGGACCCAACGAAATGCTCAGTCAGGCTTGTCTCATCGCCGGACCCAGTGTGCAGCATGGCCAGCAATTTTTCCGACGGTCAGTCAGGAGTCAATTGAGGTAGCCCACAGTGGTGTACTGGGACTTGATCAAGCATGTGCTCGGCCCATTTTACTACACCACTCCCTTGTGTGATGAGCCTTATACTAATCAAACACATGCTAAAGAAAGCAAATACTACTAGCTAAGGGAATGGATCCTCTCTGGTTTTTAATTTGGACAAGACGGGACAGTTCAAATCTGAATTGTTCATTGCTGCTATTAATTGTTCGGATTTGGTTAGAAACTCTTATCGATCAGAGTTGACTTTTACTAGACGAGCCTTTGAGCAAATCCGAGTCATTTATTATAGCAATGTATGGTCTTGATTTGAATCGTCCCATCCAGGTCCAATCCAAAACTTAGACCTGGAGAGAATCTGAACCCCCTATGGTAAAGAAAGCAAATATTACTCCCACGTCTGTCTTTATTGTTCTGGATGTGTTGATTTAATGAAGCAAATAAGTGCATTGCTTGCTTAAATGATTCTTATTCATCGTTCCTCTTTGCCGTCTGATTTTTTAAGCTATGTTTAAGTAATTTACGAGTGGGAGGTGCCTGTGCTTTGGCTATCAAAAAATACAAATTTAGGTTTAGTTTAGGGCGACTTTAAAATTATGGGTAAATTACTCTAAATCGCCCTTAACTACTACCCATTTTCGGTTAACCTCTCTAAGTTTAAAATTCAACACTCAACTCCCTTAAACCACATGATTCTTTATGTAAAAAATGACGTCAATGAAAAATCACAATTTACCCTCTTGCACGCCAATCATTAGCCCATCACATTCTTTCCATCTGAACTTGCAAACCCACAACCTCCTAAAAATCACCACATAAAAAACCAAATCCAGTCACCACACTCCAACGAAAGCTATTCCAATCCCAATCACCTCATACCTTGTGATCGCTCATGATTCCACCACAACTGATCCCAACAATTAAGTTCTTTTGTTCCCTCGAAATTTTCTAATTTTGAAAAATTACATTAGACGATGAGGAAAAAAAAAGTAATTTCATCATGAAATGTTATTTATCATGTCATATTTGCTTGCATGACAAGTTCTAGCCAAAATCCTAACGTTTCGCTAACAGAAGGAGCATATTGTCATAGAAGAATACTTGCAGGGGATTAAGTGTTGAGTTTTAAACTTAAGGGAGGTTTACTGAAAATAGGTTATAGTTGAGGGGGGTTTAATGTAGTTTATCCTAAAATTATTTTCATTTCTAAGTTTTTCCTAGTTTACGTTAAAAAAGACGATAGCCTACTTGTGTTCTGTTGCCATCACCACCACTACTCAATGGATGCGTCATTATCGCCTCAACAACTTCAAAAGTGATCTTACATTAACCTTCGAAACATCAACTCGACACACATTGAAAACTCCATATCATTAACAAGTAATCAACTGGCCTTTGCATGGTAGATTCCATCTTTTCCTTCTTTCTTTCTTTTTTTCCTTCTTTTTTGAGAAGAAAATCGTTGCCATTGACAGTAAAAAACATTAAGAGAATCAAATTACATAGAAACATGACAATAAGACACAGGAGACGAAGCACCGAAACAAACACTGATAACTCCATATTCATTGCCAAATGCTTCAAAACCCTTGTAAAATGAAAAGGCCAATTGCAAAATTATGACAAGTAGACAAAATGTAAGAGCTTGAGAATATCCATTGCCACACTAAAAGAAGAGAGAGAATCCATCACCATCGGAGTTTACATAAAGGGAAAATTTAAGATATATTGCCAAATGGGAATACAATGTACCACTATCAATGAAAATAGCATTCAAATACAGTGCCCAAATGAAAGTATAGAAGATTGGGACAGGAGGAGGGGGAAGGGAGAACAAAAGACCATGTTAAGAGCCCAGAATACAAAAAATAAAATAAAATAACTGTCCCAGCTGCACAGCTATTCTATTCCAGTTGGAGGTCGACAAATCAACATGATAGTCCCGCGTAACTATAAAGAATTGACATATACATACATCTTACAATGCTCTGCCCTCATCCAGTTAATGATGTCTTGGCTGCGAGATGGGTGAGAGCACGCCTGTGGTAAGTATTGCGTAGTTTCTTGTATTTCTGCACAAAGGGTCCCACTTCAATTTCCCCGTCAAGAAGCTGCCTGTGCAGGGCCTCGGATTCCTCCTCCGTCTTGCTCATCGCCTCTGCAAAAACCAAACCCCTGTTAGAGTGCACCAAAAACGAAGTAGTTGTACCAATTGAGGAGAATTTCATAAAAACAGACTAAGATGGTTTTGTCATATGCATATTTTTTGATAACCGGTAGATGGCGTAACATATACAACTAAGACCAGTGGATGCGAGATGCCGCAGTATGAAAGAGTGATAAGATCATTGTTGACAAGATATCCGGCAACCTAATTTTGACATAGTAAACAAAAATGACATGAATTTTTTAGTGAGTTAAGCTGTGTTTATGTGCCAGAGTTGCCATACGTACTTATTTGGGAAATGCATGCATTTTGCAATCTGTGGTGCATGACCACCACGACTGGCCTCTCTAATTAATGTGTAAGAAACAGAGCTCGAGTAAGTACAATACTACCTAATCTAAGTCATGTGTAGTTTCTACATTTAAAGTTAAATTTCATCATATCCTGAAAATAAAGATGAAACTGGACTAGAATTGTGTAACTAATTGTGAAATTGAGCATAAATAGACTAGAGCACTTGATCAATTGTTATAAAGTTGATCTAACACTTCATTTGATAAGTTCCGAATCACTTCCTTGATTCTATTCGTAATGGATAGTGGTACAGTGTAAAATGTGGAAGTTGATTTCGACAACATAACACTAAACCGATCCACTAAGAATAAATGTTTGGTAACACCACTTTTGGTCCTGTTCAAATCAAATCCTGGATCCATCCCGCAGCTTGACAGAGTGGATGTCAGAAATTGAATCATGCAGCTGACGCCACATGATTTGAGCACAGGGATTAGTTTGGTTTGGTCTAGTCCGCTATACATGATGGAGCTGTCTACATTCGAATGATGAAGACGACTAGATATAATATGGTCCATTGGCGTTTTGTTCAGAGTTTTACCTTGAAGCCTATAGATGAGGGATGCTGGGGAGTAATACTTCAGGGTCTCTTGCTTTTGCTTCTCCAACTCGTGCAGTTTCTCTTGAGCAGCAGCTAACTCAGTTGTCCGAATGATTCTGCACTGCAGAATCAAACAGCATTAGAGCGAAAACCATTTACAGACATTACTTTCTATTAAATTCATCCCTAAGCAGTGGGACACAGCTTAATTTGTTCACCTGATTCTGCAGTTCCATTAGCTGGGGTTCTTTCTCCAAATTTTCCCCTACATAAAGGGCAATCATTTAGAACTAAGACTCCTTCTCTGGTGGAACTGCTATGAGAAGTTGTGTGCATATGTATGAGCAGGTGTGTACATCTTGAGGACATTGTAACTGCTAGCGTAAAAAAGATAAACTTACTGGCAAGCTGCAGAGTCTCCTTTCGAAGTTCATCTCGTAGCTGATGTTTACCAAGCAGGAAAAAGGTGAAAGAAAGGTCAGTAACAATTGCTGGTAACAAAATGACCCCAAAATCATGTAAACGACACCCAACTTCCACACTTTATGCAGCCACAATACGGTACCAGGAATGATAAAATAAGCAAGCATGAAATGCTTCAAATCAGAATACAACCCAAAAAGGTTCATTATAACTTTAAGCAGATATATGTAGTTTTTGGATGGGTCAAAGAACATTGCGGCTCATTTAAAGATGTGACTATCGATCATTGACACTCACTCACAAAAATCTCAGACAGAAGGTTAAATCAAGTGCATAAAAAGCATTCCGGTAATTGCCAACTCTGAATAGCTCTGCCATATTTATTATAAACCCTTCATATCCAGAGAAAAAGATGAATAATGTTCTTGTGTCTGATAGGTATCTGTTTCTTTTAAGTATAGTTTGCAAGTGCTGTATCTTGCACAAGAAAACTCAACTTCGTTATGATGTTGATGTTCTTGAAAGAGAATAGGGAAACAAAATTAAGAAAATGTTGATCTTTCTGAAAAGAATAGGTGAAACAAAATTAAGAAAACCAGATGGGCGTAATACGACATTTACATCTCTATTCCCAATGAAGAACAAAGGTCCCCATGATAAACATCAATTCGATACTCAATTGTTGAAATTCCAAGGTCATGTATACCATAAACTTACATGATTCAATCTCTAAATGAGCCCGTCATAAGTTTAAATCAAACAATGCAGCCTAAACAAGTTTCCGGTATTTATTTCTACTAAACAGTCTTCCACTGATTGCTTGAAAAGGGACATTTATAACTCAAACCAGATAATAATGCACATATCGTTGGTCGCAGACCCCTGGTTCCAATAGCTTTTCAAGTCCTAATTAGGCCATTGTGTGCCCTCATCAAAGCTCAATGCTACACAGTTTTCCCTAGATCTAGAAAACCCAACAATTTGTATGGGTTCAATTCAAATAGGTAACTACTTAAGATGATAAATACTATTCATTGAACTTCAAAACATAAAAAGACCGAGAAATACAGAAGCACAATAAACTAGAGCTGGTACAGAGACTTAATATACAAGAGTTCAGGTGGAAGCACAAGAGCCAAAATTAACTTACATTGTTTTGAATTTTAACCTGATCGAGTGAAAGCAAAAATTGGCGGTACGCATCTTTGTCAGCTAAAAGCTTCCGGAGCTCATCAATACTACATGGATCGAAATAAGAGTAGAAGTAAATTGTGAGATAATGAAAAGACGCATTGCAAGACGGTAGGGTAATTATATTTCTAGATTAAACCTTTGGAATTTTAAAAGAATAGAAATTCACTATGCCATCGGTAATGTGGTTCCAGCAACATATATATACTCAAACTTATGACTACCCATTATTTGCATTTAGCATCACAGTCCGTAACCGAAGTCGATTATCAATACTTCCACAATCCTTTCTAATCACTGACGTAGTGACATGCTCATCATATCCTTTCTTTAGAAAACGGTAGTCACCACTGTGGAATTTTAAAAGAATAGAAATTCACTATGCCATCGGTAATGTGGTTCCAGCAACATATATATACTCAAACTTATGACTACCCATTATTTGCATTGAGCATCACAGTCCGTAACCGAAGTCGATTATCAATACTTCCACAATGCTTTCTAATCACTGACGTAGTGACATGCTCATCATATGCTTTCTTTAGAAAACGGTAGTCACCACTGTATTTCTACCTCAATAAACAGTAGTACACTACAAATCTTATTATGCTTCTGAAACGACTTCTCAGCATAATTAAGAGTGGTGACACTGACACAGTCAACAAATGTCTTCTCGCATGCGGAGCTATTTGGGAATGAATTCACCACTCCACCCCCTATTTGCTAAAAAAATCTGGAGAATACTTTGACTAATTAACAATCCAAATAGAACCAACTATAAAATGCAGATAGCTCTCGACTAAATGCCAATGGTGCGTTTTCCTGTTAATGTTGTACAATCAAAGACAATTGTGCAAACAGAAACATATTCAGAGACACTAAATGACATTTCTGCAAAATTTAGCATGCTATCTTTACCTAAGAGGCTACAGCCTACGGCAGTGTGCAGACTAGCCACTCCCAACCATTGCTAGAAACAATTGTCAAACTACAGATCAGCCAAATTAAATATCTAACATAAGAGAAAGTTCTATTTTTGTCTTCTAACATCAGATTCAGTTTTTGCTTTCGGTGTCTTGTTCGCATCCATGGACCAACCCCATCATCTCCACCCTGTAGGAACTACGAGATCACCCCAAGGACGCTTCAGCATCCAGGGGCACAGACTGACCATAGAACCCTGCTCAATAAGTGGAACGCATTAGCTGTCCACTCTCAGGTTGGGCAGTAAGGGTCGGAGAAGGGCAATCACTCATTTTTAAAACCAGTGTTCTTAAGACCAAAGAGGGGCAGAAATACACGCAGTCCATAACTCAGTCTTTATCACCTCACATGACTAGCGACACAAGTGGTTCAACTGCTCCATTTAGTCTTTACATCCCAATAACAAAACCAAAATCACACAAAACAAAGCAAAACTATCAGCATCATTCCAAAAAGAAAACTCCAAAGTGTAGTACACCATTCGGTCATTCATCAATCGAAAGGAGCTGAATTGAATCAAATTTCTCATTATAATAGTTTAAAAAAGAACTGCTAGAGAATAGTGGGATTGGTCCCCCAGGATTACTCAAGGTGCGTGTAAACTGGCCCAGACACCTAAATTATCAAAAAATATTTTAAAAAATATAGTAAAGCGGTCAATAACGATATCAGGAATCTGAAAAACTTACCTCTTATCCTTTAAAAGATATATAATGCCCACAGCCTCGGAAGGTGAAACTTGAGCTGGCGATTGTGGTCGATCTGCAGGCCGCTGCACATTGTAGCTACTCGAAGAGCTGCTGCTAGGTGTTGTAGGGTGGGTCGAATTGGGAGAGCTATTTAAAGATGAAGGATACCATGAGTTGGTTGGAATCTCTTGTGGAAGCGGCTGAGCGTCCTGCTCTTGAGAACCCCTGCAGGTAAAAATGGGTTAGCTTAGAATCCTAGAACTACAACAAGGAAACAATTGTAATTAGGTTTATAGCTCTGCTAGATGGAATACATTTGGATCACATACGTGTTTATTAGAGAGCGTACCATGCATACTAGAAGGTCAAACTACGTGACAAGTGACACAAAAACTAAGCATTGCATTTGAAACTTAAAACAGTTATCGCGCACAGATGGACAAACCTTGTATAGTCGGTAAATAAGAAATGCAAGATGGTCAAACTACGTGATATGCGACACACAAACTAGGCATTGCATTCGAAAAGTAAACAGTTATCATGCATGGATGGACAAACCTTGTATAGTGGGCAAATAAGAAACACAAGCTCAATTCAAGATGTTCTATTACAAGGAATAGAAATGTGTACACACAAAACAAGAATTGCTGAGAGGTAGACACAAGGAATGTAAGTATATGAAAGCTGATTAAAGCTATTACCGATGCACACTATTGTGTACAAAGAGAATCACATAAAGTATGTCCATTGTTCAGTATAAATAGGCACAAGGTTGAAGAGAGATCACCGTGATTAATAACTAATTTTGGTTTTTCGCGTGGGAGGGGTGAACATCATGTAAGCATCATGATATCATCTATAATACAGGAGTTCCGTTCTACGTAAGGGCTCTCCCACCCCTTTGGCTGGTTCATCTGGGTCTTCTCGGTTGTTCTTTAGATTGCCTTCCATACCTACCTCATCCTCCACTCTAGACTTGTCACTTGTCAGCAATTCTCTTAAAGGTTTCCTTTTCCCTGTTTCCTTTAAACTCATCCACACAAATAACCCATTAAAGCCACTCTCCTATTTACGAACAAGTTTTCCCACCCCTTTCTCACCTTGCATCTGTCCTCTAATTCTCCACGCACTCCTCTTTATTTCACAATAAGCCCATTGATGTCCTATCTGATCATCTCCCGATTTCCAAAACCATCTCACAAACAAAAAAGAACCATCTAAATCATCTCAATTCTTTTGAGTTATCCAATGGAATTTCCTAAACTCTGCATTCATGGATTAGAGAATGAAGAGTCCCACCAAAGGAGAAGCACAAGGGCCAAATTACCAAAATTCATGAACTTGGATAACAACATTTACCAAAATGTATCGCTAGCTAAAAAAAACCTCTAAAACATCTGCTTCACCCAAATCCACTTCCTTTATAATTTCAAGTACTAAATTTGAATTCAAGTTCAAAAAATACTAAATTTGAGTAAACTTTGCAGACAAAAGAATAAAATCTGCTCAAAATTTAACTCAATGCAAGAATTTTCAACAAATCTTTCCCATTCAAGCTCAATACTCCCTCCATCCTTTTAAATGTCCCCTATGAAAGAAATTTCGGATTAGAAGTAAAGTACTTCCGTGAATAATTCTTCAAATTATTTGCACCAAATTAAGGACACAATTAAATCTTTAATTATTTGCACGGAAGTAGTTTATATTTTATCCGAAAATTACACTTCTTTTCGTTTAAGGACACATAAAAAGGAAATAAGGAACTAAGAAATCATCCCAGTTAGTACCAAAAATCCAATTGTATGAAATCCCATTACTTCGATGGGAGAGAACATAGCCTGCAGAATATATAACCAAAACAACTGCAGATAACGATGCCTGATAAAAATAAGTCATCAACGAAGAACCCCCAAGCCCCAGAATTGAGTGTCTGAACGAAACTAAAAACTAAACTTGCAAGTAAAGGGTCCGAGTTCTAAAAAGGTACCTTAACATGTAAGAAATTAACCTAAATGAAGGGCTGAGAGAGAGAGAGAGAGAGCGGGATTACCAGAACTTGAACATGATGCTAGGGAGAGAAGCCGCTGCTAGTCCAATTGATCGAGAAAACTGATGTAGAACGAATCAGAAAATCTACTCGATAGTCGAGAATCGACAACACGAAATGGGTTTGAATTATGCAACACGAAAGACGATACGATCGACAGCTCTCTCTCTCTTCCTTCTCGATGGTGAATACTGAATACGCGTGGTGTGGCGGACTATAGTCTAGATTTTCGCGTCCGTTTCGTGTTGTTTAACGGAACATCTCCGATCCAACCCAGTCTGTTATATATTTCGATCGAAGTCGTTAATTAACGGGAAGGGGCTAACAAAAAGTCTCCTTATTATGCCAATAATCTAAATTAACATTTTTTTTCATTCATTTTTGCCAAAAACTAGTTGGATTATTGAAATAACAATTACAAATACATCCTCCCAGTAAAAATTAGTGTTTGAGCCCGTTCGACGCTCGAAAACACATACGACTATTTTATTTACTCATAAAGTTAAAAATTTATACTATAATAAATTAAAGTAAAACAAAATATTTTTTTAAACCTACACTCAAACAATCAACCCCCGTGTCGCATAGTAAATGATAATTTGCAAAAAATTCAAATGTAAAAACAATTATAATAAAAATAGTAAAAGCAACCAAGTAACCATCATTAAAGATAAAAGAGAAACTTAAAATTCATCAATTAGTTGCTAGATCTCGTTCCGTAATAACATCTCTACCAAAGTACTTCGTCCCTTTTTTATAGTTGAGTATTCTATTTTAGATTGTCCCTTAATAAGTGTTTGGTTTAAAAAAAATTAAAAGTTTGTACAATTACTTATTTTGCCTTTGAAAGTGGAGGTAAAAATTGATGTCAAAATTAGTGTAGTCGTGATGTCTCTTTAATAAGTCAAATTTACGAAGTAGCACAATTAAATGGGGATGGAGGGAGTAGTTTTTATAACTATTGTATGCTTAAGTGATTTACAAATGCATCCAAACATAGCTCCTACCAACTTTAGAAATTAAAAATTGCAATGAGATTGTCCACCAATCTCCTTGAACATTTGAAAGAACAACCCTAATTAACGAGCACTTATGTACATGCATGGCTATTGAATAATGATGTTTGTAATTTCTTACCGCTCAGGTCCGTACATGTTGAGAAACTTAAAATTCATCAATTAGTTGCTAGAACTCGTTCCATAGCATCTCTACCAAAGTACTAGTATTTAAACCTATTGTATGATTTTAGTGATACAAATGCATCTTAACATAGATTCTACCAAGTTCAGAAATTAAAAATTGCAATGAGATTGTCCACCAATCTCCTTACACATTTGAAAGAACAACCCTAATTAACGTGCACCCATGTACATACATGGCTACTGAATGATGATGTTCGTATGTAATTTCTTACCGCTTAGGTCCATACAGCAGGTTGACTTATCGTGGTGGTTGAATGCATTTGACAACACTGCTCTTGTGTTCCTTCTGATTTGATATGGGGACTTGATAGCAAATAATTATTGGTGTGAGAAATTTCCCTTTAAACAAATACTCTTATGTTATTCGCCATATTTTCTTGGAAGAGCCTGACAATGGTGTGAAAAGTGATCAGTCAATCTAAGGACCCGTGTAAAAAAAAATTCACTTTTTGGAGAAATTTTGATTTGGCCGATAAAAAGTCCCGGTAATTGTTCCTTGGATTTTTCTAATCACAATGGTATAATTGGAAGTTATTTTTTAGTAAGGCAAAGTCATCTTTCGCCCATTTTCTTCGGAGAAAAATGTGTCATTTTTCGGTTTTGTACTAAAAGTGAGGGGATGAGATTTTGATGTGATGAAAATTTCAAAATTTTAGAAACGCCATTGTTTCCAAATGGGGGGGTACTTATTTTCATAAATAAATTAAAGTAAAGAAAATCTTTACTTAAGTTTGGTTTATGAAAATAAGTATTGTGATCACATATTATATACACGAGTGACATTTGGGTATGAGGTGTAATTAGGGGGTTATAATAGGTAGTGTGTGGGGGAAGTTTGCAAAAAATGAAAATATCTCACTCTCCCTCTCTCCTCCACCGATCGGTCTCCTCTCTCTCTCTCTCTCTCTCCTCTCCTCCATTTTTGCACACTTCAAGCTCAAAACTCTCCCTCCTCACTCAACCACTTCAAGAACCAAGGCCATTTTCGTGTTCTACACACCGTGGGGAGCTCAGGTCACCTTGGATTCGCACCGAGAGCTCCAACTTCGGGATTTTGAGGTTTCAACACCTAGGGTTCCATTCTTCTTCCATTTTCAAGCAAAACATTGAGGTAGGGAAACAATTACTACCTCCTCTAGTTATATACTTGTGATTTGTTGAACATATCTTGTTCTTGGCTTCTATTTCTTGAAAATTTATGTTTTCCCTCTTTGTATGGGTTTTTCCTCATTTTGATTTTGTGATCTACAAAATTGGTTGTTGATTGATGAAATTGGGAGTGGAATTGACCTCCCTCCATGTTTAATTGTTGTCTAGCATCTCTAATTTGAACCTAGACAATCACAATTGCATTTGGGTTGAAATTCCACACCTCTATGGTGAAAATCTGCACTGTTGCCCCTGTTTTTAGCCGCTGCCCCTGTTTTTCAGCAACTTCTCCAGATTTTCTGGGTGGTTTTCGGCCACCCTTTGACGTCCGTTTGACCTCCAATCGTTCGGAACTTCGTGTACTTGATATATAGCAATGTGGTAACCCCAAAAACCATTTTGAAATCGTTAAACTACGACTTTGACGCGTGTTTTTATTGGACAATTCGTTATACGTATCGGACACAAGGCATATTGGATTGGTCGCCCCTTTTGGCGAAAATTGTAGCGTTTCAAAAGAAAGGGCACTTTGGTGAAATAAAATTTGGGAAATGGACTTGTTATGAAAGTTTTAATGAAAGGTTTGTGATAATGAGGTGTTTTACACCAATGCCATCATTTGGTAAAAATTTTGATAAAGGCACGCGGGGCCTATGGAACCCGGCAGAGGCACGCGGGGCCTACAGAACCCGGCAGAGGCACGCGGGGCCTATGGAACCCGGCAGAGGGATTAAATCCCTAGAACTAATTAAAGTGATGATTTTTCTTCAATTAAAGAAACGAGAAATGCAATTTTGGACTATCTATTGTGTTTTGTTGAAACTCGACTTGTGGACTTGGTTTTAAATCTGTGTGAGTAACTTGGGTGATTTTGGTGAAACAAAGATGGAAACTTGAGTGGTGTTGAGTACTTGGAGATGAAAATATTTTGAGGTACATATGGTATTTTTGTAACAATGGATACTTGGACATGATTTTGGACGCTTATGATACTTGGACATGATTTTGGCAACTTAATGAACTAATGGGTATTATGGGACACCTTGAAATCTTTTTGGACACGTGATATTACTTTGGACACATGGGTACTTCTTGGACACATATTCTTTGTTTTAGCTTTCACTGTGTCCCTTTGATCATCTCTTATCTTGGCAACCCACATCATGCGCATTTATTGTTTTTATATGCCTAGCAGTTGTAGTATGGTTTTTCCTACGAGCTAGTGAACTCACCCTATCATTTTTAGGTACACGGCATGGAGCATGAGATTGGATGCTTGTGGAGTGATACATTGCATGGAGTTTACACATGCATGAAGTTATATATATTTTTTATCTTATAACTAGTACTTTTGATAGATGGCAATGAAATTTCTAATCACTCAATTTTTGACTTGTTGGGACTTATGTAATAACTTTAAACTTTTCTATTGGGTATCTATGTATTCAGGTACGAGTTAGTACCGTTTAGCGAACCATTGACTGATGTATGATTGAAACTTTGACTTGGACTTTTCTAAGGAAAATTGTTGATTTTTTACTTGTGTCATGTGGACACTCGTGATATTTAATTTGTTGAAAAGCAGGGCGTGACAAGTCTTACATATCAAAGGTGGAGGGAAGGTAACTGATAAGAAATGTGGGAGGCGAAGTTTAAGATATGGGGCACAATTGGCTGGTTAAAAGCCTGCTTGGATCCTTCCTTTTCCACTTTTCTTTTTTGCATTATTGGATTTTAGGTTGAAGTTCTTTTTGATTTTCAACTTGTTCTTCAAGGTTCAAGTAGAGTTCAAGTAGTAGCCACCACCCTCCACCACCAAAAACCACCATTTGATCCAAAAAGATTAGGAAGTTTAGTAGTTTGTTGTTTCTAGAAAAAGAGACCTTATTCTTTTCCTTTCTAAGCGACCCAAGAAGTCGTTACTTCGCCCGACGAACCACCCGCTCTGCTTAGCATCTTCCGACTTACCCTCGGAATTGAGGTAGGTACTCCGACCCTATTTTCCTAAGTATATTATTTTCTGTAGTCGTTATAATGCCCGGTTTTCTACAAGTAGTTACTAGACTAGTTTCGGGAAATTCTAGTTAGTTGATCGTTTAAATATATATATATATAGCATCCCTACGTAGCATGCCCGAAAAAAGTAATTTTTATAGTCTAGTGGGTTAGTGAAAGATTTATTTAACTGGAAAAGTTAGTGTGACACGTATTACGAGAAAACAAAATTATTTTCCTAAAAATGCCGCTCAATTTTTGTTAATAGAAAGTTTTGAATTTTTGGGTTCTATTTATTGAAACAAAGTTGCATATCTAGGGTGTCACGTTTTACGAGAAACGATATGATACGGTTTACGAGATAATGAAGAGACATGTTTACGAGAAATGAATTGAAAATCGATAGTAGGAATTGAATGGATTGTGATAGTGCAGCTTGAGCTTTGCCCCATCTTTGTGGAGAGAACATGGTGGTTAAGACTAAGCGTGTACAACAACATAGTGAACGGACCTTGTCTCATGCCAATGTGAGTCTGTGATGACAAGACAGCGAGACCAAGTTCGTGTGTGGGTGAGTGAAAGATTGACGACCGTCAGTTGAAAGAGATGTAAACAGACCAAGACTTTCAAGTGATAGACCGTAGGCCCGGTGGTCGAAAGTAGTACCATAAAGTGGAGTGATTGGACTGTAGGTCCAGAGGTTGGAAGTAGTCCCAAGCCTAGTTAATATTTGAAGAAGAAGTACTCTGACAATGAAAGATAATACGAGACACAAAACGATACATGCGATACACCTATATTGATTAATGTTAAACTGTTAAACTTTCGATCTTTATTTCTATTAGAAATACATTACATAATTGCTAGTGTAAGGATTTGGGGCAGGGTTTATCTGCTTAGCGTTATCACTCACAGTGTTGCTCTTGTGTGCCCCTGGCATAATGCCACGATATTGCTTTTCATGACTCTGATGTATTATGCTAGGCTTCCAAGATGGACTGGAAGCATACTACAGCTTAGAAAGGTTTGGAGCCGAACCGGATGTCACTATGAGAGATGACCAAGTCGAGGAGTAGAAGAAGCCGTAGACCCCACCCTAGTTGGAATAAATATAATTTTATTAGAAATGTTTAATGTAAGAGACCAGATATTAAATTTTTAATTCAATATATATATTATGGGAAATGCTAACGGGTGCCATAGTGCACCCGTTACGAGTACAAAAAAGTACAATTTAAAAGTACACTTGTACTTTAAAGTACATTTTTAAGCGTACTTTAATGTACAAGTGTACTTTTAAAGTGTACTTTTTTGTACAAGTGAGACTCACAAAAGTGTACTTTTTGTACCCTTAATGGGTGCACTATGACACCCGTTAGCATGACCCATATATTATTATAACGTACCTAAAATTATGGGCGTTACAACACCGATCTCTTGTGAATGTGGGTGTGTATTTGTTTGGACGTGGTGCTAGCAAAGTTGTTAAAAAAATGAGAGAAAAAGCATTTCTAATGACAAGCCCTTTGGAATGGTTAGGTATAAAGCTATAGGACCCGGCTACTCTACAATTGAATTGTAGAAATGGGAGGTTCTAATATTTTAATTCAGCCGTGACAAAAAAATAACAAATTGGTGTTCTAACAAAATTAACACACACACAGACACAGACACACATTTATTTTGGTTGGAAATTTATGAGGCTAGTTTACATCGTTTTGTTGAGCTATATTATCTACTCGTTAACAAATTTTTGCATATTTCCAATGGCTATGTATGAATAATTCAATGCTAATACTATTCAAGAAATATCAGGTTATATGTAGTCTATTCCTTTCGTCCCAATTTAATAGTCCAATGTCACTTTTTCGATTCTTTTTTCTAGGGGTGAGCAGAAAACCCGTCAAACCGTGAATCCAATCCAAAACAATCCAAACCGATTGGTATGGTTTGGTTTTTTAGTAGCGTGATTTGGTCCTGGTTTAAAAAAATTAGAATCCGTAATCAATGGTTTGGTTTGTGGATTCACGTTCATGGTTCTGGTTCCAATCCGATCCGATCCGAACCATGTATATTATGTGTGTGTGTATGTGTGTGTGTGTGTGTTTATATAAGCCACTTCCTAATTTAATTTATTCATTATTCCTTCTTTGTCCAGATTTTATTTTGCCTAAGATTCACAACTTATTCCCCTAATTCCAATACACCAATAGTGGTTTGTTCATAGCAAATAAATTCGGCGATCAAATTCTCCATTCCAATTTTGATTCCACAACACGTTACTATTTTTTCAAATTTCTATAAATGATTCGGTCATAGTCTATTCCTATTCCTTGATTTCCTTCATTACCATGATTAATTACCCTAAATTTCTATACACGAGGAGGACCTATTCGTATTATATATTTACCTAATGTAGTAAACTTAAATTTTAAGTACTCTAAGTAGTTTATGGAAATAATATCTCAATTTTAAGCAAACTGTGGTTCGAAACCGAATCCAAACCGTATTTCAATGGTTTGGATTGGTTTGGTTCTATGACTTTTGTGGGTTGGTTTGGTTCTCCAAATTCATAATCCGTAGGTAGTGGTTTGATTTTTGGTTTACTATAAAACCGAACCAATCCGGTCCATGCTCACCCCTACTTTTTTCGATTGCCTATATCTTTCAATTTATAATATTTTTTAAGATTTCAAAAATATTGTTCAAAAATAAAACTAATCGAGATCTATCGAATAAGATCCATGTGACTTATACGAAGTCATATTATATTACAGGATATAAATCTTTTTTCATCAAGTTAGAATAGTGACTTGAACTATTAATTTGGGATGAGGGAGTAGAAATTTAATGCAATTTTTTAGTCCTAGGGGTTCGCTTCAACCTCCTCAAAGCATAATGAAGCCGCTTATGACTGCAGACAGGGCTGGCCTAAGGTATTTGGGTGGCCTAGGCTTAATCTAAAAATTGTGTCCCAAATTTTTTTGTGTCCTTCGATCGAGTTTTCTACATTTTTGTTACTTGAAAAGAAATTATTAAAGATCTCAAAAGTAAAATTGAATAGTTAAACCATCTTCTTTATTGCCTGATTGAATGTAAAAAATGTTCAAGTATTTAGTGCACAACAACATAGGCAGCACATAAAATAAAAACTACGATTTCCCAGTCCAAAAAGGGAATTAATACATGCTGAAAGGCCCTGCCCCTTTTTTTAAAACCAAATTTGTGTCAAAACTCCTTTTGCTTATGCCAATGGGTAAACCTATGCGTACAGAATGTTTTTTGCACAGAAAAATCACAACGGCTTTTGGGGCCCACTTTTGGGTCCCACACGCATTATCCGAACCGTTAAATAATTTCAAAATAATAAATCCTAGGGCTTTGCAAAAAATCAGCTCAATTGGACATGTGTAACTGGTCGATCCAAAACTCCAAGTTTTCATCCAAACACGATTCAGATTGTGCGTGTGGAACCCAAAAGTGGGTCCCAAAAGCCGTTGTACATTTTCTGTGCAAAAAAGTTCTGTACCCGTATCGAGATTTCTCTTGTCAAAATGTTCTGTTCCATTTCATATTTCATTATTTCTTGCCAACTCCTCAATTGAAAGAGAGAAGTACTAATGTTTTTCTAGTTGGAAATATCTAAATGAAATCGGGGTACTAGGAAGGTCTTTCAAGGCAACCAAAGAGCCTCTTCCGAGTTCATTGCACTTGGACGTTGCAGCTCAAGAGCCAGCGGTTACGGCTGGTTAATACCCCTCACGAGTAGAGGTTTATGGCTGCATTACACCTCAACGGCCCGATTGGATGCCGGATTAGTTTTAGGGGTATTAAATATGGAAGGGGTAAGATAGTAGGGGGTAATATATAATTATATGTGGAGGGTGGCCCCACAGTGATGTGACATTTACGGAGGGGGGATTAAGTAGTACTTGGTTTGGATGATTTTGTAAGAAGGGAGATTAAATTTGAGTGGATGATGTAAAAAACTGTCAAAAGACTTTTTTGCCCTTGTGTGAATATTCGTATTAGTTATGTGTTTTTTTAATTAGATAAATCTAATAATTAATTAATTTATTATTGAAACTCAATAACTAATTAAGGCTATAAGATTTAATTGTAATTAATTTTTATATTAATTGTTTTATTATAAAAATTAATTTAGATGTTTACTTTTTATTATAAAATTATTGAATCGGATCATCTTTTAGGAGTTTCCAAAAAGTATGTCAAAAAACTAACGAGATTTTTGGGTAAAGAATGTATACTAACGAGATTTTTGGGTAAATAATTGTTTTATTATAAAAACTAATTACTTTTTTTATTATTTTTGGGTAAATAATACTCCTAATTTTTTAGTACATTTTCAAATAATAAAAAAGAAAACACAGCACATGCCAATGTCTTGGGAGGGGGTATTAAAAGGGGTACAATGGTCATTTTCCAGGGGGTTTTAGGTGGTCATAAATATGGACACCCCAAATAACACCTCTGCAGGGGTGATATTTAGTCCGAGTTATAAATAACACCCCTGCACTTATTTTTGACAAACAATTCCATAGCCGTGGGTCCGGGCATAAATAAGACCCCCCATATTTATGCTCCCACTAAGACCCCATCCAATCAGTCCGCAAGAGTTACAACATTCATTTACAGCCAGCAGCTCAATCAAGAGTCTTCTTTAGCCTATATCTTTGCAATCCTGTTCTTGTACTTGACACCAGAAATTCGTGTTTAGTTAAGGCTACTCTGGTATTTTGTTCTTGTGCGAGAGAGAAACAAACGCACGTTTGTTCACCAAGGCAGTCGACGGAGGTGTTCCGGCGGCTTGTGATTTGCCGTTTTATCTGGGGTTTGTTGTTTCATCTGGGAGATAAACGCCAACGAATCCTATAACACTCACGGTAAGCGGCGAATCTGTCTTAAAGAGAGACCGTGTCTAACACAAGACTTGGTACGTTTTCATCAATACTGTTTGTATCTCGATTTTGTCATTTACGTTTCATTTATGTTCTTGTAATTTAAAATTTACCGTAATTACTTATAAGGACGTGGATTGTGGCATTTTTCTTTTCAGTGACCACAATAAAGTATAGTTTGATAGCTTCCAACATCTTAACCAATTGGCCTTTTACCATTGTACTGGTACAAATTTATTATGCACCTGCGAATGATTCTTTTTGCCTTTTTGTAATCCAATGAAAGCTTCTAAAAGCCAATAAAATCAACGGTCGATATCAGTGGATACTTATGGAGATCTGCAGTATTTCTTGGCTATGGAATAGCCCCTCGAACAAATATAATTTATGATGCCGGCAGCACTCCACTATTTGATTATGTCAATTTTCTGTTATTTTAGTTTTGCAGCACATTCGAATTTGACTCTTTTTATTTTTTTATTTTTATAACCGGATTCCGGGCCAACTTGAACACATCTCGTCTGAT
Organism: Vaccinium vitis-idaea; assembly: GCA_963854785.1. Lineage (NCBI taxonomy): Eukaryota > Viridiplantae > Streptophyta > Magnoliopsida > Ericales > Ericaceae > Vaccinium > Vaccinium vitis-idaea. The sequence continues at coordinate 18,647,165 of OY978218.1, read as the reverse complement.
TCTGGGCCGTGGAAGTAACGACAAAGCATAACCCTTAGTGGTCACAAGAGTTTGCTGACAATGAAAATAGAACCTACTCCTAAGTCCCAAAATAAGACCATTTTACCAACCCTTTAAAGATAATTTGAATTTGACTCTTTTGCTTGCTTAATTATACAACGGCTAATCCAAAATTATTTCTCTCATAGGAGTAGTTTAGTACTCTTAAAACACTCCTACGTAATGATTCAATTCCCTCCACTATTACACATTATTAAAACCCATATAATGTACTTAATTTGAAATCGATCGGATTCGGAAGAACCTGGAAACCACATGACGGTGCTCCAATAGCTCTAAATAATTTTTTCTTAACGACCCTTTCAAAAAGTGACAACCATTATTTGCAAATTAATTTCGTCAATGTTCAAGGGTTATGACGTAATAATTTAAAAAAAAAACTGACACTCTTCCAACCTTTTACTATTCGATATCCACATCGTCCGTTTTCATTTCATACGTCATAATTAACTCGTTGGGCCCACCTCTACAAACCGTACGATTCCACCACGTGGCAAGAGATGGGAAGACAGAGACGTAGCCTGGTGGCCGACCTCATGGCCTACGTACAGACGCAAAGAAGATCCAAAGTAGCGTAAGCGCCAAACACACCCTCACCTCCCATCTAACGGTTCACAAAAATCCTCAGCCACCACATTAGATCTCCACCGTTGAGAAAGTAAAAAGTTGGATCAAATTTGTTTAATGTGTCTTGTCCTCTAGTCTAGGCGTTCATTTATTGTTGAATTCTAAGTTTCAGGTTGTTTACGCCTACCTCTCTCTCTCTCTCTCTCTCTCTAAAACCACTCCTTCTCTCTCCTCTACAAATTCTCTCTGCAAATTCTTCCATATTGATTAGGCGAATCTAACAGTTGTCCACAACAAAATTTATTCACATTGCTCCAATTTCAGCCAGCTCTATTCTCTCTCTCTCTCTCTCCCTCCTACACACTCAATGGTAATGTCAGTTATAAATTTCATAAGTATGCAATAAAGCCTCACATTATATGTTCTTCTCTCTCTCTCTCTCTCTCTCTCTAGAATTAAGTTAATGTTGGTGTGGATCTGTATGAAATTGTAGGGGACGGAAATGATGCTGGTTCCGCCGTGGCTGGAGCCATTGCTAACGACGGCGTTTTTCTCGGTCTGTCGGACTCATGGAGATGCGGCGAGGAGTGAATGTAATATGTATTGCCTGGATTGCAATGATCAGTCTTTTTGCTTCTATTGCCGCTCATCCAAGCATAAGGATCATCAAGTAATTCAGGTGGGTTGCTTGTATTCTTTTTTTTTTTTTTTTTTTTTTTTTTTTTTGGTAATTCGGAAATGATATAGAACTTAGAGAACGAAATAGCACTCCATAAGGAGATGAGTTAGGTTACAACCCAACAAAACAAGAATCCAGTCCAGAACATGACTGATCCCATCAAAACAAAGGGAAAAACACTAGTCCAAAACCTTTCTAAGACCAAGACGGTCCCTATTCCAGCACTCATGGAGGGATAGCGGCATTGTATCCATAACAACAAGATGCTCATTCTGCTCTGCCCCAAGCCGTGCAAGGTGATCGGCACACTCATTAGCGTTACGCGATATGTGATTGAGAATAGCTCCGGTACGAGATTTCAATGCTCTGGTTTCATAGATCATGTTACTCTGTGGGTGGCTACCCTCAAACTCTTCATTGATCAAATTCACCGCCATAAGAGAATCAGACTCTATAACCACATTTTGCATGTTTTTCTCGAGAATAATGGTGAGCCCTCTGTAGATCGCCCAGAGTTCTGCAGCAAGGCTTGTTTCCCATATTATCTTTCCATAGTAACCGAAGATCCAATTTCCATCTTTATCTCTAAAGAGACCCCCGCATCCAGCCTTCTGAGAAGTGATATACCAACTGCCGTCCGTGTTTAGTTTCAGCCCTGTTGGAGAAGGAAACCACCGTGTTAGTGCAGGTTTTCCTAGCCTCATGGTTAATAAGGATTTGAAAGCTTCTTGAATCTCATTGGCGTAGGAAATAGTTGCCTTGAAGCTAACAGTGGAAGGAATGTCAAAGTTATCAAAACTCTTACGATTCCTATCCTTCCAAATTTGCCAAATGATGGCTAAAAATATGCAGCTCCAAGGAATACTATTTCCTATACCAGAAATCTTTGTGGACTTGAGATTACGAGTAATCCAATCCAAAATAGGGCAGTCAAGATCCTTACTTAACCATTGGCTACTACGGAAGAGAGACCAGAAGTCCTTGGCTTTCGGACAACCACGGAATAGGTGATTGATGTCCTCAATTTCCAAGTTGCATCTGGGGCATAATCCAGATTGGCAAAGACCTCTGTGATTCCTGAGTTCATTTGTTGGAAGTTTGTTGAGAAGAATTAACCAAGTAAAAGTTTTTAATTTGGAGGGAACTTTGAGTTTCCATAACCATTTCCAACCTGAAAGATCAGATCCTTCTTTACAAATGAACTTATATATATATGTAAGTACATTTGTATATATGTATAGGAGTAGCACATTTTTGTCAATGTTTGATATTCTTTGGAGATACAAACAATGTGGCGATTCTAGAAGACAATGGGCCTGTTTTAGTATGGTTTCTCTTTTTGATTTTGTAAAACCCATATTTAATTAAGTAGTTTTCAACAAATCTTCTTTGAAATTAATTTTTGGATTTTAGAAAATATATCAGAAAAATGTTAGGCAGCTAGTCAACTAGAAAAGTTGGAGATTAAGTCTTGCCTAAGTTAGTTGACCATTCTTGTATGGTTATAAAGGGGAGGTGATTCGAGATTAATCTTTGTCTCCATTATTTCATTTTTTTCAAAGAGTCTTTCTTTCGGTCTTATTTCTCCCTGTTATGTGATTAATTTTGTTGAATTCAATTGTATTGGGCTTAATTTAATTGTTAGGGTTTTTATAATTGTCGTAGAGACTGTTGAGTCTTATCTTGTAATTCTTGTCTTGATATTTGCAAATGACCTCCTCCGGTACCTATTACCAAAAAAAAGATCCCATTTTCTTTTTCTCTCCTGTTTCTTTTTCATTGCAGATGTATTTACCTTTTGTCTCCATTTTGGACTTTCGTAAAATGATTCCGATTGAAAAGTCAATGTGATATGAGAACTATTGGCAATAATCCAATTTATATTTTTTCAATTTTTTTTTTTTTAAATTTTACCTCTTGATTGATTTGTTGGTGCAGATAAGGCGATCGTCGTACCATGATGTGGTGAGGGTATTGGAAATTCAAAGGGTATTGGACATAAGTGGAGTCCAAACTTATGTGATAAACAGTGCTAGGGTTTTGTTTTTGAATGAGAGGCCTCAGCCCAAGAATGGGAAAGGAGTTTCTCACATTTGTGAAATTTGTGGGAGGAGCCTCTTGGACCCATTTCGGTTCTGTTCATTGGGGTGTAAGGTCAGTATGGTCTTTTTCCACTTCTTTATTTAATCCCCTCCCTCTTTCCCTTATTTTGACATCACATTCATCATCATATGGGGGGATAGCACAAGTAGATAACCCATCATGCATACATCATGATCACCCACATTTCCATAAACCATCACCATCACCATCATTGTAACCACCAATTACCATTATCATCATAACTGCCGTCCAACCGCATCCCATCATGTGCTCGTATCCCCATCATACATGCAAACATCATGTGCAAGCTATATATTCTGTACTGTCGTGACATCTGCACGCGATGCGATCAGAACCAATTAACCTACATCGAATGGAAGGAATCCAACCAACATTATCTCTTTCTTAACCAATCGACTCAAAAAGACACATTGATTCCACTCGTTATTACTTGTAACGATTACGGGTCAAAGAATTACATGTGACCATGTTAGGTTGGTGCTCTGGAGTACATAATAATTTGCTCAACATCATGACCCACATTCATAAAACATCACCATCAACATCACAATCACAATGTTGACAATTTTGGAAGTAGGGTATTTTTTTTTTTTTTTGGCCGTAGACTTGTATTTTAATTTTCCATGTTTGCTTAAAATTGTTCTTTTCTTTTCTTGGGTTTTTCATTACTTAGCTTATCGGAATAAAGACAAATGGGAATGCAAGATTTACCTTAGATGCCAAGAATGAGGAAGAATTTATGGAAAGAAGAGGTGAAGGAACATCAAGGAGTACAAGAGTGATGATATCATCAAGAGAGGAAGAAGAATTGCGTGAAGGCTCACAACAAGATATATACCCTTCCACGCCACCTCCACCTCCTTCTAATGCAAGGAGAAGAAAGGGAATTCCCCATAGGGCGCCTTTTGGTTCCTAATTATATAAACCACCCCACCCTCCTAACAAAACTACTTTACACAACTCAATTCTTATTATTTTGGTTTCCACAAACCCACCCTCTAGTGGGGTCACCTTGTCCCAAAACCTACGGACTAGGCTTGTTGGTGGTTCATAAATTGGACTGCAAGTGTTGTTGACGGTTTACATACTCACATCGCTGATTCAAACCGTTCATGTTGTAGGATCCTTGTAAAAAAAAAAATTCAACTAAATTGGACATTGATAGTTACATGAATAAATCATGTTTACCTATATGACAACTTTTTGTTTTTGAAATAGATGGTTTTTTATTTAAGGAAAAAAAGTGATTCAATCATGTAACTATCAGTGTTAATTTTTTTTTTTGTGAATATTCTGAGTGGCCCTACAAAATAATTACGTAGAATCACGAAGGTGGGTTCAAAGACTCAAACTATATAGTACACCAACTATACCGTGCATATCAATTTTATGAATGCAGACAAGTCTCCACAAAACCAAACTATATTGGAGATCACCAATAAGGTGTCGTAGGGTGGGGTTAGGGTCCCAATTGAAAAGAACAAATTCTCTTGGAGCAATAATGCAGCATTGTTATTGATGGTTGGGAGGTGTACATTTCAAATATTAAAGTAATTAATTAATTAAAGAAAGCAAAAAGTCCATGTGGAGTTGGTCTTGTAATTTTCATTTGGCCCACCAAAGCACATGGGCCGTTTACATAAAGAAGCAACAACTTTTTATTGTTTAATAATACTTGTAATGGGGGCATATTTGTCAACTTTCAATTAATATTGTTCCCATGTTTGGATAGCTCAATGAAATTGGTGTTCTTTTTTATTTTATCATTCGTAACTTTCTAATTTTATCATTTCGGACAGATCAGAGATTCCTGGTTGTTACTTGGGAGGAGCCAAACAAGAAGATTTATGGCATATTTATACAACACGCTTAGTACTCTTTTTATAATTAGCAATAATACTTGGCATGATTAGTTCTCCAGAATTAGTCGAGATGCTTGTAAGCTAACACCTGGTTATAACAATTGTTATGGCGAGGATATTTTATTTATTTAAATTTTTTTTGTAGTGGTAGATGACGAGCAGGTCATAGACCGCACTCCAAAGTTTAACCCTTTTTTTAAAAGCTATGTATCAGAATTTGCCAGGATATTCTCTTCACTAAATTTTTTTCTGCTCGTGCTTAGCAGGGTTGTTTGCCAGGTCATATGTAATCCCTATGCTGTCACGACTCAAGAAATGTTTATTAGGGCATCCTTATCTGACACACCAAAAAAAACATCAAATTTAACCTCAAAAATACCTTTTATAATTTAGCAAGTCATTTTTCAAAAAAATCACAAAATCAGACTCTCTATTCAAACTTTAGCAAGTCACTTTATCAAAAACTCACAGAATCAGACTCTCTATTCAAACTTTTACTCTTCCCTCCCTTCTCCTCTTTTGGTGAGTGAACAGTAAGGTCACCAAATTTGTTAAGTTACTGTAGCAAAGTTAAGAATCTTCAAATTGGCGAGTTCGTTTGGTGAGACTGATTTTTGAGATTTTGGGGGAGTTTGCTCCCTACTTTAACTTTAAAGTTAAAGTATAGAGGCTGATATTGATGCTCTTAGGATAGTCATTTAAAAGGAAAGAGGAAAGAAGAAGGGGGTTACCAAACGTGATACTCACGTGCTCTATTTTCCCTCCAAATTTACGCTCTAAATTAAGGTCCATGTCAGCATTTCACGTTAGTGAGATCACGGAATGAGACGGAAGGAGTTAGTTTGATAACGGAATGAAAGATTGGGAGGCGATGAGACATTTAGTGTAAAGTTTGGGGGCATTTTAATGTGAGAAAATCCACACGAAATATCAAACTTAAATGTACAAGCTAATAAATGAGCTTGATACATACCTTTTGAATTGATATCGTTTGAATTACAAATTCACGTAAACTTTACCTGTAAAAATTTATAAAGCTTTTTGTTGCATATCTGTGCAAAGTAATATTTTTACTTCATATCTAACCAAATTGATCCTATAAATCTTGAGTGAGTGAGCTTGTTAAGGAATAACAAATCGAACGTTTGCATTTGTCCCTTTTTCATGGTTTCCATACTTAACCAAAAATCCAAAGATCTTGCTATGTTTGATTGCAAATCCCTCCAGTTATCAGAAATCCCCATTTGCACTATTATTGGAAAAGTTTGGAAATCATAAAAGGTAAAAACCTAACCCGTCCTCCATTGCTGTATATACCAACCTGCGACGAAGACATGTCTTTAAGAGTACCCATAAAAAATTAGTAATTCATTTGGATATCGTTAAGGGTTTGATCGATACTTGTCTCTTCATTTGACAGGATAAAAACTAAACAAATCGATTAAGTCGATCAAGCCCTTACCGATTTCCAAACCAGTTGATTTTTTAAGGGTACTCCTCAAAACATATTTTATACAAATTGAATGACTCCGATCATTAGTGTGGGGTTCCAATAATTATTGTGTTAAATGTTGTGTGAGAGGAACTACCTTCGTCCGTGTTTGTTTGTCCACTTTTGCTATTCCGCACCCCTTTAAAAAGTATACATATCTTTCAATAAAATTTCTAAAAATATGTAGTATGGATCTTATTTGTTAGATCTCAATTAGTTTTAGGGGAAATTGCTTTAAAATGGAAGTAGGGACAACTATTTGCAAAGACATGGTGTACTTTTCCAGAAATTGCTCCCAACATGAAAAGGAAAATTTAAATTGCACATACATGGTACCAATTTTTGTGTGGACCGAAATACCCTTGTCTAAAAAAACCCCCCCTAAACCAACCCCCTCACTCTCCCTCCTCCTACGCCTGTGTTGCACCGTTCTTACATCTGTGTTGCACTATTCATGGAATGTGGTTGCACTCTTTAAAAAATTAATTGCACACGAGTTGGTCCAAACGGGGTTACAGTGTGTTGTCAGGTTACACTTTCTGGAAATATATTCTTCGCCTTGCACTGTTCCTACATCTGTGTTGCACCATTCATGGAATGTGGTTGCACTCTTCAAAAAATTAATTGCACTCGAGTTGGTCCAAACAGGGTTGCAGTGTGTTGTTAGGTCACACTTTCTGGAAATATATTCTTCTCCTTGCACCGTTCCTACGTCTGTGTTGCACCATTCATGGAATGTGGTTGCACTCTTCAAAAAATTAATTGCACCCGAGTTGGTCAAAACGGGGTTGCAGTGTGTTGTCAGGTCACACTTTCTGAAAATATATTTTTCTCCTTGCACCGTTCCTATGTCTGTGTTGCACCATTCATGGAATGTGGTTGCACTCTTCAAAAAATTAATTGCACCCGAGTTGGTCCCTGAGAATGAAAAAAAAATGCATCTTCGTTGAGACATTTAACCAAACACCTTGTGTGCGTGATAAGTTTCATTTGTCTGTGTGATTTTTTTCTTCTCCTCCTTACTTTTCCTTGGCACGTGCCCAAGCACTACTTAAACTAATATGCCATTTGGTTGCTAATATCATGACTAAAAACAAAATCAAGAACTGAAATTTGAACCCATTATTGTTTTCCCCTGAAATGGCATTTCAAGCAAATTTTCCGGTAAAACAGACAGATAGTACAAGACCCATGTTTTTCAATGGGGCTTATTTGGTTGAAATAAACATAACCCAGATACAAAATTTAACGATGGATTCGGGGAAAAGTGTATAACCTTAGCTAGAAAGTGGAGTCGATTTTGGGGGTAGAAATTGTGGTCTTCTTCTTCTTCGAACTTCCCGTTACCCTCCCAGCCCTGTCTTCGACCTTCCCTTCCCACGCAAACTGGCAGATGGAGAGGGAGATACAGAGAGGGGGACCAACGAGCAGCTGGGGAGAGGAAGAGATGGCAAAGGGAGAGAGAAGGGTTTCGAATTTGGGGTTAGGGCAGTGAGGTTTTGAAGTCTGGGTTTGTTATGGGTAATTATGTCCAATATTATTTTCCATGCCATGTGAATGCAATTATTATTCTTCTTCCCATTGATCTCTAATTCTGAAAAAGTACACCATTGCAGAGCAAATTTTTGCCCCTACTTCCATTTTAGAGCAATTTCCCCTTAGTTTTATATGAAATTTTCAAAATCATGAAAATCATTATAAATTGAAAGATATAGACAATTTAAATTTAAAACATTGTGTCATGCCAAAAATGGACTAACAAACACTATATTTGTATGTGGGTCACACACCAATAATCGGAGCCCAAGCTAATAATCGGAGGCCAAGCTACAAAAATCAACTCATTTAGATATCGATAAGGGCTTGATCAATACATTCAGTTTTTATCCTGTTAAATTTAGGGACAGATATCGATCAAGCCTTCGCTGATGTCCGAATGAATTGATTTTTTAACGATACTTTTAAAAACATGTTTTAAACAAATTGAACGGCTCCGATCATTTGCATGAGACTCCAAAATAGTTGCTTTACATTTGTCGTTTCACATGTTGTGTCTCCAAAACTGCCTCCATTTATATGTATTTTATATATATAAGAGGGTTTTGGTTCGAAGACGACTCAACCCTGCCCCTACCCGTTCCCCAAATTGTTTCAAAAGTTGTCCTCGTATCCTCTTCGATCCCCTGTGAAATCTCTGAATCCCTTACCCGTTTAAGGTGGGTAATGGTATGGGTAAGGTTGGATCTGAACCCATAAAAAATCTCTCTGACCTCGGTTTCTTCTTACATCCAATTTAAAATATTTATGTAGTTACGCACTACTCTCATCTTCGAACTTTAAACTTAGGGCATCTCTAGTGCACTACCTAAAAGTGTATCCCAAAGTGCCCTACCTAGCTAACTAAGAAAAACTAAAAAAATGCTCTCTAGTGCACAAAAATTGACTCCTTAAAATCCTAGGTGGCACCCCTTACTCCCTAAAGTGTCCCAAGTCACTACCTAAATTAAATTTGGGGAAAGATTGAAAGAAAGAGAGAGTGAGAGAGAGAGACTAAAAGATAATGAACATATATAGGTAGTCAATTAAAGTGCATTCCTCCTTAGCTAGCTAACTTAGCACATAAAATAGGGCCCCATATGTGCTTAGATGTACACTTCAACAAATCATTGCGGATAACGCTTGCATCCTCTGTCTTACCGCAACTGTTTTTTTTTTATTTTTTTTTGGCAAACAAATTATTATTTAATAACCTCAACGAAGGTTACATCAAGCGAGAGAAAAAGATCCAACCAAAGATTGGAGCACCGAAAGAGCAAAACCCAAACACCTATGGGCCTGAAAGCCTAGATAAAACAATGAAAAATAAACCCGAAGGCCGACAAAGCCAAGATACAACAATAAGCCCAACCCAAAGAAAACCCTAAACCACAGTGCAAAACATCCTCCGCCACCGTCACCAAAGTTGCTGACAGCCAACATCCACCCCGACGGCCACCGCCAGCTCCACACCACCACTCCACCATTGGAGAACCCAAAAATGGCAGAGCCGACGAGAAACATCCCAAGCTATCTCGGAAGCTCCACGAGCCGTTAGGCAAATACCACGGCACCCACCGGAAACCGTAGCGGGAGACCACGACGGGCAACCACCTCCACCACCCCATAACCATGTCGTTAAGCGAAACCGGAAAACCCAACAAAGATCCGGCCGGAGATGAATTTAGAGGGAGGAACCGGGCAACCGCGGCTGCTGGCACAGAGTTAGCCGATGCTTATAGATTATCTATTTGACGCAGTGGAATTAATAGTCACTGTCTATTTTTCCTCCTTTCTTATAAGTGGAATAGTTTTCTATACGAAATATATTAACTCGATTATCTCCGGGGAAACCGCTAAAAACAGATTGAACATGTGGGAGGATCCGAACGAATTCTGCTTTCATTTCCCCCATATGGAGCACTGAAAAATGGGGGGCTCAAGCGGTGGCCGAGTGGGTTTATTTAATGCCTAACCCCCAAATTTTGAATAATTACACTAGCTACCCCATATAAATAATATCTATATTACAATGGAGTCGAACGAGAACCGAGATTTGAAGCCCTTATTATCACGGTTTTCCCTCAACCGAGATTAATATAAACATGTAAACTCACTTTGTGTAACTTTTTCACACCTTACAAATTCTGATGCACATTAATTAGTCCACTCATTTTTAATTTTAGCACGGGCATGGCTTGATTTTTCACATCTTATTAGTACTATAGTAATATTTTTAGGAAGTGCGCTAGAGATGCTCTTGTATTTCTATGTTACACAAACAACATCAAGACACAACTCCATACACAACAACTTGCGTAATAGTAAATGATTGGTGATTGTAAAATAGTTTCAAAGTGTTTGTTCTCTCCATTATCAATCATGCAGTGCGACGCATGACGTTGTGTCTTGATGTAATATACATAACATTATTGTTTTTGTCATAGCCATCACCTTTGCCTGTCGCCCTAGGCCCCTGCTCACCCATCCACCGGACCACCGCCATGGCTGTGCTTCCTCGATTTTGATTGATTAAGGTGCAAATTTTAAGAGGAAAAAAAAACAGGAAAAAAAGTATTCTGGATTTGCTAGGTAGATGCTCGAGAAGAAGATGAAATTCCCTAGTAACCAATTAGACTACTACTTTCAATATCAATATAACTAATTAGACTGCATCCAAATCAACGAAATTATGCTTGTAAACTTAAAAAAAGTCAGAGGATTAGTTGATAAACTTGAGATTCGTAATTGCACCAAACAGGAATTGAAAATCACCAAAATAGCAGCAGCGAAATTGTAGAAGACGAGGGTAGTTTGGGATTAGAAAATAGAAGAAGATACTATTTCATACTGAGAGTGAATTAAAAGAAATTTGGGGCTAGAAAGATTTCTTTTGGGTTCAGAATTCATATTTCAATTAATCCAAAACACCCATCATAAATAAAATTATGCAACTGCTGTTAATTTTTTGGGGAACATGAGAATTACATGGGGCAGAGGTAAAAGGGGGGCGGGCTGACCACCCCTGGTTTTCGAGACAAACATAATCGACTCCTTTTTTTTTTTTTTTCATTAGAAGACAAATTTCTTCATTCAGAAAAGCCAAAGGCACATACAAACGACTCCATCCAAAATACACTGAGAAAAATCTAGCAACAACAACCCAAATATCAAAGCGTAATTGTAAGAAGCCATCTCAAACGGCCTGACGCGAGCCATGCTCTCTAACACATATTGTGTAACACATCACAAATTGAGTGCGAAAACAAACCGAATCAAAGTCAGGTTTAGTGTGAGTCGAGGGAGAAGGAGAATAACATCTTAAAGGTCGTAAAGATTTAAAACAGATGAACAAAAATGAAGCACCGACAGAGCCAACCGAGCTGCGCAGCCGCAACGAGAACTGAAGTCACTGGAGTACCAAAAGCAGCCTGAGGACAAGGATTTGTTTACCCACCACCTAACCCACCAAATTTGGAAAACCAGATCAATACCAAAGCCGGACCGAGAAAACTGACCGGGAGAGAAAAAACAAAGCAAACCCCTCTCGGCCCCCTCCATTATTGGTCCACCACCACCTGCCGCCACCCATCACCACCACCAGTTGTCTTCATCGCGCCGATCTGAACCCATCCAAGACGGAAGCCACCACGCTGCAACAACACCATGGGGCCGAAATAAACGAGTCCGGGAAGGCAGTCACAAAGAGAATAGGGGAGAGTAAGGATAGACACACATGAGAGATGGGATAGGAGAGGAGAGAGGAGAGGGAGGAGGGGGATGGGGAGGAGCCAGTGGTGGACCCAGGAATTTGCTACAGTGGGGGCACAAATTTTTTTTATTTACCGGAAACAAGCAAAATCCATATAAGCAAGAGCTTAGCACAATGATCCATTGATCCTCCACAAAATTATTCATAAGGCTAAACAGGAATTCACAATCAAATGCAATTGTTTATAATTAAACTTCGGCATTTATAAATAAAAAGGGAAATGTAAACTTACACCATATGTAAAAAAACATTTATGATATATGCTTTCAAAAGTTCCTAAACAAAAGCACAAAAAGCTAATCATTTCTCACTAATGTTGTTGATGTGCACTATCACAATTGACCTCGTCGGGTTTGCATATTCTGGAAGTACCGCATTATAGTTTCATTATCAATGCCAGCAAAAATATCTCTCTCTCTCTCTATGTATACAACCAAGCTAGCATTCAACCATTGATCACTCATCCTGTTACGCAAACGATTCTTCACAATGTTCATGGCTGAAAATACCCGTTCAACATACTTTCAGGGGATTTTCGTTTGAAATATTTCAACATGCTGAACAAAGACAGTTCCAGAGGTTATTTAATGTAGTCACAGAGGTTAAAAAGTCCCAATTTAACAACTAAGTAAACTATGTATTAAACCTAGATTAGATTCTAATCTACAATAAAAAAAAAAACTCCATAATAACAGTTCCAGAGAAGCCACAAACATACTTCAATCATATTCTATAATAACAGTTCCAGAGAAGCCACAAATATTGTATATTGTATATCATATTCATATTCTAAAAAACTCCATATTCTATATTGTATTGACTTTCCTGATTCACACAAACACCAATGACCGACAACATGTATTTATATAATATACTTGCAAAGTTGCAATTTACAAATATGGCGAGAGAGAAGAGAGAGAGAGAAACCTGGAGGCTGGAGGTGTACCAGTACCAATCGGCCGGACTCCGGAGTACTGACTGAACCAATCGGCCGGAGTACTCAACGGCGAAATTAAACCGAATAGCCGGAGAACTAGCTGTAGTGTGACATTGAAACACCAATTGGGCGGAGTACTGACTGATTATGGTTTGTATTTGAGTGAATCGATGAATGGCAGAATGGGTTCTTTGGTTTGCAGCGTGAATGGGTTCTCCAAAGAGGCGAGGCAGATTTGTGTTTTAGGGCCGGCCAACCCAGTAAGTAATAAAGTAACCTTCTTTCCTTCTTTAGTTTTTATTCCCTGTTAAAAATAAAATAAAATTGTGAAAGTGAGTGGGGGCACGTGCCCCCACGTGCCCCGGTCTAAATCCGCCCCTGGGAGGAGCCCAACCCCAAAACCCTAGCCGCTGGAGGGAAGTTTTTAGAGAGAAGGGAGAGAAAAGTTTTTAGAGAGAGAAGAGGGTTGTCAAGAAAAGTTTCTTGTAACATAATCGACTCCTTTTATCTACCCCTTTCGTCTTTCTCTTCTCTCTCATATTTCTTCTCCGTATCTATAGGGGGAAGGCTACAAATTACAATACACACATGTATTTGATGTGTATCACATGCACCCTTATAAAAGTTTCGAATCGATTACCTTTAATTATTAAAAGTTACGAATTTTTTTGTATAAAAGTTATGAGACGCACCAAATGTTATGAATCATGAAAATTTTTACGAATCACATTGCTGAAAAGTTACGAAATACTAAAAAATGTTACGATTGTCAATGAGATAACACACTATAGACCATACAATAGGTGCATATGATATACGCAATTAATGAGTCTGTATTGTAGCCATTCTCGTATCCTTAAATTCTTAAATTCCAACCAAGAATGGTGCCAAGGGGGGACAAGTGGTGGCGGCCGCCACCACAAGGTTTTCAAAAAATACAATTATTATGTAGAAAATATTTTTTTTTCCCAAATTATATAGACTCGCCACCACTAGATTTTTTTAATCTTCCATCCTCTAATTTTTTGTCCTAATGATATTATTGTTTTTCGTAGAGCGGATGAATATTCATAATGCAGTTTGTCTTTTTATTTTAAAGTACAAATTCTCGCCATCACAAAGGTAAAATCCTTGCTTCGTCCCCGATTCCAACAAACCAAAGCCCCAAAATTCAAGAAAATTGGTGTCGGGTAGATATTACACCGCCCCGAAATATATTTATATGTAAAATTATACTTTTACCCTATTCTAATAATCATTATACTAATTATACTAAAGAGATATTATATTTTTATCCAAATTTTGTTATCATTCTACTAAAAAAAACTTTTATTCTTACCTTAATATTTTAACCATTACACTAAAATACCATTTTATTTATAAGTATTTACTTTTATTTTGCTTTTAGATTAACAATTTTTTAAAATTCTTATGAAGTGGGGCTGGGTGGGTAAACCTGTCCCCAGGTCGGCACGGAAACGGGGGTACCCAAAAAATACCTGGTGATAATTTTCGGGTCAGGGTCGGGTATGCCCAAAACCTGCCCTGCCCCGCCTCATTGCCATTCCTATTTGGAAGCAAATTTTGCGAGGCCTATTTTTTTTTTTTTTTCATCAAAGGCAATTCATTCCACAACCATAAAGGCAAATATTTAGTCTCAAAATACATCACTAAACCAAAACTATCAAAATTTGAATAACCGCAGGCCCAAAGGCATGTACTACCAAAGCAGACCAACAAGAGGTCAGCGTAGAGTTTGCTATAGATTTAGTATTAGAGAATCCACTAGACACCCAGCTCAAACCATTAGCATAACAATACAGATCAAATAAACAATAAGTACTTGCACCGGGGCTAGAAATCCCACGAAGAGGATAGCAGGAGTGTAATGGTGCAAATGAGCCGAGTTTTGTCGTGAGCAAGCTTTGGAATATTAAGAATGTCTGATTTAATAAACAAATCAAAACTTGAACTTGAGTTGATTACTAAATGAATCGAGCTAATCCTCGATCTGCACAAATAAAAAAAGAAGAAGAAGAAGAGTTTTACGTGTTGTTTGAAATATGTGGAAATCAAAGGGAAAGAGATTTTAAGAAATGAAGTGCAAGGAAAATGGAAGTAAGTTTAGTTCAAAATTTTGTTTTTCTAGGAGTATTGTTTTGCTTATTTTACCAAATAAAGGGAGGGAAAACTTTTTAAGTTTCCTTTCTTTTTCCTAAAATTAAGGTAATTAAGCTTTGTTTAAAAGTAGTGGGAGGGAACGAAAAAGAAGGGAAAATAATATAAATTAAAGTGAAATTTTTTTAAAGAGATTTAAGAAAAAGAATTATTAATGGTTTAGCCGAAGATAAAATAGAATTTGATGTAATATACGAGAAAAAAGAAAGAAGGAAAAGTTAATTTCTACTTCAATTTCTTTTATTTTTCCCTCAATATTTTTGGATTAGGATTCAATGCTTAGCTAGTTCATTATAATCCTTAGAGGTAGGTTTATCTATAACCTTCGTTTTTTTTTTTTGGGTATGCAAGGCATTTTTAAATTACTTATATATTTTCAATCTATAATATTTTTTATAATTTAAAAAATTTAATATAATAGAATTAATTAAGATTTATATTACACATTTAAAACATTATATAGTTAAAAATAAAATTAATCATTTGAGATGTCGGAACAAGAACGGAGTGGACAAGAAATTTGGGGCGGTTCAGCCGATAATCCAACTTCAGAAGGACCGGGTCCAAACAACTGCGGTTTCTGCCGATTCTAATGGGTATTAATTCGTGTCTGCATCAAGGTTTTGAATCTCGTACCGGACAGGGTACCGGTTATCTTATTGGTACGGTACTGTATCGGTACCGGGTGAGTACCGGTACCGTTTCGGATTTAGCGGTACTACCTGTATATACATATATAAAATCAAAAATTTTCCTAGTATCACCCTTTTTTTTTACCTGTATATTTATGTGTGTGTGTGTGTGTGTGTATATATATATATTGCAATTTTTCCCCACATAATTCAATTCATCATCAAATAAATTATCATCAGATATATAACAAATATCATAAAAAAAAGGTGCATGTTTACGCTTACAAAACTTCATATACCGTAGACGTAAGATATTGTTTAGGAAAATTAAAACGAAAAAAAAAAAAAAAGATCTCAAATTAGTGTAAACATGTGGGAAAAAAAATCCCACATAATAGCGCAAAAGTAAGCCAAAAGAGGAGTGGTACATTACTCCTATCTAACTCTAAAAATGACTGTACCCGTCCCGATATAACTTTACTCTTCAATATCTGTAAAGAGAACCAATGTCTTGAAAAAAAAAAAGAAAAAAGAAAAACCATTTTAAATGAAAGATAAAGGGTAATTTCGTCCTTGTGAAATTTAGGGCTTCAACGTTACAAAACCTTGTCTACTAGCAAAAAGCGGCAGCTATTTATCTTCTTCTCTTCTCTATTGCAAAGCTGTTGCTCTTTTTTTGCTGCTGCGTGACTGCATCAAAGATTCGAAATAGGTACTCCATCCCTCTTAAATGCTTACAAAACCTTGCATTTTTTAGCGTTCCCTCCCCTCTCTCTCTCTCTCTCTTTCTCTCTCTCTCTCTCTCTCTCTCTCTCTCTCTCAATCATGGCAAAACAGGTTTTAGCCCGCCCTCCCTCCCTCCCTCTCGATCTCTCTCTGTGGCTGCGATCTGGGCATGATTCGTTTGTGAACCAGTGAGAGTTCGTTCAACAAAATACTGGACGGAATCGTCGGTACCGCCATCTCGCCCGGTATTGGCCGGAATTTCCGGTACTCGCCGGTAAGGACTGGTATTAGAGCCGGGACGGTATTGAAGGTGCAAGATACAGGTTTAGCACAAATCCGGTACAAATCCCAACAGACAATAGTAATAGGTTTAGCAGTTATCTCCTCTCCTCTCTCTTTCTCCAGAAGCAAAAATCCTCCATTAAACCAACAATTGGAGAGTGTATATACAACTATACATACCTATATACACTATATAACCAGTGATGCTGTTGCGTGCTGGTTGTCTATCCATCTTCGCCAAAACCCCAATCCTCTTCGTGTATTCCACCACCCGCTTGAATCCTTCACTTTTCCACCACTGGTACCACTCCCCTACCCCTTTAAATGCCACCATTCACTCTATCAACAACCGTTTCTCCATGACCAAACAAACCCACCTGCTAACCACCACAGCCGCTGCCCTAATTCGAGAGCCCTCTTCGAACAAGAAATTGAAGAAAGTCCGGTACGATTTTCCCGAAGGCAAACTTTGGGGAAAGCTCGATTCGTACTCGAAGGATGGGGACCTCGCCGAAGCCCTCCGGTTATACGACGTGGCTCGGGCCAATGGTGTTACTTTGTCCCAACACCATTATAATATATTGTTGTATTTATGCTCTTCTTGTAGTGGAAATGGCAATGGGGGTGAGAAATTGGATAAGGGTTCGGCGAAGAGTTTGGGTTTAGAGAGGGGTTTTGAGATATTTAAGCAAATGAGTATTGATAAGGTTGCTCCAAACGAGACCACTTTTACTAGTTTGGCTAGGTTGGCATTGGCTAAGGAGGACCCGAAAATGGCATTTGATTTGGTGAAGAAGATGAAGGGTTGTGGTGTTGTTCTGAAGTTGAGGTCGTACGGGCCTGCATTGTTTGGGTTTTGTAGTAAGGGGATGGCTGATAAGGCTTATGAGGTTGATGCCCATATGAGGGAATGTGGGGTTTTGGCTGAAGAGTCTGAGCTTTTGGCTCTTTTGAAGGTGAGTGCTGAAACTAAGAGGGACGACAAGGTTTATGAAATGATGCATCGTTTGCGGGCAGCAGTGAGGCAGGTTTCAGAAGAGACTGTTGGGGTAGTGGAGGATTGGTTTAGGTCCGAAAGGGCTGCGGGGGTTGCGGAGGCGAGTTGGGATGTGTGTAAGGTGAGAGAAGGGGTGGTGAAGGGAGGAGGAGGGTGGCATGGGCAAGGGTGGTTGGGAAGTGAGAATTGGAGAGTTATAAGGACCCACATGGACGAGAAGGGGGTTTGCCAATCGTGTGGAGAAAAGCTTGTTTGCATTGATATTGATCCTAAAGAGACGGAAAACTTTGCTATTTATTGACCAGTTTGGCTTGCCAAAGAGAGGTCAAGGCTGATTTCCTGCAGTTTCAGGTTTTGACACTATCCTCATGATTAATTGGTTGATTCTTAGTACTTATTGCGGAGACTCGACTCATGGAGTCATTTGAGATTCATGTTATTTAGCAATGGATTCTTATGGTTCATTTATGTCTAGCAGTGAAAATATTGTTAGACTGCGTTTCATCAGATTAAAAAGAAGAAGAATATTGGCAGACTGGCTCATTGCATTTCTTTGGTACTTGATTATGTGATCCTCAAGTACATTTTTCATGTACAGGTGGTTTTAAATATCCGCTGTGAAGTTTATGGAGGCAAATTAACTCCCAAAACGTCAGTCGGAATAATATAGAATATTGAGCTATACAAATTGAATTATGATGTTTAAAATTCAATGTCAATACCTACATGGAAGCCATTGTGAAAGACCACATCCATAGGAAATTTTATGTTTGGGGGGTTACCCAGAAAATGGAAATACTTTTGGTATTGGGATGTCCTGGAGGCAGTTTTCTCTTTTTGCATTGGGGTCAATTTATTCGGTTTCTGCTTGGAAGAATAATTTGTACTTCTTAGGCAAAGTCTTCATATTTCAAATTATGCACTTAAACTGAGTTCTATTGCGTTTTTTTCCATCTCCCCCGTCCACCCTCATCTGTACAAGAACTGAAGTAATTAAATAACGTATGCTAGGTTAGAAAAGCGACTGATGATTAAGCTCGGTGTTGGACAATTGCATGGTTGGGTGCTGAAGTCTAAGTAGCTTGTAGTATACAATAATCCTAGAGCACTTGCCACTTGGTATTAGGTAGCTGTTCTACTGCTTGTGGTTTGACTTGTTGTAGTGATTCCTGATCAGTCAGTAAGGTTTGCCTAATGAAAAATTTCATGTTTTCTAATGCTACACTCAATGGACATATCATTCTTGTGCTTTAATACTTTGCGTGGTCAGTTGGAAATGGTTGATGCACTCTTTTTGGTTGAGGGTGGAATCATGTTGTCTGCTCTAATAGCTGCAAAGTTGCTATTAGGCTTGTGAATACTCGTGATCAAAATGTTAAAAATACTCTAATGCCATTGTCAAAGCCCGATAGTGGCTTCTTGTTTATGATTCAGGCAATGAATCCATAAAAAGATTGTCAATGGCATTCTGACTAACTTAGAAAGTGCACTCATTCAGGAGTGGCTTCAGCAGCATGGTCCATTCGATGCAGTTGTAGATGGTGCAAATGTGGGGCTTGTCAATCAACGTGATTTCAACTTTTTCCAGGTAACAGGGTTGCTGATTACTAGCTTGAGCAAGGTTATATCGCTAGTTCTTAGTTGGAATCACGCGGCTACTGTTCTTACTTATTTCTTTTGGTTGTAGCTTAATTCTGTTGTAAAGCAGTTGCAGCGAATGAGCCCTTCAAAGAGACTACCCCTCGTTGTGTTGCATAGAAGTCGGGTTACTGGTGGTCCTGCCTAGTATGATAAGAACAAGAAGCTGCTAGAGAGTTGGAATAAGTCCGGCGCGCTTTATGCTACTCCTCGAGGTTCAAATGATGATTGGTGAGATCTCTTTTCTTGAATATACATGGGTTAGGCTGTCATTCCTAGATTGATTTCTCTATGGTAATCTGCTAATCCTAAAAATAATTTCTCTAGCAACATCTCTCATTTGTCGCTCTCATTCCATCTCACCTTTTGTGTGTGGGTTCCTAGGCTGATACTCCAGTAATATGTAACATTTCTGGGCCGTATAATGGCTGACAGTAGTCATCATTTTATGACCGATGGTTACAAATGACAAAACATTGGCTAACACTATGATGCATGGAATGCAGTTCGTCCTAGTATGAAGGGCGGGAGGAGAATATTGTGTGCCCTCATGCCCTGGTACAACTCTCATGTTGATATTTACGTCACTTTGCTTACAGGTAATGGTTATTTGCTGCAGTTAGTTGTATATGTTTGCTGGTGACAAATGATGAGATGAGGGATCACTTGTTCGAACTCCTAGGGACTAGTTTTTTCCCGAGATGAAAAGAGAAACATCAGGTATTGTCTCTTCTTTAATTGAAATATGTTTTTCCAAAATGGAAGAAAATCTTCTAAATGTTGATAGAATCCGAATCATCTCATGTGTTATTCTCTCGTATGATCATCACTTGAGGAGAACTGAGCCTTTTTCTGGATTCAAACAGTTCCTTTTAAAGGTCTCAATTTCTATATCATTTGTGCAAGAAAATCAGGCTAATCAGACATCCTCCAGTTATGTTCAGGCCCCATCCTCTCTCTTTCCCTTCCTAACTCTGAGCCCTTTCCAAGCAAAAAGAAGAGCTCCATCATGCTAGATGGGAAAACCCAGGGTACCTCAAACAACAAGACAAAGAGACCACATTTCCAGCCGCTGGACACTTATTTTCGATCTTCTTACATCCCATTTTACATAGCTATTGAACTGAAGGTGCCTTGCACGTATATTCTGGATGTTACTTTGGTACCTAGGGATGTGGGATTTTTCTTCACAAGTCCACTGTAATGCCGTTCTCATTATAATTGTGAATATCCCAAGTCCTAACAACTGAAACTAAGCAAAGATGTGCTTTCTCGTTCATGCGTATTGCCTTTAACACCCTATTCGTGAATATATATATATACATAAAACTTCTAATCCGGACCCCCGGATTGAAGGTTTTTTGATTTTTTTTTGTGTTTGCAAATTGTTTTAACAAAATCCGAGCCGTCCAATGTGTCCAGAAGGTGTTTTCCAAGGTCCACGCGGAAAATCTTCAAAAAAAAACACCGGGAAGGGCTTGATCCATGCATTTTTCGCAAAAATTGTAAATATACAATTTTTGCGAAAAATGCATGGATCAAGCCCTTCCCGGTGTTTTTTTTTGAAAATTTTCCGCGAGGGACCCTTGAAAACACCTTCTGAACACATTGGACGGCTCGGATCGTCAAAAAAAGTTTTGGAGCATGGAGGTCCGGAAACGGGAGGGTCCGGACTAGAAGCCCTCCCTATATATATATATATATATATATATATATATATATATATATAAAATCTCTTTTTTGCCTGTGGTGATAATTGGCAGGTTCGATTGGCTTTAAGCGGTAGGCCTGAACTCCGCATGCCTCCACCTTATTCGATTGTCATTCAGGTGGACCTTTCAACTAATCGATTAAACTTCGTTTTCTGTTTCTATTGTTTATGTTAATTTCCCATGGGCAAGGGGTGCATCATCACGCCGCCGTTAACTTCCACAAATTTTATCCTCTTTTGGTATTCAGGGAGGGAAAGGGACCTCCATTTTAGTTATTTGAGGGATTGTTGTTAAAACCGTATGATACATGATATGTATCCTACGATCCGTATCATCTCCTTAGAAAATGATACGTATCCCATCCCTTATCCTTTTTGTATAGAAATCCTAGGATATGATGGCGTATCCCACGATATATACGCATATCCCGATTCAGTACGTATCTTACGATTACTTAATGAAAGATATTCAAGCACTATTGTAAGGAATGAAACTTCAAACGCATTAATCATACTTCGATCGTGTTTTGGGAGAATATTATTAAGGATTTTCTTTCTTGGTCTTGACTAAGGTAGCAGGAAACCTCAGTATGATAAACCACAGTTGAGAGACTTGAAATTTTGCAACTTAAAAACTTAGTTTGTTGGTGTTATTATGCGTAAATACTTGTTAATTGTATGTTAGTTATGTTTAACGTATCTTACGATACTCGATACTTATCCCGATACTTTTTATAAACAAAGAAAAACGATGCACGATATGCCTCTCTACTGATTTCATTTATATGATGCAAATGTGCACCTCCATGCCTCTCCATTGATTTCATTTCTATGATGCTGCAGTAATGCGTAGTTGTCCACTCTTAAGAATTAAGCTAATCTCCATTACTGGTTAAGATACATAATACTAGTCTCGCTGAAGCTTTTGTTGAAACAGAAAACCATAACTGTAAATATGTACCTGACAATGGAACTTGTCTAAAAACGTAAGCTATTTGTAGCGTGCATTGGATTAACCGGAAACTGTGTTACCTCAGATGAAAACTATAACCCCAAAACTTGGCTAAAAATATCTACAAGCATGCATAAAGTGCTGCTCTGTTTTTTATTGTTTCGGCTCTTAACTCTATTTTGTCTAAATCTATTGACAACCCACTTTTTGCTAAATACAACCCATTGCAAGAGTGGATTCTATATAGCAATGAGAAATATTAGCAAAGGTGGGTTGTCAATAGAATTACCCCTTTATTGCAATGGGTTGTATTTAGCAAAAAGTGGGTTGTCTACATGGTGGGGCCCACCTCTAGGGTCTGGTTGAGCCTGATGATGTGTTGTACAGAGCTAGTGCCACACAATGGCCACCAGGGTGAAGGTTGCTGAGCCAATGCTACGAGGACATTGCATCATAAGGTGAGAAGGTTGTAACAGCCCACCTTAGGCAAGAGTCCCACATCGGGTATTCATAGAAATATGAATTGATATATATGGACACTTGTCGAGCTATTGTATAACTTGATGTTAACTATTCGAGCGACGTGGTTAGACTAAGGGTTATCAGGTCAACTAGCACGGGTGATTGCAATGCAGCTCAACATAGTTATACTTTGGCTACGATGTTTTAAAGCGACTAAAAAGAAATAAGAGAAACAATTGAAGAAATGGAAAAGAGAAAACAAACACTACTAGTTGAAAACGTAAGAAGATTAAGCTTGAGAAAAAGAGCGCAGAGAAAAATTGAGCGAGGGCCTCCCTTTTTGGTTTTGCCCTTCGATTTTGTTTTATTTACGTCTCATGCCATTCAAGAAATTACGTCAAATGCCACCTGCTACAATACGTCTCATGCCATCAGAAAATTTTAGGTCCCCAGACGTCTCTCTCTCTCTCGCCGCTTTCCCTCTCCATCTCCATCTCCATCTCCATCTGAAGCTTAAGAGATTGAATCAGAGAAGGGTTGCCTGTGGCTGAACTGGACTGTTCTTGGAGGTGTAAGAGGGTGGAGTATGCGACAGCCTTTTGTGAGTCGGTGGAAGAGGTTGAAGACAAGAGGGTTTTGATTTCTTCGATCTGGTCTGAGAAATTCGCCATTTTTTTTCCCTCCTGTGAAGGTAAGGAACTGAAGGTAATTGCTATTAGTCCCTTTGCCGTCGAGCTCTCTACTTTTTTTTCCCCTCTTCCACGTTTTGTTGCTGTTAATCTCTTCTTATGGTATGCTGAGTTTTTGTCCGTCGTTTGCAGGTCTGTGAAATCCCTATTACCTGGCGTTACAGGTACTTGTCTTTCCTTTGCTGGGTATCTTCACTCGCCTTTGTATACTTTGTATCCTTTTGGTTTATCATTGTACACTTTTAGTTTAGGTTTCTGTGTTTAGAATATAGGATTCAACACCACAGGTTATGGTTGTTTAGCTTGATAGGGCTTTTTCTGATCTAGGGTTCATTAAAAAAAAAAAAAAACTATGCTGCCATGTCGTGAAAAAAAGGGAGAAGATTGGTTATGATCTCCGTTAAACATGAGTACTCTATTAAGTTGGTAAGGGTGCTCAGTTAAGGACCTTGCTTTAAAAAATGAAGCAAGAAATATTCAAATTGGTATAAAAATTATTCTATATCCTCATAAAGAATTATCAAATGGCAAAAGAAATCAATTGCGTGAGACTACAACTTGATTTCAAAACAAGAATCGAGGGATATTTGGAAAATGCTGGATGTGCGTGCTTGGAAGCGAAAATCATAACAGAATGATATGAATGGCGCCGATAGAAGCTGAGAATTAGGGATAGATTAAGGCTTCGTTCCTTTCTTCGATTAGATTAGATATGAAATGCCAAAAACCCACAACACGGTTTCGTAACGAAAAGGTCAAGTTTTGTCAGGTGGTACCAATTTTAGATTACGATTTGGCCTTTTTGTACTTGAGATTACAATTTGGCTTCATCTACAACTCTACGTAACTGGGTTTGTCCGATTTTCATTTTTATTTTGCTTATTGAACTGGATTTGTTATGTTTTCGATATTGGTTACGAAGAAATTTGTTATGTCTGGACCTGTGAAGTTCAAGCAGGAGATGGATGTGAGCCCTATTAGGAAGAGGTAGAACCGGCTTGGGCCAGTGAGTGTCCCGCCGAGGCCATGGGAAATGGAAATGAAAATGGTATGCCTTCACACGTTACACGGTTATAGTATTTCAGATTTGTTTGGGAGATTCTTGGGTGCGTTTTAATTTTACATTCAATTTTTCCATTAATCGGTTGGTCTTTATATGTGCAGGTCTGGAAAAACCAATGAATGGACTCTCGATCTGGCTGATGAACTCTCCAAAAATACCTGATACTTAAAAGTAAGTGCTATGTTGATCTTCTATTCTTGAACTTGTTCAGAGATGTTGATAGTCGTGTAGTGTTTGCTGTTTTTGGTGTCTGCTTGTATTGATTAAGGTGAGATCAACTGGGGTTTCAAATTGGCTCCCACGGGGCAGATCCTAAATTATTTACCAGAATTGGGATTAAAAAAAAGAAGTGAGGATTCTCCTAATTGGAAGGGAAATTGACGGTGAATACAAAGCAAAGTTGGGAACTCACTCTCATGAGATCCAATTCCGATAATTGACGCGCTTGGTTTATTTACAGAAAATTATAGCCAAAGTTTCCTAAAATTAGGAGGCTCTCATCAAGCTCCTTAGTTGGGAGGGCAGGAGCACGCTCCTAAGGTGGGAGCGGCACCACTTTAGGAGCTCCCTGCTACTAAGGTGACTGGCTACCTAGCAGACACGAGGTTCTTCGTTCACACCCAGGTGGTTTCTCATGCACTGGTTGCCCATTCCTATAGCTCCTTTAACAAGCGAAAACAAATACTTCTCGGCATGAGTTGTGTGTATGCGGATTAGGTGTCTTTAGATTTATGAGTCTCGATTTGTGCCCTGGATCATTGCAGGTGTTTTTGTATCATTGGTGGTTGATAAAGATTGAAAGGGATTCCAAAGGAAGAAGAGGACTAGGTATTGCAGGGTTTGAAGATAGAAAGTAATAACCTTCTTCTTCCTCCACCATATTCTCTTGTTTTGTTGCAATTTCTATGGCCCCAGAGTAATTTTTTAACTTCTCATAGCTAATTATTGATGATATTAGATTATTAGTTAAATTGCAGGGATTAGATTTTCCTTCAGATTGAAAATCTTGTGCTAAAGATTCGTCTTCGATTGTCTCCTCTACCGGGTCTACTTGTTCTCAATTCTAGATGTACAATTCTCTAAGATAGAGAAGGGAGAACGCATTTTCAATTAACTTCTTCACATTGGTGAATCATTTCCTTTTTTCTTCCAGCAGTAGGAAGGGGATAATGATGGGGGAGAGCAATAAATTTTATAGCTTACAGCCACAAAATTAGTTGTTGAAGCATTAGTGACTTACTATGATAGATTAGATGATGTAAATGTACGTTCATGGATGACAGATGTTTTAGATAGCAAATAAGATGGTTCTAATGATTTAGGTCACTTGGATACCACCATTTCCATCTTTCCAGTAGAAAGGGGGATTAGATTCACTCGTTAGTATAGCCTATTATAGAGTGGTAATATCCCTGTGCTTAAGTGGGTGACAAGCAATCACCACCACCTTAAACACTGCTTCTACATTTCAGACCCAAAGATCTTGATCACATCTTTTAAGACGATCGATGTTATTTGTGACTTCTCAATAGATGCAGAAAGTAGTCATCAATAAAAATAACAAACAAGCTTAAGAAGGGGGGAAAATCATCTCACTGCGTATAATAACCATGACACTTTCAAGCAAAATCAAGGCATGAGCATATGTAGTCTACATGCAGAGTACAATACAAAAAGGTCAAACTATTTTTGATGCATTAGAAAGCCAGGAGTAGGTTCTTCCACTAATCTAAATTTCATATGGGTTTTGTACATTTTGTCATACCAAGGTTTGGAGCTAAAAGATAGCGAAAAGGACCAACCCAGGCAGAGACTACTGAACACATGTGGACAAATTTCATCAGGAAATCTTCATAGACTATACAGCTAAAAATGTTGAGACTCGTCAAATACTTACAAGAGGGCACGATCCTCCCGTACATTATTGATAGCTGTTGGTGAGGCAGTTGCATATGTTCTCTCTGGGATGTATGGAAGTGTTAACCAACTTGGAGTTGGAAATGCAATTCTTATTATCATCCAACTCTGCTTTGCTGGTATCATTGTGATATGTTTGGATGAACTTTTTCAGAAAGGTTACGGTCTGGGCTCAGCAATATCCCTTTTCATAGCAACCAACATCTGGTGAGCTACTATCGTTTATCGGGTTTTAACAGATTAACAGCTTAAATATTTGCTACTGAAGACTCTTTTATTTTTTTTTAGTGAGAGCATTATTTGGAAAGCATTTAGTCCCACCACGATTAATAGTGGACGTGGAGCTGAATTTGAAGGTGCCATCATTGCTTTATTCCACCTGCTAATTACTCGAACTGACAAGGTTCGTGCAGTCTGAGAGGCATTCTACCGGCAGAACCTTCCAAACGTTACAAACTTGCTGGCTACTGTCTTGATCTTCCTTGTTGTTATCTACTTCCAAGGGTTCCGTGTGGTCTTGCCTGCGAGATCAAAGAATGCCCATGGACAACAAGGTTCATATCCGATAAAGCTGTTCTACACCTCTAACATGCCCAACATTCTGCAGTCTGCCCTTGTCTCCAATCTTTACTTCATTTCCCAGGTACTACGATGGTTTGGAGTCATTTTATGTTTGCTCTTTTAGTAAGATATTCTAACACGAGGTCAAAGATTTAAACAAACCCGTTAAAGCAACATTACAAACTATTTCATTAAGTTGTGGTGGTCACCATTTGTCGTATATATGGAATAGTTTCGTATTTCAAACAGGTAGATACTGATGCACTTTTATTTCATTCTTGATGCAGTTGCATTACAGGAGGTTCAGTGGAAATTTCATTGTGAACTTGTTGGGTAATTGGCAGGAATCTGAATATTCTGGCCAATCAATCCTTGTTGGTGGTCTTGTGTATTATATAACTGCACCATCAAGGTATAGACGACTCTCTCTCTCTCTCTCTCTCTCACACACACACACACACACACACATGCAGAGCTTGCATTTTGTTTATTTTTTTTAACAGAGCTTGCATAAGTTTATAAGTAGCTTTAGTTCGTCTTTCTCTACATACAACTAATGCTAATTGCTGATTTGCAGCTTGGCCGACATGGCAGCCAATCCTTTCCATGCGCTGGTTTACATAGTGTTCATGTTGTCAGCATGTGCTCTGTTCTCAAAAACTTGGATTGAAGTATCTGGTTCTTTTGCTAGAGATGTGGGCCATGTGGCTAAGCAGCTCGAGGTATATGCCTTAATGCGACTTCTGTTATCATATTTATCCGATTAGAGAGACATGCATTTTTTTCACCCGGCTGATTTTGGATTTCCTATTGATTCTCAGGAACAACAAATGGTGATGCCTGGCCATCGAGAATCAAATCTACTGAAGGAACTGAACCGCTACATTCCCACTGCAGCGGCATTTGGGAGCGTTTGTATTGGTGCACTCTCAGTTTTGGCCGATTTCATGGGCGCAATTGGTTCAGGGACAGGGATTCTGCTAGCGGTCACAATCATATATCAGTACTTCGAAACATTCGAGAAGGAGAAAGCCAGTGAGCTTGGTTTCTTCGGGTTCTAAGCTGTTAAGCATTCTCGAAACATGGTTGGTGTTGGTGCCCCCTGGGGGAGGCTAACCGGCAGTTTTGGTGAGCTGAGAGATGCAACTAGATTCTCAGTTCAACACTACAGATTTCAAATTTGAGCTTGTAGGTTAGTCTTTTAACCAAGCATCCTTGAAAATTTTGGCGATAGGTAAAAGTTTAGAATTGCATATTGTCATCCGAATTTTCTTTAACGTTATGTGTGTATCCTCAGCGTGTCTGGCCAAGAAATATATAAAAAGAAGCTCGGACACATGTTTGGTCGTGTCCGACACGTGCCACGAGTGTGTTGTGTCCCTGCGTCTTAGCTTTGATGGATATTGATGTTAAACTTTGTTCCTGCTCATGCACTTCTTTTTTGTGTTTACCATATTGATTGGCGAGTTTTCACGAATGAGGGCTCATGTACACTTGGAATAAGAACATAGAAAATCTCATGTTTCCAATCAAAGTACTGTGGTACAGAGTTGCTCCCTTGCTGTCCCCGTACTTCCCTTTCTAAGTGGGTTCTGAACTTTTTACCCATCATTATAACATTTTCAGCTATGCGAAAAATTACCCACGAGCTTTGAAAACAGACCACAAAAAACAAAAGTAAGCCACAGAAACCCATTTCCCCTCTTAATTTCCATTTATTCAACTTCTTCAAATTTCAACACCAATTCTCCTTTGTTAGCATCTCATATTCGTTATTACTTTTCTTATTTCAATTGCTAAGTTCCCGTAACAAGAAAATGTTCAAATTGCACAGGTATCAGGCTAGCAACACAGAATTCAACAATCTTCACTTTCAATCCACCAATCCTTGAAGCCACAACATTGCAGACATGGTAAACCAACTTCAAAATGCCTTACAAAATTCTGAAATCCAATTCTTAATAGCAATTATATGCGGTGTTTGGCCAATGCAAGCAAGCTGAAAGAACTGTACTTGGTAGAACCACCAAAGCCAACAAAGATCAAGCAAAGGAAGCCAAAGAATGACGACCAAGTGTAGAAGGCATTGTCTGCGTCACAAATTTCAACCATAAATTACTAACTCGCTTGTTCGAAGTGCGATAGAACAACAAATGAATTTGGAAATGAACAATTTTGGTGCAACTATTGCAACGAAGAAGTTCCTGCACTTGCAGAGTAATCCCTTTCATATCCTTCTATATTTCCATGTTTCTTATGACTTCTAATTATCTTACTATTCCAGTCTTTTCAGACCTTAAATGTGGTCATTCATCAATCAACGATACTACCGTTGAAATTAATTTGGGATGAAACATTTTTGACATAAAAACATATTTCTGACTCAGTTGTCAGAAAGAAGTATACTCATAAAAGAGATTTAAGAAAAAGAATTATTTCCGAGTCAGAAATTCACGATCAAAAGAATTATTTCTGGTTTAGCCAAAGATAAAAGAAAATTTGATGTAAGAGAAAAAAGACAGAAGGAAAAGTTAATTTCTACTTCAATTTATTTTACTTTTACCTCAATATTTTTGGATTAGGAATCAATTCTTAGCTAGTTCATTTATCATCCCTAGAGGTAGGTTTATCTATAACCTTCGGCCTGTTAAAAAAAGACCTACTCCTTTCATCGCAATTTTTTTTTCTTCCATTTTTTGGTACACAAGTTATTTTTAATTATTCATATTTTTCAATCTATAATATTTTTTATAATTTAAAAAATTCTATGTAGAAGAATTAATTAGGATCTATATTACATATTTAAAACATTCTATATTTAAAAATAAAATTAATTTTTTGAGATGTCCAAATAACAACAAGGGTGGTCAAGAAATTTCGGGCGGTTCAGCCGATAATCCAACTTCAGAAGGGCCGGGTCCAGAAAACTTGGTTTTCCTTCAGCCGATTCTAATGGGTAATAGTAATTCGTCTGTGCCAAGGTTCTGAATCCCGTACCGGCTTGGGTACCGGATTTCCTACCGGTACGGTACGGTACCAGCTGGTACTCGGTACCGTTTCGGATTTACCGGTACTACCTGTATAAGTATATAATTATATATATTTATAAATCAAAATTTTTTTCCATATCATTCAATTCACCGCTACTACCATTACACGTAGTTGTAACTACCAAAAATTTCATTAAAAAATTACACTCTCATAAAATTATCTCTATTTGCTATTTAAAATTATTATTCTAATTCCCACAACTCTTGAAATTTGGTTCTTATCCTAAAAGAAAGGTACAAAAAGTTGAGGATTTGAAATCTCAAGGGAAAAAAAACCCTTCTCAGTCAAACATTTTAACGGGAGATAAAAGAGGGGTTAGTTGTTCATTTGGTAAGTATAGGGTTCTCAAGACTTCTCCTATATAGCCCTCATGTACAGATTCTTCTTCTACAACAGCCGCCCTCATTTTTTTTTCTCTGTCAAGATCTACATTTCACACACCCAGGCCAGGACGTACCCCTGTCTCTCTCTCTCTCTCTCTCTCTCTCTCTCTCTCTCTCTCTCTCTCTCGCGTCCTGATCTGAAAATAGCCACTCTCTATTTCCTTTCTCGTCCAGGTCTGACACCTCTCTCTCTCTCTCTCGATTTGAAAATATGTTGGTTCTACAGTCGAAGGCTTTCATAAGGTAGCGATATTGACTGGATTTTGTGGACAGAACACCCAATTTGAGTCACATTCAGCGCAAAAAACGTACTGGACAGAATCGTTGTTACCGGAATCTCGCTCGAGATTGGTCGGAATCGCCGGTAGTTGCCGGTAAGCACCGGTATTTGAGCCGAGACAGAATTTGAGGTTGAAGTTACAGGTTTTACCTAAATCTGCTACGTACCGACCGGTACGGTACGAGATTCATATCCTTGGTCTGTGCAGTCCTCCATCCCAACAAGCAACAGTAATAGGTTTAGCAGTTATCTCCTCTCATCTCTCTTCTCTAGAAGCAAAAATCCTCCATTAAACCAACAATTGGAGAGTGTATATACAAATATACATACCTATATACACTATATAACTTGTGATGTTGTTGCGTGCTGGTTGTCTATCCATCTTCGCCAAAACCCCAATCCTCTTCGTGTATTCCACCACCCGCCTGAACCCTTCACTTTTCCGCCACTGGTACCACTCCCCAACCCCTTTAAATGCCACCATTCGCTCTATCAACAACCGTTTCTCCATGACCAAACAAACCCACCTGCTAACCACCACAGCTGCCGCCCTTGTTCGGGAGCCCTCTTCAAACAAGAAATTGAAGAAAGCCCGGTACGATTCCCCCAATGGCAAGCTTCTGGGGAAACTCGATTCGTGTTCAAAGGATGGGGACCTCGCCGAAGCCCTCCGGTTATACGACGTGGCTCGGGCCAATGGTGTTCCTTTGTCCCAACACCATTATAATGTATTGTTGTATTTATGCTCTTCTTGTCGTGGAAATTGCAATGGGGGTGAGAAATTGGATAGGGGTTCGGAGAAGAGTTTGGGTTTAGAGAGGGGTTTTGAGATATTTTAGCAAATGAGTATTGATAAGGCTGCTCCAAACGAGGCCACTTTTACTAATTTGGGTAGGTTGGCATTGGCTAAGGAGGACCCAGAAATGACATTTGATTTGGTGAAGAAGATGAAGGGTTGTGGTGTTGTTCCGAAGTTGAGGTCGTACGGGTCGAAAAACCTGGTTTTCCTTAAGCCGATTCTAATGGGTAATAGTAATTCGTCTGTGTCAAGGTTCTGAATCCCGTACCGACTTGGGTACCGGATTTCCTACTGGTACCGACTTGTACTCGGTACCGTTTCGGATTTAGCGGAACTACCTGTATAAGTATATAATTATATATATTTATAAATCAAATTTTTTTACCATATCATTCAATTCACCGCTACTACTATTATACATAGTTGTAACTACGAAAAATTTCATTAAAAAATTACACTATCATAAAATTATCTCTATTTGTTATTTAAAATTATTATTCTAATTCCCACAACTCTTGAAACTTGGTTCTTATCCTAAAAAAAAGGTACAAAAAGTTAAGTACTTGAAATCTCAAGGGAAAAAAAACCCTTCCCTGTAAAACATTTTAACGGGAGATAAAAGAGGGGTTATTTGGTCATTTGGTAACTATAGGGTTCTCAAGACTTCTCATATATAGCCCTCATGTACAGATTCTTCTTCTACAATAGCCGCCCTTATTTTTTTTTCTCTGTCAAGATCTACATTTCACACACCCAGGCCAGGACGTACCCCTGTCTCTCTCTCTTTCTCGCGTCCCGATCTGAAAATAGCCACTCTTTATTTCCTTTCTCGTCCAGGTGTGACACCTCTCTCTCTCTCTCTCTCTCTCTCTCTCTCTCTCTCTCTCTCTCTCTCTATTTGAAAATATGTTGGTTCTACAGCCGAAGGCTTTCATAAGGTAGCGATATTGGCTGGATTTTTTGGACGGAAAACCCAATTCGAGTCACATTCAGCGCAAAAAACGTATTGGACGGAATCATTGTTACCGGAATCTCGCCCGAGATCTGTTGGAATCGCCGGTAGTTGCCGGTAATCGCCGGTATTTGAGCCGGGACGGAATTTGAGGTTGAAGTTACCGGTTTTACCTAAATCTGCTACGTACCGGCCGGTACCGACCGGTACGGTACGGGATTCACATCCTTGGTCTGTGCAGTCCTCCATCCCAACAAGCAGCAGTAATAGGTTTAGCAATTATATCCTCTCATCTCTCTTCTCTAGAAGCAAAAATCCTCCATTAAACCAACAATTGGAGAGTGTATATACAAATATACATACCTATATACACTATATAACATGTGATGCCGTTGCGTGCTGGTTGACTATCCATCTTCGCCAAAACCCCAATCCTCTTCGTGTATTCCACCACCCGCCTGAACCCTTCACTTTTCCACCACTGGTACCACTCCCCAACCCCTTTAAATGCCACCATTCGTTCTACCAACAACCGTTTCTCCATGACCAAACAGACCCACCTGCTAACCACCACAACTGCCACCCTTGTTCGGGAGCCCTCTTCAAACAAGAAATTGAAGAAAGCCTGGTACGATTCCCCCGAAGGCAAGCTTCTGGGGAAACTCGATTCGTGTTCAAAGGATGGGGACCTCGCCGAAGCCCTCCGGTTATACGACGTGGCTCGGGCCAATGGTGTTCCTTTGTCCCAACACCATTATAATGTATTGTTGTATTTATGCTCTTCTTGTCGTGGAAATTGCAATGGGGGTGAGAAATTGGATAAGGGTTCGGCGAAGAGTTTGGGTTTAGAGAGGGGTTTTGAGATATTTTAGCAAATGAGTATTGATAAGGTTGCTCCAAACGAGGCCACTTTTACTAATTTGGGTAGGTTGGCATTGGCTAAGGAGGACCCAGAAATGACATTTGATTTGGTGAAGAAGATGAAGGGTTGTGGTGTTGTTCCGAAGTTGAGATCGTACGGGGCGAAAATCCTGGTTTTCCTTAAGCTGATTCTAATGGGTAATAGTAATTCGTCTGTGCCAAGGTTCTGAATCCCGTACCGACTTGGGTACCGGATTTCCTACTGGTACCGACTTGTACTTGGTACCGTTTCGGATTTAGCGGAACTACCTGTATAAGTATATAATTATATATATTTATAAATCAAAATTTTTTTCCATAACATTCAATTCACCGCTACTACCATTACACATAGTTGTAACTATCAAAAATTTCATTAAAAAATTACACTCTCATAAAATTATCTCTATTTGCTATTTAAAATTATTATTCTAATTCCCACAACTCTTGAAACTTGGTTCTTATCCTTAAAAAAAGGTACAAAAAGTTAAGGACTTGAAATCTCAAGGAAAAAAAAAACCCTTCTCAGTAAAACATTTTAACGGGAGATAAAAGAGGGGTTATTTGGTCATTTGGTAACTATAGGGTTCTCAAGACTTCTCATATATAGCCCTCATGTACAGATTCTTCTTCCTACATCAGCCGCCCTCGTTTTTTTTTTCTCTGTCAAGATCTACATTTCACACACCCAGGCCAGGACGTACCTCTCTCTCTCTCTCTCTCTCTCTCTCTCTCTCTCTCTCTCTCTCTCTCGCGTCCCGATCTGAAAATAGCCAGTCTCTATTTCCTTCTCGTCCAGGTCTGACACCTCTCTCCCTCTCTCTCGATTTGAAAATATGTTGGTTCTACAGTCGAAGGCTTTCATAAGGTAGCGATATTGGCTGGATTTTGTGGACGGAACACCCAATTTGAGTCACATTCAGCGCAAAAAATGTACTGTACGGAATCGTTGTTACCGGAATCTTGCCCGAGATTGGTCGGAATCACCGGTAGTTGCCGGTAATCACCGGGACGGAATTTGAGGTTGAAGTTACCAGTTTTACCTAAATCCGATACGTACTGGCCGGTACCGACCGGTACGGTATGGGATTCACATCCTTGAGCTCGATACCTTTCCAACACAGTGACCAAAAAACAATGGGCATAACTAAGTAGTTGCTTGACCTAAAAGCTATGGGCGTAAGTGTCTCAAAACATAATGATAATGGATTGGGGGACTCTGCTGTCCACAGGGGAACAGAGAATGTCGTGCCGTGGAGCGACATGGTTCTATGATTTGAATTGGATGTCCCAAACCCATCTATTAGTCCCTGTTTCGCCAAAACCCCAATCGTTGTTACCGGAATCTCACCCGAGATTGGCCGGAATCGCCGGTTGTTGCCGGTAATCACCGGTATTTGAGCCGAGATGGAATTTGAGGTTGAAGTTACCGGTTTTACCTAAATTCGGTACGTACCGGCTGATACCGACCGGTACGGTACGGGATTCACATCCTTGGTCTGTGCAGTCCTCCATCCCAACAGGCAACAGTAATAGCTTTAGCAGTTATCTCCTCTCATCTCTCTTCTCCAGAAGCAAAGATCCTTCATTAAACCAACAATTGGAGTGTATATACAAATATACATACCTATATACACTATATAACCAATGATGTTGTTGCGTGCTGGTTATCTATCCATCTTCGCCAAAAGCCCAATCATCTTCATGTATTCCACCACCCGCCTGAACCCTTCACTTTTCCACCACCGGTACCACAGTTGCCGCCATTGTTCGGGAGCCCTCTTTGAACAAGAAATTGAAGAAAGCCTGGTACGATTCCCCCGAAGCTTGCCTTCGGGGGAAGATCGATTCGTGTTCAAAGGATGGGGACCTCGCCGAAGCCCTCCGGTTATACAACGTGGCTCGGCCCAATGGAGTTCCTTTGTCCCAACACCATTATGATGTATTGTTGTATTTATGCTCTTCTTGTAGTGGAAATGGGAATGGGGGTGAGAAATTGGATAGGGGTTCGGCGAAGAGTTTGGGTTTAGAGAGGGGTTTTGAGATATTTAAGCAAATGAGTATTGATAAGGTTGCTCCAAACGAGGCCACTTTTACTAGTTTGGCTAGGTGACATTGGCTAAGGAGGACCCAAAAATGACATTTGATTTGGTGAAGAAGATGAAGGGTTGTGGTGTTGTTCCGAAGTTGAGGTCGTACGGGCAGAAAAACCTGGTTTTCCTTAAGCTGATTCTAATGGGTAATAGTAATTCGTCTGTGCCAAGTAAGCCTCATCATTTGGCCCATTGGCCCGGGGCCCGCTTGAAGCCAGCAAGGCCCGTCGGGTTTTACCCGAGCCCGCCAAATGGGCGGGCCAGCCCAGCCCGACTTTTCCATGGGGCGGGCTTGGGCCTAAAAATTTTAGCTACAACCCGCCCGCCCGCCTGATAGCCCGGTCCGCTGGCTTGAGTTACTAGCCCGCCCGTAGCCCGGTACACTTGTAATGCATTATTGCACGATTAATGTACATAAGATATAATATATAATGTACCAAAAAAAGATATAATACAAATGTACCAAAATAAAAAAAAAATAATACACTGTTGGACATATGTGTGTAACTATGTGTATATATCTCACAGTAAAGTTCTAATAAAAAACTAAACATATGCATTAAATTTTTGAGAAGGTCTAAACATATGCATTGATTGACTGTTGCATGGGTAACTAACAACTGCTCATGGTGTATTATTGTTACAGCATATGGTAGGCTAGACAATGTTCAGTTGTAATTAAAAAAAAAAATGCTCCAAAAGGTTCAGCTGTAACAAAAATAAAAAATAAAAAAAAAAATGCATTTGGCCCGCCCAAATAGCCCAGCCCAGCCCAGCCCGCCCGTCCGCGCTACTAGGATAAGCCCGTGGGCGGGCCTGGGCTTCAACTTTTGAGAGATAGCCCAGCCCGCTAAAAAGAAAAAGCCCGCATATCCAGGCCCGCGGGCGGGCTTCGGCTGAAAGTTCGCGAGCTGGGCCAGCCCGGCTCGGCCCGATAATGACCCTAGGTGCCAAGGTTTTGAATCCCGTACCGGCTTGGGTACCGGATTTCCTACTGGTACGGTACTGTACCGGTTCCGGCTGGTACTCGGTACCGTTTTGGATTTAGCGGTACTACCTGTATAAGTATATAATTATATATATTTATAAATCAATTTTTTTTTCCATATCAGTCAATTCACCGCTACTACCATTACACGTAGTTGTAACTACCAACAATTTCATTAAAAAATTACACTCTCATAAAATTATCTCTATTTGCTATTTAAAATTATTATTCTAATTCCCAAAACTCTTGAAACTTGATTCGTATCCTAAAAAAATGGTACAAAAAGTTAAGGACTTGAAATCTCAAATTAAAAAAAAAAACCCTTCTCAGTCAAACATTTTAAAGGGAGATAAAAAAGGGGTTGTTTGGTCATTTGGTAACTATAGGGTTCTCAAGACTTCTCATATATAGCCCTCATGTACAGATTCTTCTTCCTACAATAGCCGCCCTCATTTTTTTTCTCTGTCAAGATCTACATTTCACACACCTAGGCCGGGACGTACCCTGTCTCTCTCTCTCTCTCTCGCGTCCCGATCTGAAAATAGCCGCTCTCTGTTTCCTTTCTCGTCCAGGTCTGACACCTCTCTCTCTCTCTCTCGATCTGAAAATATGTTGGTTCTACAGTCGAAGGCTTTCATAAGGCTTTCAAAATGGCTGGATTTTGTGGACATAACACCCAATTTGAGTCACATTCAGCGCAAAAAACGTACTGGACGGAATCGTTGTTACCGGAATCTCGCCCGAGATTGGTCGGAATCGCAGGTAGTTAACGGTAATCACCGGGACGGAATTTGAGGTTGAAGTTACCAGTTTTACCTAAATCCGATGTGTACCGACCGGTACGGTACGGGATTCACATCCTTGAGCTCGACACCTTTCCAACACAGTGACCAAAAACAATGGGCATAACTAAGTAGTTGCTTGACCTAAAAGCTATGGGCGTAAGTATCTCCAAACATAATGATAACGGATTGGGGGACTCTGCCGTCCACAGGGGAACAGAGAATGTCGTGTCGTGGAGCGACATGGTTCTAAGATTTGAATTGGACGTCCCAAACTCATCTATTAGTCCCTGTTTGGCCAGCACTATTACCAATTAATTAAAACCACGTTGTCATCAAAGAACTCTTCGTTGGGCGGTACTAGATTATTCATAACGATGTTAGGCGAGCAAACTTACATAATTTTACAAATTTTTAAAAAAAGTACTAAATATTTCTATAAAAATTTGAGGTTGGGCTCATCCGTCCCTTGGTCCGTCTTTAATTAGGTAGGGCTCATCCGTCCCTCGATCCGTCCTTAATTATTTAGTTGTCATCCATTACTCACAGTGGGGTCAAAATAAGCACGAAATCTACACATTGTTTTAAAACAACCATCGATTTTCATTTTTAAACAGTGATATTGGAAAGGGTCACTCATTAGCAAAAAGTTAAAATGTTATATTATAGACGTGTGGTTTCATGAAGTGATAGTTGTTGAAATGCAAAATAATTTTTTTCAAAATCTACAAATTAAAAATATATTTTTCACACTTGAATGAAATGTTTGGGGAAATTTTGGACTGTAGATTAAATATTTGGTACAATATTTAAATGGTTTTCATTGCTGCCAAACATGGACTAATTGCTGATTTTGGGGGGTCATTTGAAGGCTAAAACCATGCCGTTTCTGGGCACGGCATTCTGTCCTGTCCTGCCCCTTGTGGACAGTATAGCCCCCAAATTATATGATAATTATAAGGGTTAAATATCTACTTACTCCTTAAACTATTAAATTTTTTTTTACTTACCCCTTCAACTACCAATTGAACTCTCTTCCCCCTTCAACTACCAATTGAACTCTCTTCCCCCTTCAACTATCATTTTCTTTTTTACTAAGGACAAATCATGTTTTTCATCCAAAATTTGTGACGGATCGAAACCGTTAACTTTTTTTTTTTTTTAACTAATGAAAAAAGAGAGGGGTAATATAGACATTTTCATGCACTTAAAGCAACTAAGGGTTTTTAATTTATTTATCAAAACAAACTTATGCCGGTCAAACCAAATATTTCCGAAGGGATTCAAAGCAAACTTATGCCGGGCAACTCCATTGTGGGATCTTGATGGCTGCCAGAGCAAACTTATAACCTTCTAATTGGTTTAGCAAAGCAAACTTATGCTGGTCAAAGCAAACCTATAACCTTCCAATTGGTTTAGCAACTTGGGGACCTTTTTGCTTTTAAATCAATTGGGGCTTTTTAGTTCAGTCACCATTTTTCAACTCCATTGCGGATCTGATTGGTTTTCATCAATAAAGCTAGGGTTTTAAGGATGTCATGGATCTTGAGGGCTCCCACCGGAAGAAAACCGACTTGTAAGTATCGAGCAACACATTTTTATTTCAAAAAAACCACTTTTCGGGATTCATGGGGTTGGAATTGAGTTATTTTATACTGCAATTGACGTACTTTATATATAATAATCTTACTAGTTTGATTTAATAATGGTGATAATGGTGGTTTTCATATAATTAGAGGTTGGGGCACACGTGATGCATGAGCAAGTCGACATGTGACAAAAAAGATTCGCACAAAAGCTACTGGCTTATTTTTTTAATTGCATAGGCATCGCATATATATATATATATATATTTGGCAAACAAACAAATTGTAAACATCACCTGTAAAAATAATGTGATGCACATGCGATCAAAAAATAAGCCATTAGCTTTTGTGCCAATTTTTTTTTGTCACAGGCTGACTTGCGCATCCCGTGTGCGTCTCTAGTTGGTAGTAGGGGAAAAACCACCTATATGAATAGTACGTAAAGGGTAAAATTAATTGTGTATTAGGTTGCACCGCAAAGGAATTAATTCACTGCAATTGGTTCCCACTTTGAAGAAAGTTCCCACGTTAAAGAAAAAATTTCACTTTGTAATAGGTTCCCACTTGAAATTGTTCACACCTTTATGATTTTTTTTTCTCTTTAAGCAAAAAGTCTGATGTTAATTTAATTTTATTTTTGGTAACCATCCACGGCAGGGAAAAAAAGACAATTTAAAAAGTGTCAATAGGAAAAACAATTGTGAATGAGGAACTGCCGATTCCTAGTTTTGATCTAGGAAGTCTGGAAGGCCCAAGAAATGCAGAAGGAGGGAAGTAGATGAGCCACCACCTGCTGAGGATGGAACCAAGAAAATGAAAAGGCATCTTAAGAAATTGAGCTGTAGAAGATGTGGGGGAAAGGGGCACAATGTGAGGACTTGCCCATCTGGTTTGGAAGCACCTAGGTCCAAAGAAAAGCCATGCAGTCAAGTAATCACACAACCAACATTCAGTCAGCCATCACAACCCACACCCATAGTTACAAGAGCTCCCAAGGCCCCAGCTAGAAGGGGAGGTGCTACAAAGGGAGGTGCAGCTCCAAGGGGAGGTGCCCTATAATTTTTATCTTTATTGATGCCTTCTTTTGCTTTTGGGATGACTATTTGATGCTTTTTTTTTGCTTATGGTACTGATGGCAAGATATTTGTATCTTTTTTTGCCTATGATTATTATGGCTAAACCTATGGATGGCTATTATGCCTTTTTTTTTTCTCCTTGCGGTACTGCTATGGCTATGACTATGGCAAGACAGTTATGCGATTTTTTTTACTTCTACTATTATGGCTAAACCTATGGATGGCTATTGATGTCCTTTCTTTTTTCTTTTTCTTACGGTATTGCTATGACAAGACAGTTATTGCCATTTTTTTGGTTTCTTAGTTTTTTCTATGTTGTGTTTTTTTTTTTTCTAGTTGTGATAATTGAGAATTTTGTCAATAATTGTTTTTCGGAGTGAGTTTAGGGAAGTCAAACACTTTGATTTTGGACTTAAGATTGTTGTTCAATTAAGTTTTCATTCTAGTTTAATGTAGATATTTAACCCAAAAGACTCTCCTTTTGAGCTGTATGGAACTAATAGAAAAGAAAAAAAAATTGTCCTTAGTAAAGAAGAAAATGATAGTTGAAGGGGGAAGTAAAAAAAAATGTAATAGTTTAAGGGGGCAAGTGGATATTTAAGCCATAATTATAAACATTGGAAGAGTTGAAAAATGACAGTGAGATGAGAAGCCTGTCACCGAGAGCTCACAGATTCAAAATTCTTTGAAATCACTAGAAGTTTGTCCGATCCTTAAGTTCAGACGTTTAGAAATTAGTTTGCCTAAGCTGGCTCGAAAGTCCAGTTACAAATTTTTTTTTTTAAAAAAAAAAACATAACC
Organism: Vaccinium vitis-idaea; assembly: GCA_963854785.1. Taxonomy (NCBI): domain Eukaryota; kingdom Viridiplantae; phylum Streptophyta; class Magnoliopsida; order Ericales; family Ericaceae; genus Vaccinium; species Vaccinium vitis-idaea. The sequence continues at coordinate 18,606,637 of OY978218.1, read as the reverse complement.
GCAGTGGAGAAAAACAAAAACAAAAAAGGATTGTTGTAGCTTTTCAGTTTGAGCAAAGCTACTTATACCATACCATGAACAAACATAAAAAGTCTAAATTAAAGGCCCAAAAAATGAGTCAAACGCCACTTCTTTGATTAAAAGTTTCATAAGGAAGACATCAAGTGATACTCATGAGAAATTATTTGTGCCCTAGTGGAGATAACACTTTTGGCCCAATTGAAGGAGTGATTTATTGCGCACTTTGTTGACCTTGCTTTTTGCTAATTTGGTTCAATGTATTACTGAGGAAGTTGATGACCGCAAGAGGGTAAAACTAAAATCATTTCTTAATTTGAAAAAAAAAAATTATTCTACAAGAAATTATTACAGAAAAAAGTGTAATAAGATCAATGTGCGATATTGATATTTCTATATAATGAGAGACGAACACTGATTTCTAGTTCAAAATAAAATGACCACAACAGACCATCTCATTTTCCAGAAAAATCTACAGAAAATGAAATTGTTTGCAACATTACCTAATCTGAACAAGGAAGGCCAACATTACTTTCACAAACATTACATTAAGTTCGATAAGCCCTACAATCGCAAATACAACTCTAAATAAAGATCGAGCTTCCTTGCAGGGGAAAAGATCGAGCCCAAGGCCTCTTACTGAAGTGCAATGGCTCCGGTCAACTGGGTGCCTGTTGATTCCAGAATAGGGCTTACACCAATGCCAATAGGAGCAAGAACATAACAAAGTCTTGGACAGAACTTGCATGGATGATGTTCCAGCATGTAATTTCAGCCTATATAAAGTAATGAGAGCCATTATATTCCCACAGAGAGAGAGAGAGAGAGAGAGAGAGAGAGAGAGACAGGGCCAGGGGCGTCAATCTTGCATACTGGAAGTACACAACAAAATCACTCATCTCAGCGCCAAATGGTTAATACCCAAGAAATAACTTCCTACAATAATGAATGATGTGATTCCACTACGAGCCATCCGTGGCCAAATGCCACGGAACAAAATATTCCTATCTGCAGGATGGATTCCAGTAAGCCTGTCAAACCTCTTCCCTGGTCGATTCCATTTGAGAAGCTTCCTCTCCATGGCTACATACTGCAGGAAACGCCCAAATAAAGTGCACAGACATGTAAATATATGGTTATTAGCATCATTTGCTGTTTCGATGTTAAGAACAGGACAAAAATGGGAAACATTCAAGCCAAAAATGACAATGTTATTAACAAAAAGAGAAAAATGAAAAAAAAACTTGCTTACAAAAGGCCACAGTTACTACACTCTCAAACTAGGATAAACTTCCAAAGCCTAGACAGGTTTGGACTAGGCAATGGGACCTCGTCGTGGCATCCGGTTCCACTCACTAACATGAATAACATGGTCAGACAAAATTAATTTTCATCCTTTGCAGAAGAATATATCATTGTGGATACGCTCATTCCTTTTCAGTGTCTTGGTATATATACTTAATCCATTTTCGCGTTGTTGGGGCTGGGTAACATCGTTCACAGGAGTCGAACATTGGTTCAGATGTACATTATGCATAAACTGTCTCCTACTTGCATTCAGGCTAAAGCACATATGCCAGATTCCGACATGCTTGAGAGCAGAAAAATGTTAGGGAATACCTTGTACCTATGTCACTTAGACTCGGGTACATGTGTCGGGTGCGGGTATGTATCTTGGTGTCGGATTCAAGTATTTCTCATTTCAAGGACACGGGTACATGGCAAAATATTCAAATTTGTTTCTATTTTTTGTGTATTTTCTATAGTGCATTTCATGGATAATAAGAGAGGTTTATGCATACTTCCATGATAAACTCGAATTACAAATAGGTTTTCTATAAAAGTGTCTTACTAAACATATCATACACATATCCCATACCCTTATTTGAGTGTCGAGTGTTCGACACGGGTACTATATAGCACTTCCATTACGAGAGTCCACGTAACATAGCCTTGTACTATTTGATCTATCACCAAAGTAGGATACAGACACCCAACAATAGCACTTGTTTAGTAGCATGAAAAAGAGTTTTCCTGAAGACAATAGGGTGCTAACAGTATTTCTCAGCCCATACAGCCATTAATGAACTCAACCGAATCAAACATCGTTCTGACAAAAAGATACCAGGCCGAACTTTCAGTCATATTGCCACTGCATAACTTTTCAAATACCTACAAATAGTGTAATGCAGGTCTTTCTTAACATACCTTGGGCAATACAATACATTGTGATCTACTTCTTGCAGTGTCAAAACCATGAGATGCAGCTGCTGCAATTGATCCAGAAAAGCCAGCTGCAAGACTAACAGCTAGAGGAGACAGTGGACCGATTTCCTCATCATACCTGAATAAAGGATAAAAAAAGGACAAGTCCAATGAACAAGCACATAAATCTTACCTCGGAACTCTCTTTTTCCCAACAGGGTAAAAAGAGAATGTGTACTTCATGTGCCTACAGTGATGAGACATGCATGAGGTTGGTTATAATTTTTTATTTACCCAGAAACAACCTTTTTCCCATTAACAAGCTGAGGCACTATAATAAGAGGTGCCCTTAGTTTGATGGTTGACAGATGCATCAAAATGCATAGCAATATCAAAAGTTTCCACAATAAATTTTCAAGCAAGAGCATGGGAAAACATAGTAAATTTCCATGGAGACAATCTCCACATCACAACCTACACCACTAGTTTATGAAACCACATGGATAAAAGGAATGATACCTATAAAAACTAACTACAGAGTTCACGTCCCCTAAACAATACCGAAGGCCAGTAACTTTTACTTTGGTTGATTGGAAAAAGATAATTTACAGGAAAAGGACATTTGCAGGGAACGAAGATAAAAGGCCTAGTAAGGTCTTGTAAAATTGGTTATAAAAAGAAAAAAGAAAAGGTCTTGTAAAATTGAAATAATAAAGTGGTTAAGAACTCGAAATGAGATGTTGCCAACAGAAACAAATGTGAAGGGAAAGAAGTCAAAATGGTGAATGAGGCTATGCTGACAAGTTTTGACAGCAAGTCAGGAATCAACAGCCGATCAAAAAGAGAGTCAGGAACCAACTACCAAAATGCCATGACGAGCCTTATCCCTTTCTCTTATGCAATAAAAAATGGAAGTGCTGAGGCAGTACCAGTTAACTCCTCAAAAGTACAACTAAGGCTAATCACGAGTATCATGAAATATTCTCTGAACAGAGTACAATGGTAGATGCTATAACCTGGGTGGAGGATCCATATTCACTGCCTTCCAGGCAAGCATCGCTTGATGTAAAAATTGCCAACTTGCAAAGAATATACCACCAAAAATGGAGTCCCGGACTACTCCTGACCGAAGACCTCTCCATAAAGCAGCCCATCCTTCCAAAGAGATGATGTCTAATGGCCTTCTAACATCACAGACAGATGGTGGCCTCCCAGATCCAGTCATCATCCATGGGTAATCTTTCAGGGCATCAACCATATTAGGATGTTTGGTTGTTAGAGTGGACAAAAGCCCAACAGAATGGTTCAAAGCCCTCATATCGGGTGAGTATCCGGGCAGCAATCTTGCAAGCAAAGGTGAAAAGGATATTCTTTCTGTAACAGCAGTAGGAGTAGGAATCCGAGACACTGAAGACACTTGCGCACGAAGTTTAATAAGTTCAAATGGAGAGGAGATGAGAGATTCCACAGCACCGGCTGCAATTCCTGCCATAAGAGCCTCAGAGACATGCACTTGATTGTCTTCTCGACCATCTGCCAGGAAAGTAGACCACATTAGGTGTTGAAATGGCACCGGTATTACCAAGAAAACCAAGCATCATGTATTATAATTAAAAGCATCAGTTTTTTCGGTTAAAATACACTCTGAGAACGTTATGGCAAAATAAAACAGCATGGACCAATAGTTGAAGTTTGGCGGTAATTGCTCACTGGCGCAACTTCATGCAACAAGTCACAAATAAAATCAACAAATAAAACCAAGTTAATAGGGCACTTATTTCTGTTTCCACTGGTAGTGTCCTTTAAAGCAACAATAATCTTAGGTGGCACTCCACACGTGTCCCCATGTAAGAACTACAAGAAGAAACACCTTCAGAACCCCCATTTATACTCTCTACCGCTCTCCTATAAGTGAGTAAGGTTGTAGGAAAAATAGATTATTGCAACGAATACCATGAACGCTTATTTTGACAATGACATTCTGACGGTGGAATGGTGGATGACTGAGAATGAAGCCATGACCAAGTATATTTGGAACATAGTGTCAAAGCTTGTTTATCATCGGCTAATTATCACCTCCAAACTAAGTTTATGCCCTTGGGGTACCTCTCAATCACTGGCAGTTGGTTTTGAGTTGGATACTTTATTATGGTATCACAACTAGGCTTTTAGAGGATTGGGGCAAGGCACTCATTAGTGATTAGTGATGATTGATTCCACCTTAGTTGTACTCACCAGTGCAACTTGTTCAATTATTATAGAGATGAAATATTGTTTACCTCTCCACATGCTAGTTCGGGGCATAGTTGCATGAAGCGGGATCATGAGCGGAAGTGAGGGGCTGAGGGCAAATAGAAGATCTAAGATTACGAGCCCTATGGGAGCACATGTACAAAAATACTTGGAATTATAAATCCAACAGATATTAATCTTTTTGCTTAGTTGCAATATATATCTAGTTTTTAAGTATATTTTTTTTATGTAATCACGATTTTATTTTTCAATTTTTTGATAGCATTTCTTGTTGTTTCTTATGCATCCCACTAAAGAGCAAGATTCTTATGGGAGCGGCAACGAGGCTCAAGAGCAGAGCGAGGAGAAAGACCCCATTGGAGGATCATGCAACTAAGGTCAGTGGTCCAACGTGTGGGGAGTGTTAGAGCTATTTCCATGTCTAGAAATTATCTCTAGCATAAGTAGTATGTGAGCATGGTACTCATTGCTAATCAACATTGGCTGCGCCGCTTACTAGTCAGAGTACTCTAGGGAACACCCTTGCCGTTGGAATTTTTGTTCATCTATATGCGGGCGAGTGATTGAGTGGTGCGTTATCTGAACCATTAAATACTCTACCAGAACCTTTGGTCACAGGGATCATGTGGATGATTCTGATTGAGTACAATTTTCATTTAAGGACCCCACGAAGGCAGTGTAACAGGTGTACTTTACTAACTTTTGTACATATTTGTCTAGTGTTCGTTCATTTTGGAAGTTACCTTTTGACACCTTTCACATGTATATTTTACAATCTGGAAATTTCTATTTTTTTGTTGATTTTTCCATATATTATAGGAAGTGCAAAAAGTACTACCTTTTTCTTTTCCTCCTCTCATGTTCTGTGTCCAGAATGGGTATCCTTAGAAGAAATCCTGGAGTAGCCATTGCCAATGGGGTGTGTTGGATGCTTGAACATGATATCAAAGTTGGGTTTCTAGAGGCTTTTGACTAATTTTTCCTTTCTTTGTGCCATAGGTGACGTTGATTCGTTGTGATCGCAATGCTCTTGATCTTTTGTTTATCTCTCGACCTGAGATTTGGGGGTCACATGTCCAAGAGTGTGAGAGCTTGTCCCACATCGGTTAGTTATCACTTCCAAAACTTGTATATTAACTTAGGAGGCTTGTCATCCCATTTCAGTTGCTGTTGCTTCAACGCATACATTCTTAACTTGATTGCCAAACTCAGTAGTATCTCGTTCTCCAATTGAGTATGAGTTCAAAATATGTTTGTGATTTTACTTAGAAAAGGGATAGACCTATAACAAGGCATATTTTGGTTGCTTAGGCACAAGTTCTGATGCATTTGGCTCCCACAAATGGTTGTTGCAGCAAAGTTTTCCTGCGTCAAATCTGAGGAGAACATGTAACTAGATGCAAGAGAGCTTGTATTCAAATGCCCTCAATTATAGTCTTTCCCTGACTATCCATTTGCTATGTTTGGTTTGTCTGCAATCCTCAGTATAACTTCCAAGGGTATTGAAGGAACATTAACAGGCCCTTTGGATGGAGAGAGAAGAAAGGAGAAGAAAGGGGAGGGATCTCCCTTACTGGTGAGAAAAGAAAAGAAAGGGGAAGGGTTTCTCCTGTCTCATCCAAACAACCGTGAGAAATCACTCTTCTCCCTCCCATTCCGGTCATCTCTCTCATCTCCGGCGACCTCAAAATTGAGTTTTGATCACAGATCCGGCTTCTCCTCAACGAGATGAAGACAATGGTGGAAGTACGATGACGATCCGATGACGTGGTGGACCGCACGTGCCGCCAGCGTTCCGTTTCTCACGGAATCTCGCTAGTTCTGGCGAGAAACGAAAGAGGGAGGGAGTTCACTCCCCTTTCTTTCTCACAATTTCTCTTTCTCTCCCACCATTTTGGTCATCCAAACAAGGGAGGGAGTTCACTCCCCTTTCTTCTCCTTTCTTTTCTCGCCATTCCCCTCGATCCAAAGGCGCTGTAAACATTACCATTCTCCTAAGTTAGAGATACTTTATATGCAGCACCTAGAATTTTCTAGTCAATTTGACAACACCATCACTCATCCATTGGCACTTGAATATACTAGGAAAATGCAAGATAAAATGTTTGCAAATGGGTCAATGAAATAAACATACAAATAATAGCATCCCCCACGTCATTTGTCATTTTATTGTTTCCCTAAATGTTCTCAACAAAGAAATCAAATAGGAACCAACAAAATAACTTCTAATGGCACTTGAATTGAAGAACATACCTTTATAAAAAGCTGTCAAAATTTCATAAGTACCAAAGCGAGCGCCGAAACCCAAAATCCTCCCCATAGTCAACCACCCAAAACCGCTGTACAAACCTACAAGGTTCATTAATGAGACATTTAACTTGTAGTACTACCACATAACACCGCATAAGCATAAATTGTAAGTTTCCTTCACTCACTTTTCTATATTCGTGCACACTACAAATTGGCAGATGCACGAAAACAATCAATCTTATTCAACAAATATCGAGAAAATTTCACTATGACCATGTTCAGTTTTCACCTTTTCTAGGTAATAATAATGAATTGAGCCAATTCAAGGAGCAAAACATACCAGCTCTCGTGCAAATACATGAGGTTCACAATTAATTATACCATCATGGATATAAGTTGGCCTTTCTAATTAATCTCATTCATGCTCAACTCACTCCATTTTTATCTAATCCAAATAGAGAAATGATGAGTAACAAGAATGAAATCCATCTCATTCCCATACACCAGACATCTTTACATATGTTGTAGGAATCAACCATGCCAAATTGCCAATTGTATCATTAACATAACTTTCAAGAAGACATGAAGTACATACTCCCTCCACCCCGCAAAGATGGTCCACTATTCATTGTGGGTTGTCCCAAAAAAATTGTCCATTTTAAAAAGTTTCCAAAAAAAGTAATGACACATTCCCATTTTGCTCCTCCTTTTATTTTACTTTAAATAAGTTAGAAACAAGAAACATTCCATCAATGGACAAAATTGGAAAGTTAACAAAAAGTCCAATGTAATAATTATGTTCCCTTAAATAGTTGGTTTCCCAATGAGGAACTAACAATATGGGATGGAGGGAGTACCATTTTTAAGTTATCCAAACCAAACCGAGCTTAAGCGCCAATCAATTTTTATAGTCTTCCTAAAAATAAAAAAAGGCAAAAGTTTCCAAAAACAATTCTTGAAAATGATAAATATGAACCACAAACCCAATTGTCTAGTATTGTCCATAACTCATAAATGCCGATCCATGAGACATAATAAATTAAGGAATCTCTCAACATAATTTGTTTGATTCATTGCATCAATGGAATGATGGAGTCACCTGAATTTCCTGACAATTTTTTAACTCTATCAAGAACCTGAGCAGCAGTCAATTGCTTATTGGAAGCTGACCCTACCTGTCATGCACCCCCATAACACATTAGCATCAAGGCTAAAACCTATGTTGTTCTTTGCAAAAACTTTAAAATGTGACTAAAAGATGGGATAAAAAGTGAAACCTGTATAAGGACTTTGATAGTATCTAGTGGGTATGTGAGGGCAGTGCCCAATGCAACTGATCCCGCTGCTGCAATTGCATGGGTAGCAAAAACCTGGTTCTTCAACAACTCATCCATTGGAAGGATCTGCAGTATTGCACAAATATCAAAAGAACGACAATAAACAGCAGTCGACACTTGAAAGTTAATACTGCATTTCTAAACAGTCTCATATCAGATTAAAAATAAAATGTAGAACCAGAATTTATCGTTGTCTTTGTATTTATGCATTTGAAATGAAAGGAATAGGTCATAAAAGCAGCTCAAATTCAGAGGTGGATTGTTCATTGCAACTATTTCAAAATCGAGTGTGGGAGATTTGGTAAAATAGATTTGGAAAGACCGAACAGAATAGGCATTTTCTCAAACAGATGGTGGGCAAGTAATCAGCTGCACATGTTGAGATCAGAAGAGTGCATTAGTTCACAAAAATGGTGGAAAAACAAGCAACCGAAGTAATTACAAACGCTGACTGAATACCTGAAACAGACGAATTCGTCGAAACGCTGGAAAAGGTGAAAGTTGAAACGTTGAGTTGGAACAATGATCGATTTCGATTATACGTAGATTGGCCGCCCGAACGGAACGCTAAACTTGTTAGCCAATGGTAAGAGGGTTAGGGGAATTCGGGGTCTATAGTGAGTGAGCTCATTACATGCGTGCGTGTAGTGAGCTCTCTCTGCCGTCCAATTCGAGATCAACGGTTCGTATAAATTGGAGTTAAAGTTAATGTAAAAGTACTTTTAAAAGTGTAAGACGATCCGAACCGTTGATATCGGATCGGACGGCCGAGAGAGCTCACTACACGCATGTAGTGAGCTCACTCACTACAGGGCCCCCGGTTCCGAGAGTTAGGTATTCAATAAGTCTGACTATAACGGATAGGGTAGGGTTATCGCGGATTAGCCCCATCATCTACCCGCCCGCCCGGCCTGCTTGGTGCGTCGGGTCTGGGGTTTTTTTTTTTTTTTTAAAAAAAATTCGGGTACTGGGGCGAGTATGGGGCAAATTAGAAAAATTCGACCGGAGTCGGGTCAGTGTTGGGTTGATATTACACCGCCCCGAAATATATTTACATGTAAAATTATACTTTTACCCTATTCTAATAATCATTATACTAATTATACTAAAGAGAGATTATATTTTTAGGTGTAGCTTCTAGTCCAAACCTCCCGAGAATAAGGAAAAATTGAATTTTTTTGTGTTGCAAATTATTTTTGGAAAATCCGAGCCGTCCAATGTGTTCAGAAGGTGTTTTCAAGGGTCCACGTGGAAAATCTTCAAAAAAAAAATACCGGGAAGGGCTTGATCCAACTAGTTTTTCGCAAAAACTGTATTTATATATTTTTACGAAAACTGCTTGGATCAAGCCCTTCCCGGTATTTGTTTTTGAAGATTTTCCGCCAAGAACCCTTGAAAACACCTTCTGAACACATTGGACAGCTCGGATCGTCAAAAAAAATTTTGGATCATGGAGGTCCGGAAACGGGAGGTCCGGAGGAGAAGCTCTCCCTATATTTTTATCCAAATTTTGTTATCATTCTACTAAAAAAAACTTTTATTCTTACCTTAATATTTTAACCATTACACTAAAATACCATTTTATTTATAAGTATTTACTTTTATTTTGCTTTTAGATTAACAATTTTTTAAAATTCTTATGAAGTGGGGCTGGGTGGGTAAACCTGTCCCCCGGTCGGCACGGAAACGGGGGTACCCAAAAAATACCTGGTCGGGGGTCGAGTCCATGTGATAATTTTCGGGTCAAGGTCGGGTATGCCCAAAACTTGCCCTGCCTTGCCTCATTGCCATTCCTATTTGGAAGCAAATTTTGCGAGGCCTATTTTATTTTTATTTTTTTCATCAAAGGCAATTCATTCCACAACCATAAAGGCAAATATTTAGTCTCAAAATACATCACTAAACCAAAACTATCAAAATCTGAATAACCGCAGGCCCAAAGGCATGTACTACCAAAGCAGACCAACAAGAGGTCAGCGTAGAGTTTGCCATAGATTTAGTATTAGAGAATCCACTAGACACCCAGCTCAAACCATTAGCATAACAATACAGATGAAATCAACAATAAGTACTTGCATCGGGGCAAGAAATCCCACAAAGAGGATAGCAGGAGTGTAATGGTGCAAATGAGCCGAGTTTTATCGTGAGCAAGCTTTGGAATATTAAGAATGTCTGATTTAATAAACAAATCAAAACTTGAACTTGAGTTGATTACTAAATGAATCAAGCTATTCCTCGAACTGCACAAATAAGAAAAAAAGAGAGAAGAAGAGTTTTATGTGTTGTTTGAAATATGTGGAAATCAAAGGGAAAGAGATTTTAAGAAATGAAGTGCAAGGAAAATGGAAGTAAGTTTAGTTCAAAATTTTGTTTTTCTAGGAGTATTGTTTTGCTTATTTTACCAAATAAAGGGAGGGAAAACTTTTTAAGTTTCCTTTCTTTTTCCTAAAATTAAGGTAATTAAGCTTTGTTTGAAAGTAGTGGGAGGGAACGAAAAAGAAGGGAAAATAATATAAATTAAAGTGAAAAATTTAAAAGAGATTTAAGAAAAAGAATTATTTATGGTTTAGCCGAAGATAAAATAAAATTTGATGTAATATAAGAGAAAAAAGAAAGAAGGAAAAGTTAATTTCTACTTCAATTTCTTTTATTTTTCCCTCAATATTTTTGGATTAGGAATCAATGCTTAGCTAGTTCATTATAATCCTTAGAGGTAGGTTTATCTATAACCTTCGTTTTTTTTTGTTTTTTTTTGAAAAAAAAACTACTCCTTCCATCACAATTTTTTTTCTTCCTATTTTTGGGTATGCAAGGCATTTTTAAATTATTTATATTTTTCATTCTATAACATTTTTTATAATTTAAAAAATTTAATATAATAGAATTAATTAAGATTTATATTACACATTTAAAAACATTATATAGTTAAAAATAAAATTAATCATTTGAGATGTCGGAACAAGAACGGAGTGGACAAGAAATTTGGGGCAGTTCAGCCGATAATCCAACTTCAGATTGACCGGGTCCAAACAACTTGGGTTTCTGCCGATTCTAATGGGTATTAATTCGTGTCTGCATCAAGGTTCTGAATCTCGTACCGAACAGAGTACCGGTTTTCTTATTGGTGCGGTACTGTATCGGTACCGGGTGAGTACCGGTACCGTTTCGGATTTAGCGGTACTACCTGTATATATATATATAAAATCAAAATTTTTCCTAGTATCACCCTTTTTTTTTTAACCTGTATATATATGTGTGTGTATATATATATATATTGAAATTTTTTCCCACATAATTCAATTCATCATCAAATAAATTATCATCAGATATATAACAAATATGATAAAAAAAAAACGTGCATGTTTATGCTTACAAACTTCATATACCGTCTTGTTTAAAAAAAAAAAAAAAACTTCATATACCGTAGATGTAAGATATTGTTTAGGAAAAAAAAAATGGAAAAAAAAAAAAAAACTCAAATTAGTGTAAACATGTGGGAAAAAAAATCCCACATAATAGCGCAAAAATAAGCCAAAAGAGGCGTGGTACATTATACTCCTATCTAACTCTAAAATTCCTGTACCCGTCCCGATATAACTTTCCTCTTCAATATCTGTAAAGAGAACCAATGTCTTGAAAAAAAAAAAACCATTTTAAATGAACGATAAAGGGTAATTTCGTCCTTGTGATATTTAGGGCTTCAACATTACAAAACCTTATCTACTAGCAAAAAGCGGCAGCTATTTATCTTCTTCTCTTCTCTATTGCAAAGTTGCTGCTCTTTTTCTGCTGCTGCGTGACTGCATCAAAGATTCGAAATAGGTACTCCATCCCTCTGAAATGCTTACGACTCTGTTCGTTTCGCAGTTTAGTTTTAGTTTAGTTTAGTTTAGTTTTGATGATGTAAACAGATGTAATAAGTGGAGAGAGATAGAGAGAAAAAGGAGAAAAGTGATGATGTAAGCAAAACTGAAAATGGGCCAAAACCGGAGCAAAGCTCCCAACCGAACACTGCCTACAAAACCTTGCATTTTTTAGCGTCCCCCCCCCCCCCCCCCTCCCCCCCTCTCTCTCTCTCTTTCAATCATGGCAAAACAAGTTTTAGCCCGCCCTCCCTCCCTCTCGATCTCTCTCTGTGGCTGCGATCTGGGCATGATTCGTTTGTGAACCAGTGAGAGTTCGTTCAACAAAATACTGGACGGAATCGTCGGTACCGCCATCTCGCCCGATATTGGCTGGAATTTCCGGAACTCGCCGGTAAGGACCGATATTAGTGTAAGAGGGGAAAAACTCACAAAGTTATTTCCTTGCTCTTATGAGATAAAATCCTCTTCTAATGAAGCGACCTAGATCCTGAAACAGGAGCAAACTGTCAGAGCACCCTGCCTCTAGGCGGCAAGGGCCCTCCGATGGCTAAGTTAGTATTGACGAACTGGAGGATAATTGAAACTAGTGTGTAAGTATGAGAATGGGTTTAAGCATACCTCTAGTATTTAGGAGTCATCTTCTTATATAGGCGATTAGTTTGTATTTACATTCCTTGCGGAATTCTTCTCTGTATGGAATCCTTCCAAGCTTAGGATTCTTCCTTATTGGGCAGCGTAGCCTGCATGATTCTGTATCCTTATTCGATAAGGATTCCTGCCAAGATGGCCGCATACTGCTCGTTCGGAGCTTTACCCTACATGGGAGTTCGCTTCTTGTTTAGTATGTTGACTGGTTTTCCATCCTTGAGTAAGATTGTGCTTATCTTCACAAGGTAAACTGATTCTGGGAATATCTTCGGATATTCCCTCCTTTCCTTATCTTCGCAAGGTAGGTTGGTTGCTAAGGTTTATCCCATTTTGGGCCGTTCCACCTGTGCCATCCGACGAGCGGGCTGATTCGGTTTATTACTGGATTATGAGCGTGGTGGTCGTCGGCGTATTACTTAGTGTCACTTTCCTCGTGCATGCCACGTGGTTGCTCTGGACGAGCTATTCTGTTCGTCTTCTTTAGCCTTTGGAAAATACTCCACACAATTGCTCCCCAACTTTTGGTCATCCATGCATGTTCGCGCATGACGAGTAGAAGCTTATCGATGAGCTATTGCTGCTATGTTTATCCTTTCGTACCGTCGCTTTGCTTCGTACTGGTGCAACTGCCACGCTTCAGCTGTTGCGCAGTTTTTTCAAGCGATAAGTCTGTGCGAGCGTAACTTCCAAGACACCTTTTCGTCCCCGGGTGGCTTTGAATCATTACACCCTTTTAATTACCGATTTGACGTTTCATGGAAAGGTGTGAGGGCTTTAAACATTGTCGTTTTGGATGACATCATCAAGCACTGTTTTGAATTTCGAGAAGGTATAAGACGTTTCTTTAGCCCTCTTTTTTCTTTCCATATCTGTATTGCATTTGAGAAAGAGAGAGATGTTCCGTTGAGAGCGCCATTACCCCTGTGCCTTCTGAGTTGTTCTTTTCATAGACTTCCTCTTCGCCAGAAAACGTCTTCTCCGGCCGTCTTCGGTTGCCTATAAGTTTCTTGCAACCCTTTCCGCTCTTCTTGCACAGTTGCTTTAGGATTTTCTTGTACCTGCGTCGCTTTCCACCATGGGTAGGTTTAGGAGTCTCTGCGATAATGAGGCTCACATGGAGGCCTTCCGCCGCCGTTACGAGGTTCCCGATGACGTTAATCTATCCCTGGCTCCTCCTAGTACTGATACCCATGACCAAACTGGGGACAGGATTCACGTCCCCCTTTTAGCCATTGTGGAGGGAGGTGTTAGGTTTCCTTTACAGCCTCTGCTAGTCGAGATTTGCAATATCTGTCGCCTGACCCCTCTTCAATTCTGTCCCAACTTTTATCGTGTGGTCATGGGAGTGGTGGCCTTGAATAGACTTTTGGGCACTAACCTGGGATGGTATGATATCCGCCGTCTTTACAGTGTCTGCCCCACCACCCATGGGACCTACTATCTCAAGATCCGGGACAAAGAGCGTCGTTTAGTGACCAATCTTCCCAATTCCTGTCGTTGGGAGAATGATGACTTTTTTTATTGTGACTGGAAAAGATTGTGATTGTTAGAGTCGCCACCCGGATTTGAGGTCCGAACCCGAGAAACCGATAAAAATATGACTCGTTTGCCCATTTGGAAAAAGATTTCACTAATCATGGCGGAACCAAAGATTTCTCGGATTCGGGGGTTTGGTTACGAGAGGGGAAGGGTTTTACGGCACCCCTCTCGCCCGGTCCGTGAACCGGTCTCTACTCGATATTTTGTGGGATTTTGAAAATGTTTAAAATTTAATCTAATCACGAAAGTGGGAACCGGGGACGGGAATCACGTAAATAGTGAGAAAATACAAAATGCGAATCTAGCGTGGATGCTTGTGCATAACGATTTACATGGAAAGGATGATAATGATGAAGAGAAATTACAACAAACATTTACAGAAGGAGATGATAGCAAAAACTATACAACAACTCCAGAAATTATGAACATGAAACTTAATGACGGTCTTGCAATCTGGATCCCAGAATGGGGGTTGAGCGCTCAAGGTTAATGGCTTAAGCGCTCAATCTCCCAAACCAGCTTGAGCGCTCAAGGCTCATGGATTGAGCGCTCAAACCAGTTCCTGACTTCTGTGATTTTGACCCCTTTTACAACTTCTCTTCTCACTCTTTGCAAGATCAAACATTTACAAACACTTTTCACAGATAAACAGATTAAAACAGAAGGGTTTGATTTCTCAAAGAATGATGAAACAACAAGGATCATCACAAAATTAGTAAAGGAAACACTTGAACATGGGAGAGAGAGAGAAGGATTCAGATCACAAGCACATGGATAACAGCTCACACACACCAGAAATAAACTAAACCATGATCCATCATTAAAATCACCAGCAACCAACAAATGAGCCAAGAACAACTTGAGCGCTCAAAGGCATGACCTTGAGCGCTCAATCCATCATATGGCTTTCTGATTTTTAACTTGAAAATAGATTTTGGGTGATTCTCAGGACCATAAATGTACAGATAAAAGATATTTGAAGTTGAATAGTCACTGTTTTACTCTTTACTCAAAGATTTTTATGTTTGATCATCATAAAATAGTTAACTTACACTCATGCATGTCATTTTGAGATAGAAATAAGCTGTTTTGAGAGTTACATGAACATAGTTAACTATTAAATAGTGATCAAAACCAGGAGGAGACACCAAAAATCAGTAAAACAGTGACTGACCCAGATATGGGTTTGAGCGCTCAAGGCCTGTGGCTTGAACGCTCAACCCCTGTTGAAGCTGCAGATTTTAAAGATGTTTTTAAACAACTTTTAGACCTTTGTGAGTTCAATATAAGTATAAAGAACTTGTTTAAACTCACAGGTCTTCCTCAGAAGGATCAAAACAGTGAATAAATCACATGTTTAACTACCTTTTGCACTTGATTGAAGGCTTGATCTTGATTGTGGGTTTGGGGATGGATAATAGTTGGTGTTTCGATTAGTATTCTGGATGGGTGGTGTAGTGTGTGAGGTTAATTGATGATCAAAGGTTGAATTTGGTGCTTGACAGATTTTTTTTTGCAAGTAGTTTTGATGGGGAGTAAGTGGTTTTGTAGAGAGAGAGAGGGAGAACGATTTCTGAAAGAATTGAGAGCTGGGGTATGAAAATTGGTAACCTCTAAACCAGGGGGTGGTGAGTGGTTTTTATAGAGTGAGTGGGAGGGAAGAAAGGAGAGAGAGGTAGTGGGTTTGTCTTTGAAAGTGGGTTAGGAGTAGTTTTAGGTGTAGTTTAGGACAATGTAGGGTGTATTATACACGTATAAGACTTATACAATCGGTTAGACGCTCCCCCCTGCATGAGATCTCATGATGAGATGCTCTGCAGATTCCTGACTGGGATCAGAGTTGAGCACTCAGAGCCGTAGGCTTGAGCGCTCAAGGTGCTTCTCATGGGTTTGAGCGTTCAAGGCTCTTGGTGGCAAATTGATGGTTTGGCTTGGTTTAACAATGCTTGGTTTAGTTTGGGTTATTTGGTTGATTTTGATCAAGTTCAAGCCATTTTCACAAGTTTCGGGTAGTCATGGTTGGTCCGTTTCATCATCGGGAATGCTCGAGCGCGTCCCGAGTTCAAAATCGGGGTGTCTACACACCTCTGTCGACGACTCTGGCTCGTGGTCCCACAAGGTCGGCAAGTGGTCACACCTCACCATAGGCTCTCCATCGCCTATCTCTCTCCCCAAGAAGTGCCTGATAGCTGCACCGTCTCTGTATAGCCCCGAGTCAAACAGGACCGGCTCACCACCTACTCTCAAACCCGTGATCGCCGAGAAGTCCAATGGCGTCACGGTCATCTCAGTAAACCTCAAGTGGAAAGTGTTGGTGGTGTCCCACCAACGCTCAATCAAAGCCCTCAGCAACCTGTGGTCCGCCCACGTCGGCACCAGAAGCTGAATAAAATCCATGAAGCCCGTGCCCTCAATAACCTCTCTCACTGCCCCTGGCAAACCCTGGAAGCGCTCCAAGGAATCTGACGAACCTCCGTATATAGACAAAGAGGTGTTTCTCTTTTTCAGAAAGCAAGTACAAGTTTTTCAAGCAATAAAACAATAGAAAACATGCAAATACAGGAATGCAAGGCAAAGTACAGCAATTGAAAGCAACAATTAAAATGTGTACCAGCGGACGTGCCGAAATATGGGTCTCCGGGTCCCTAAGCAAGGTCGTCTCATCATAGAACAAGTATACTGGCGAGTACACGTCAGACCCCAGCGGTATAAAGAAGTGCACCCATGACGTAAGTCTAGGGTCGAACGGGGGGCCTCACCCTCTGAGCCCTCTCCACCTCCACCACCAGAGACAAAGGCACTCCCTCTCCTGCAGCCTCGACCTCAGCCTCTCTCTGTCTCTCCTCAAAGAACATGTCCTGAACGTGCTCAGGCACTCTCTCCTCAGCTAAAGCCTCAGCAAAAGTCGGATCCTCCTGAAGGGTCCGCGCCAAGTCCTCGTCTCTCACTCCCTCCAGCGTATCGGCCATGGTATAACCCGGAGTCCTGGAAGAGCCAACTACAGCAGGGACAACTGGTGGGTCAGAAGCCCCGACCTCCATCTCCTCACCCCCATTGCTCGAATCCCGAGCCTCCTCCACTATCACCTTCTCCTTCCCCAGATCCCTCCTGATCACTGGGATGACGACTGATGTCTGCTCTCCTCTAATGGGCACCTGAGTAACCAAGGAAGCGCTTAGAAGATCACTAGGTACCAAACTCTCCTGAGAACCAGTACCTACACCCTCCCCAGCGGATTGCTGCTCAACCAGGACATGAATACCCCCAATATCCATCTCCACCTCAGAAGACTGGGCACCCATGCCCGAAAAATCAACCTCCATGGGATCAGAACCGCTCTCGTCACCCTGCATACATTACTACCTCTTGTAGGCCGATCGTCACCAACATCACTCGCCGAAGTTGAACCATCACCGCTCGGACCAACCACGGTGCTTGGGTCACCACCAATCGGACCGGAGGTCTCACCCTTGCTCGCCGAAATACCTCCAGCAATTGCCGCACTTGGAGCTTCGCCACCTACCTCAGCCGTACGGGGTAATTCGCCCCCAATCGGCATCGTACGGGATGCTTGATCCCCCATTGGCACCGCACGGTGCTCGGTACCATCAGAACCCACCACAGCCGCAACAATTTCAGTCAAAAACGGGTCACCCTTGGTCGATTGGGTCATTACACCCTCTCCTCTTTGAACCGACAATGGACCCTCCTCACTGGATGACAACGACGACGATCGACCATTGCCGGAACTTGCCATGGTCTCGGATCATGAAGATTTTCGATCGAAGGGTCTTTGAGGAAGAAAAAGATCTCGGACGAACCGCCTTTCACTAAAGAGTAACCGATCAGAGTGTTTTTGAACATAGTGCGTGAAAACTGGAAGATTTTGGTAGTTACAGACAAAACTCGAAGAAATTCCACTTGCACCGTGCGACACCTCTATGTGCACCGTGCGGCGTATACTCCTACACCGTATGGCTTTCTTACTCTTTTATTACACTTTTTCCTCTCATTTGCTTGTGGCTTCATAAAAACCCACCAATCACATCTCTTGAATATTCATCAAATCAAAAAAATTTAAGTCCTCTACGGCAATTACTTTTTTCAACTTTTTAAGTCCTCTACGGCAATTACTGTTTCAAATTTTTAAGTCCTCTACGGCAATTACTTTTTTTTCCAAAAGTCCTCTACGGCAATTACTTTTTTTTCAAATTTTTAAGTCCTCTACGGCAATTACTGTTTCAAATTTTTAAGTCCTCTACGACAATTACTTTTTTCAACTTTTTAAGTCCTCTACGGCAATTACTTTTTTTTCAAATTTTTAAGTCCTCTATGGCAATTACTTTTTTTTTCAAATTTGTAAGTCCTCTACGACAATTACTTTTTTTCAAATTTTTAAGTCCTCTATGGCAATTACTCTTTTTTCAACTTTTTAAGTCCTCTACGGCAATTACTCTTTTTCGAATTTTTAAGTCCTCTACAGCAATTACTGTCTTTTTAAGTCCTCTACGGCAATTACTATTTTCACTTTTTAAGTCCTCTGCGGCAATCATTGAAATATTTTTAACGGCTTTCAGTTGCCCCCAAATATTTTTTAAATAGTTGCTTCAGGCCTCTGAAATACTTCTTTCACTTTTTACAAATATCATTCGTTTTTCCCTCGTTGAAGAATGAGTCGCCAACTTTTTTATGACGGCCCCGACGAACTACGATTGGTCTGATCCTCTCAAACGAGGTACGTAGGAAGCTCTGAGCTCGACCAGATTTATTATTTTTCTTGTTTGTTTGCCGCACGGTTGTTCAAATTGGGATGTCCGAATCTTCTAGCACGACTTGCATCAACATAATAGTGACCAAGCCATGTCAAAGAGGGGCAACTATAGACACCCCAATTTTGATGACTTGTGCATCCCCGATGATGAAAAGAAAACGCACGAAATGTACCTTGGAACGAATGGATCAAAAGAACCCAAAACCCAAACCCACCTGAACCATACGACCTGAATCCCATAGCCGTACGGCTTGAAATCTTCTTTGCACCGTGCGGTGTTGCACTATGCACCGTACGGCATATCTTTGACACCGTACGACATCCATGTCCCATCAACAGGATTCCCGCGATTCAGCAGCTCAGAAACAAATGATGATATTCGTTGAATGATGATATTCGGTAATGATGCCGGCTCGCCCTCGTTTATAAAATCCGACGCCATTCGACGGTTTCGAGAGTTCAATCAGAGAGAGAGTTCAATCGGATCATACCGCAAGAGAAACCCGAATTTGCCTCATATAAACCAGTCGAAAAATTTCCCACTGAAACCACCCTTCTTCCAAAACCCCTTTACCCCGTTCATACTCATTCAAAATCCGCCAAACCACTCAAATACTTTGCTCTCCAAATCCAGGAGGCCATTCAACCCGTTCGGTTCGTTTCAAGGTATAAAAATTTGCGTTCAAATCGCAACAATCTTCTGAGGGGAGTTTCCACCGGGCTCGAGGAGAGCTCTGTAGCTCTTCCCCGAGTCCAAACGGAGACGTTCCAGTAAGGTTCGAGCCTCTCGGGTAAGCATCGCGCGATATTATCCATTGTCGCAGGATGCCGACCCTGAAAATGAGGTACATTTCTTCATCAAAACCATTTTCCAAACCTACTTTTATCAATAAACAACATGGTTTTTACATAAAAACAGAGGTTGGTTTCAATCGGATAGAAAGGGAAATTTTTGGAATTTACAACGCACAGAGGTACCGTACGGCATCCTAGATGCACCGCGTGGTGTGATTTGGTACGCCGTACGGCGTCACTGGAAAAATATTTCGAATGCTCTGTTTTTAAAATCCGATGCTCTGTTTTTTTATGAAAACCAGTAGGTTTAATCGCAATCAACCCCCTTTACTTTCTGTCTTTGCACTTACATCTCCCTTTGATTGATTTTCTAGCATTTATATACTTGATTGCGTGTTGTTTGATTTATTATCGTTATTTGTTTCTTTCAAAGCATGATATTATTTGATATATTGTTTATGTGAAATAAAGTTTTCAATAAAATGTTTTCAAAGAAAATCCCACAAAAATTTAGTAAAGACCGGAAAATTCCGGGCACGCGGGGTGCATTTTTCTTGAACAAAACCTTCCCCGCGGGTAACCTGGCTCCCGAACCCAAATCTCTATTTTCGCAGATTAAACCCTTTTTCAACGGCACAAGAGTCATTATTTTTCTAAACGGTTTCTCGGGTACCCAACATTTTCCAGCAATTAAACCCCGGGTGGCGACTCTAAATTTTTTTTTCTCCTTTTTTCCCGGATCGCCCATTTTCACAAACACAACTAAAACACGTGGATACGGCTTCGCCCGCAAACCGAGCGTCCACAACGATGTTCTAAAGTCTTGCTAGTGTTGATGTCATTTGACATGAACAATAAGAGAAATGAATAAACCTTTTTTGCAGGTGTCTTCCACTGGAACGTTTGTTAGCCTCCTAGTTGTTGCAGTTTCATTCTATATAAAGGTAGGACTGTATTATGTTATAACCTTGTTGGAAAAACTAGTATATGAATCTGGGCGGCCTCTCCACTCATTGCCAATTCGTTTTGAGTTTGATACTTTAACAAACCTTTTCTGTCGAACTAAGCATACCATCTCTAATATTTTTGCTTGTGCTTTTACTTGATATCAGGATGCTATTTCGTATGATTCTACCCTTTATTCAATAATGGGCATCTTATCAGTAGTTGGAGTTGTGGTACGTCCTTTTCAAAATTACTCAAGCATAAAAGATAATGGTTGAACTTCATGTTGCTGAAGTTTTCTTGGTATGTCTTGTAAAGACCCGCAAATTTGTGTTAAATAAAATAAAGATGTGGAATATGATTTTTTTTTTTAGCTACGTGGATGATACTAGCTTGCCTGTTACGGTGGTGGGATTTAAACCTATCTAATGACGTCACTCGGGATCGCATCATAATGCGTGCCCAATTTTTGAGATTTTTCTAGACGATTCTGAGCACACGATGACGTTGCCCACGATTTTCTAAGTCAGTACGAATATTTTGGTATTTTTCTGAAATCGAAACCCGGACAGTTAGAACACTGCGCGGAGTAAATTGTACTGCTTTAGTTTCCCTCGATTTTTGGGAGAGCATGCCGACACACTTTCTTTTCCCCCCATGTGACCCCTGCCCCCTACTTTCCGTTTACTTTGACTGGGAATAATTAGAAAGAAGAAGAAAAGAAATCAGAGGAAGAAAGAAGAAGAAGAGAGAAGAAGAAGAGGAGAGGAGAAATGGAGAGAGAGACCGCTGGCTATGACGTCCGGCCACCTTCACCACCATGTCCGACCACCATCTCCACCTCCCCACTTCACCTCTGCAAGTATAGCTCTCATCTCCCTCGTTTTTATCAATTTTTATCAAAAATATTCGTGTGTCCATGCTTGTGTGTAAGTAGTTTCCAGACAGCAGACTGGGTCACGGTTTTTGGTTGATTTCTCCCTCATAAACTGCAAATTAGGTCTTGATCCCTTCTTATGATTTAAGGTTAACTCAAACACCTTTCTTTTGCCGCTGGAATCACCCAAATCCATTGAGAATTCGATTTACCATGAATTTTTGAAATTGGGTCTGCAGATCTGGAATTTTTTTCTCTGAGACACATTCGTGTAGCCTTTGTATATTCTTATTTTATCATCTTTGGAATACGAATTAGACTTTGGTCCCTTCTGAAATTTTAAATTTCATTTCACTACAAAACTTTTGGCACAAGAATCACTCAAAAATATTAAGAGTTCGATTTATGGTGATTTTTCAAAGTTAGGCTATTCAGTTCATCCGTTTTCCAACCGATCTCTGTTTTGACCCATTTTTTTGATATAGTTCCAGAACTTTTAAATTTATGAAAATTTTACAAAAGCTACCCATGGATGTACTCTGTGTTGTGTAAAACTTTTAGAGTTTAATTCAAATTACAGAAAATATGAAAAATCGTGAACTGAGCTGTGTTCTATTTCACTGTTCTGCTAGATCTGGTTTTTTTTGGCCTTCGATTTTTGGTGCGTTAGACCTAGTAAATCATTTCCTTATTTTATGAAATTTTTATATGATGTACATACATGAGTATACCAGATTGTGTCCAAAAATTGGAGCAAAATATGAAGTGGATGTGTTTAAACAATTCACGCACCAAGCTGCGTTCTGGAAATTCAAAAATCTGGGCAAACTGTTGAGGGTTGCGTATTTTGTAAATTCTGTGATAATTAACATGTTTGTTGGTTATGGGTCCCTATGGACGTTGAACACTGATAAGTTAGTGATGTTATAGCTTTGGAATCATTGAAAAATATTGAGTATGCAATTTTTGATGAATTTTTTAACACAAGGCTGTTCGGTTGAAATTACGCGTATGATGCGTCACGGATACATAAAAGCTTGGAGCTTGAGTTTCGGAAGTTGGGGTTTTGCTCAAAACCCAGTCAAGTAGGGATTTCTCTCCTCTCTCTACATATCTATGTGTTTAGATAATAAATCATTGATTTCAAAAAGAAAAATGATTGTTGTACATGTTGATGTATTGTAAAGTTTCTAGTTATTGGCTTAAATGAAAATTGGGGCTTTTAATTGGGATATTTGTGAGTTTAGTTGAGGTATGGATTGATGGAGATGCTTACGGTTTTGACCCGTGATAAAATTACGAAAATGCCCTTAATCGAATGAGTTTGGGAAGGTTTGACATGTTGAGTTCTTGGTAAGTGAAACTGTTGCTGGGATGTTTTGAGTGTCTAATCTTTTAATCTTTTACATTCCTTAATTGAGTTGTTGGCTCGTGGAGTCGGACATGTTGTGTTGTTGGTTGTGGTGTGTTGTTGGTTGCGTGTTATTGTTATATGTTGCTTGTTGTGTGTGGTTGTTTATGTGTTGTTTGTTGTGTATTATTCCTTACATTCCTTAGTTGATTTGATTGTGTTCGTGGAGTTGAGAATTGTGTGGTATTCGTTGTACATTTTATGAGAGGTATCTCGATGTTGAGGAAATGTCTATCGAAGAAATCAAAATGCATAGTTATGTGAAAAAACAGTGTACTTGGAGGTATTGAAATGGCGTGTTGAGATGTACTGTATTGTGACGGATTGAAAATGTATGAAGAGGAAAGAGTGGATTGATTGAGAATGACTGGGAAAGGTCTAGTGTGATCCCAAGAGAGGTGTTGAAACGGAAATCAAATGATAAAAATGACACTTTTGATGAACTTGAAACTTTTAAAATGTATTTGTTTGCATACGAGGTGTCGGGGTGTGTGTGTGTATGTGTGTGTGTGTGGGTTGAGACGTGGATGTAAAAGCATGACTTTTAAAATTGGGCTTATGCAATGTAGGTTCACTCACAAGCATGGTGCACTGCATACATATATAGAGTTTGTGTTAGAGATTTTTCTACTGGGCTAGTATAGCTCAACCTATCAATTTTCAGGTACACATGGAGGAGCACGAGGTGAAATGCATGGAATGAGTTGCATCTTTAAATGCATACATGAAATGGTCATTTGTCTACTAATTTGCTATGTATTTTGGGTTAGCAAATTCTTGATTTTTCCCAAATCTTTTAGATATGGATAAATGTAATAACTTTTAAATACTGTTCATTCATGTATTTGGGTGCGGGTGCATGTTGATTAGAATTCATATGAAAGCTTGATCCGTGAGGAGATTTTGGAACTTTGACTAATGGATGCATTGGCCATTATTTAAAATAAAAAAAATGTCGTTTATTAATGTTCTAAATTTGAGGGTGTGACATGTCTGACCACCTTGTTCTTGTCCCAGGGCAGGATAATTGTATTCTCTCTTGGAATGGGGCCTATTCCAAGGGTCATAATTTCTGAGGTACCCATTATTTACTTTTTCATGTGCTGTAGGCACTAGTAAATTGGCTTCCTTAAACTTCCTGAAATTTATGATTGATTCACATTGTTTTCAAAATATCAATAATCATTGGGGTCGGTTGTAGATCAAAGCAATTTATTGTCAAGGCATAGTTACATTTTTACTTTTTTAGATTAAATACATCATTGCATTATCATTAGGAATGACAAACGATTTCGTCATCAAGGTTTTTTCGTCACTAGTCACCACCCAAAAGTGCTGGCCCCGCCACTGGCTTTCGAGTTTACAAGAGCTGCTAAATGGCCAGTTCCAGAGGGTACATGTTTGCATTGGAGGTGGCTGAAGAACTGGATTCTTGGCCGGAGCAAGATACTCATGAGAGGGAATGGGTCAGTATCCTAGTACTGTTGGAGAAAGACAGGATAGATGTTAAGAGTAATATTTATCTTTCTTTATTGTAGTTCTTGTAGACATCTTTTGAATTACAGAATCAAAGTACGGATTATGATTTTGCTCTTGTACTCTTGTATTAGATGCAAAGAAAATTCAAAATATATGGTTATATTTTTGTTATGGTGTTGTGTTTATACTGGTGTGGATAAAGGATTTTAGGTGAGTAGCAATGTGATCTCAAATATCGCATCTTAGCTTTCAGGCATTTTCCAAAAAAAATTTGTTGCATCTTTCAATCACAGTTGTTCAACGTGACGGTAAAGACATTTAACCAAACTTGTAGAGAAAAACTGTGATAGAAAATAAGAAATGATTGCACTAAATGAGTTTGCATCGTGGTTTTTACAAGAAACTATCACGCTTTTTAGCTGTGATTTTTATTAACTTTCAATCACGCTTTTATATCAAAAGCGAGATAGAAAACTGGAAAATATCGCACGAAATAAGTTTTCATCTCGGTTTTTACAGGAAACTATCATGCTTTTTTGGCATGATTGTTTGTTTCTTTCCATCACGCTTTATAAGCGTGATAGAAAATACCCGACATACAATCACACCCGGAGCCATCACGCTTTCATGGGCGTGATGGAAAGTGAAACACCACGGTTAAAAAGTGTGATGTTTATGGTTTTTTGTAGTAATGCGTATTGGACACTCCTATGTAATCTTAAGTCAAGTCTTGGTGGGAAAATTTTATGTTCACATTGCCTTTGCATGCACGACGTATATATAGTGCATGGCATGCATTTGTAGCCTATGGTGTGTGTGTATTCATTCCCAGCCAAAAAACCGAGACCAACTTTTCCAAACGCTTGGTGTATTTTTATAATTCATCCTTCCCTTCTGTTCTCTAAAACATACTAGTTTGTTAAGTTCAACTATGTACGAGTGATTTTTGGGCAAAGTGTAAGGGTAATATTTTCTTTGGTGGAGCTTCGGGTTCTCCTATTTGTGCAGAGTATGTTCGAATCACAAGATAAATTATTAGGCTGTTGTATCCTGAGGGGAAAAGTCAAAGATTTTTTACTGCACCTGTTTATTACCGTAGAGGTCTTGAATCTCCTTAAAGATAGCTAGATTTCCGTGTCTCAGCATGTTAATTTGTCCATTGTAATTTTATTTTTGGTGTTTATTATTGTAATATCAGCAACAACGGCAAAATTGTTTCTATCAAGGTTCCAAAGTCTACTGTGGCTCGGTTAAGTTATTTTTCTGGGTTTGGGGTTCCATTTTTAGTTTTGTGTCCTCCTCTTTGGATCTTTTGGGGGGGTTTTTTCTGTTCTTTTTTATTTTTTTGGTTGGTTTGCCTCATAGTTTTGAATATCGGCCGATACGCACCATATCGGCCAGTTCGGCTTGGAATTCGGAGACTCTGATAGAGATACTTACCGTACTGTATCTGAATGAAAAACTTGAAGTTTGGATGAAGCACTTACGCATATCCAATTGAGCTGATTTTTTGCAGGGACATTTGGAAATTTTTTTTAAAATTATTGAACGGTTCAGATAATTTGTGCGAGACCCAAAATTGGGTCCCGCAAGCCGATTAGTACAATTTCGGTACACTACCCTTCGGTTCCTGTAGCATCGTCCTTTTTGGTTTTCATTTCGAAATGAACTATTATGCTGCAGTCAATTTACGTTTTTAAATGGAGTATTACTGGTTTTGTGCTACAATGTAAGGATGTTTTTATTTTTTATTTTTTATTTCGTTATTCCTAATCTATTACATGGGAAGGGGGAAATGAGACTTGATCCCGGGATGCAGTGTGAGACATCCAAGAGCTCTGCCACATGAGTTAGCCACCACTTGCAATGTAAGGATGGCTAACTCACATCTTTTCATTACCATTAAAATAAAAAGCTCACACGGTGATTTACAATTTCACATACAGACTTATACTTAATAGTTTATTTTTTAACGTGCTTAAAATTGCCAAAAAAAAAAAAAAGCAAAGAAAAAATCAATGAAATCTAGTATTAATTTTGAAGAGCGGTGGGTTGTGACTTAGAGAAGCGTTAAAAAATACTACTAATCCATCAAAGGGTAGTTGACAAAAACTGCAACCTTAACCACAAAACCCAACCACCACCGAAGGTGGTGCGTGGGCTCAAGTGCTTCTTCCTCCCGTATACCAGTGGCGGCTCTAGAAATTCTCATGAGGGTGTTCAGAAATTCTACTACGGTCCTCGAGAAGCCATAACTATACATACACAAAAAAAAACTACTAATATCAATAAATGCCACCAAATAAACTACTTCCCGATAAAAAAAAAAATTGTAATTTTCGGATTAAAAAATATAGTACTCTCGTACTGTTTTTTTATTTTTTTGTACCAAATTAAGGAACTAATCGAGATCTTTAATTTCATGCGAAGAAACTTAAAAAATAATATATACAAGTACTTTATTTTTTAATTCAAAAATTACACATTTTTTTTCGTAGGGAAGTACTTTAACGGGGTTTACCCCACTTCCCCCGTTAAAAAAAGGGGGGTCCTTTTTCTCAGTAAAATTAATTACTTTCCTACGAAAAAATGTGTAATTTTATGATAAAAAATAAAGTACTCTTGTACATTTTTTTTTTTTTATACTTTTCTCA
Organism: Vaccinium vitis-idaea; assembly: GCA_963854785.1. Taxonomy (NCBI): domain Eukaryota; kingdom Viridiplantae; phylum Streptophyta; class Magnoliopsida; order Ericales; family Ericaceae; genus Vaccinium; species Vaccinium vitis-idaea. The sequence continues at coordinate 18,579,589 of OY978218.1, read as the reverse complement.
TACTAAATTAAAGAACTAATCGAGATCTTTAATTTGGTGCGAAGCAACTCAAAAAATAATTTACGGACGTACTTATTTTATGATCCGAAAATTACACGGGTTTTTTCCCGTAGGAAAGTACTTTAACGGGGTTAAAGCCCCACTTCCTGTGTTTAAAAAAACCGTTTTTTAACAGCAAAATAAAGTACTTCCCTTTGAAAAAATTTGTGTAATTTTCAGATAAAAAATATACTACTACTTCCCTGTATTATTTTTCGAGTTTCTTCGCACCAAGGTCGGACAGGGTTTTCCGGACGGGTCCAGATTGATCAAAACCCATATGTTTCCCGTTTCTATTCCTTTCTTTTTATTTTTTGTTTTCTCTTTTCCTTATTTATTTTGGGATGGGCTCTAATTAGGTTGGTATTCAAATATTTTGTGGGCTTATTTGTTCAAATTTTTTTGGATAGGGTGTTCAAACATTGTGGATACTGGATAGGGTGTTCAAAATGACAAAAATTAAATAAAAATTAAAAAATTACCTGTATTTCTAACAAAAAAAAAAAATTCAGGGTGTTCGGGTGACCACCCATGCTCCACCTCTGTCGTACACGATCCGACAAGATTCAAGTCCCGCCAACTATAAAACTAGCATGGAGGGCCCTTCGTCCATAGTACCTAAGTGATGCTGTGGTGACGGTCTGTCCTTCCAGACATAGCTATGGCTCAAACCGGACATTCTACAATGGATCGTGAGCCTCTATGGTCACGCCCAAGGGGTTGCTATTGGTTGCCCCGACTTCCCACCTTTTTTGCTATTCAAAAAGAGCCCCGGTAAGAAATAGGAAAATAAAAAGAGGAAATGACAAGAGTAACAGCAGCCAACAACTGAGATCCACTCGGTGCACATAGTGGATCTCAGCCATCGGTTCTTGTACTGTTCCATTTTTTTCTTGTTCCAAACTTTCTGGTTAAAGGTTAAAAAAAAAAAAAAAAACACCCTGGATTTGGGGTATTGGACTCCCGTAGTGATCCAAGTCACTACACCCCATAGTAACATCAATTGTGAGCCCTCTATATTCTGTATTTAGGATCGGAACTGTACAATTTGTTGAGAATGTTGAGTAAATCAATTTTATAGAAAATTAAATGAATTAAATATTGGTAGTCATATAGTCGGATATCATTATTGGGAATGAGGATGAGAAGAAGAGTATGAATGCTGATGTGGTTGTTACCAACAACGACAAGGAGGTCGTGGAATATGATAAAGGCTTTTGGAATCTTTCTAAAGTGGGCTTTCTTAAGGAGAGAGATGTGGAGGGTTTCGAGTTAGTTGTGGATCTCAATCCTGTTAATGTTGTGGAAGATACTGAGAAAGGAAAATGGAAGCAGAAAAGTTGTCATAACAAGAAAAAGAAAAAAGGTTGACGTAACAAGAAAAAATGCGTAGTGTTCAGATCTGCTATTGCTGTTGCTGCTTTATCTATTTCTTCTGAAAGCATAAACAAGATTCATCTTAATTCGGATCAGGCTGCTCGGTCTATTAGCAAGATCTTGGGTGAAGATTATTTGGGGGAAGATGATGAGGTCATAAGCAGTTTTTCCGTTGCAAGCTAATTTTGTCGATATCGGTGTCTTTTTTGGGCGTTTTGGTTAGGTTTTGTTTTAGGGAGTTGTTTTTCTTGTTGGGAGGTTTGGTTGGCCTCTTGCCAGCTTCAGGTTGTGTTTTCCCTTTTGGTTCCTAGCATCAGGTGTCATTTGGTGTGAGGGAAGTATTCTTTGTGGGTCTGCCCTTTCTTGATGCCTGTTGCTAGGATCCTTTTAACCTTTGTAATTCATTTTCAAAGGTTAATAAAATTTTGCTTTTCAAAAAAAATATAGTCGGATATTATTTATATAAATAACCAATATCATCTAGAATACAAAGTAAGGACGAAAACCCAAGCAGTGACTTGGGTCACTAAGGAACCCAAGTACCACGACCCGACCCGTGTGCTACCTCATAGGCTCATACCTTCCTCTCTCGTGGACCCTCTTCCCTCTGAGAAATACTCCGTACTTCCAAAGTTCCGAGCAACAAAAGCACAAGCCTCTTTGCAATTCCATCAACCACCGTCCGGTACACAACCCTACTCAGTGATAGAGATCTGCGCATAGAATGCTGCTTTCTTCTTCATTTTTCGGTAGGCGTATAATTTGATTTGATTCTGTATTTCGAATTTACTTCGTCAGTATGTTGAAAAAGATTGGAAAGTTGCTACAAGGCTAGGATCAGGATTATTAGGAATTAATTTGATTCACGATTTTAAATTCGATTGGTTTGTTTTTTTTGAAGAAGATTGAACATTTGCTACATGTTTTTGTTTTGTTTTTTAATTCGTCATATATGCATAGAGTTGAATTTCTTGGTTGGTTTGGGGAAGAAAATGGGAAACCTAATACAAGTCTAGGAGGCTGGGGTTAGTTATAGAGGAATTAATTGATTCTGCATTCTGAATTCAGTTGGTTGGTTCGTTGAAGAAAATTTTAAGTCACTATTAAGGGGAGCGTTAGGATTATTAGGGGGGAGCGTTAGGATTATTAGGGTTTTGAAGGAACGGATATCGGATTCGAATTGGCATTGGAATTGGATTCAATTAATTGAAATAAAAAAAAAAAATGGCATCTTCGGTTCCTGAGATTGTCAAGAACATCAAAGCAGAGGGGAATAAGATGGAGAAACAATTTGCGTCCCTCACTTTAGCTATTCCGAACACACATCTCACCGAGCAGTTGACTCCTTTAAGTGAAAAAGAGAAGGAAAACATAGATGCGATGGACTGTGATCAACAACTTGCGTCCCTCACTTCAGCTATTCCGAACAGAAATCTCAACGAGCAGTTGACTCCTTTAAGTGACAAAGATAAGGAAAACATAGACGCGATGGACTGCGAAGTCTGCGATCAACAGATTGATGTTCCGAATCAGTTGCCACCGATGAAACCCGAGAGCTATCGATATTTGGCTGCATTGTCGAATGAAGAATATGAGGATCTGCTCAAGTACACAGCGAGCAGAAGATTATGAAACTTCTGCTCAAAGCCAAGATTAGACACCTCTACAATGGGAAATGGTTTTGATATAGCTCATTAACAAGGCCCGAGAATTTGTTAAGACTCATTACATGATTGCTTTTTGCCGTTGCTCTTGAGACTAGAGAGTACAGTGTCCTACCCTTGGTGAATGATTCGGTGTCTATAAGTTAGGAGTTGGGACTTTTTACAACAAGATTCCGATTCCTTGATATTGATAATGAAGGTAACAAATGGAGGAACAGGTGCTGCCGACTGGATCTGATCAGTTCAAGTGTTATATTGCCGTAGTCTCTTCCGTCTGATTGTTATCAGGAGAGCCTTGTGTTCGGTAAGGTTTTATTAACAAGTTGATGATTGAGTTACATACAGGAGTAAGAATTCTAAGCAGGCTCTTCAGAAGGGCATCTCAATTGTTCAGCAGATAGCTATCTCGATTGGCTCTGCCGTTCTTCTGCACTCGTAGTCACCTGTGGAGATGTTCAGCAGAATCTGAGGGATGAGAAACAAAAGTGAGAACTATCACAATGCTATCTTTGGCTGATGTTGCCAAAGCTTCTGCTCCTTATGGTATCGAATGCTTTGATTCAGTGGCCGCATTTCATCGTTCCTACTTGCTTTGACTCAACTTCTGCTCCTACTTCAGCCAGGAATTGATGAATGTTTTAATTTGCGAGTTTTAGTCGTCTCTTGATGAAGAAACGAAGGAAATCGTGCTGAAGTTGGTGAAGAAGTGTGTTAGCAAAATAGGCGTGGAGGCCGATTAGGCGATTACTCCAAGTTCAGGTCCAAGCTGTTGAGTTAGTGCCCCTTCTTTTATTGTTATGGTTGGATTACTCAAATTTAATTTTTGTCGCTCTGCCCATTTGGTTGTAACTAATGATCTGCTTCTATTTCCATTTTTTGCACATAAAACCGGGCCTTTTCTGGTTGTTCAATTGAATTCTGACTACGTATTCATGACTATATCTGTTTGATTGTCTGATAGATTGATCAGTGTAAGTAGATTGTCTTTCTATGCATCTCCAAACTTCATTGGTCACTTCCCCTAATCAAACTTGAATCTTTGTGGATAGTAGGAGAGAGAGAAGCTCAAATGTTTACAAAATTCCTCAGTGGAAACACTATTATCTTGGCTTTGCAGCCTGAGATTAGGTCAAGGAGTCCATGCATAGCTGATAAAGACTTTGTTCTGCAACTGTGATGAACTTCATAACCATTGAGGCAAAATTTCAAGTTTAAAAATTAAATGATTGCATCCATGTTAATAATCTGAAGGAGTGAAGGGATAGTTGCTTTTCTGTCAGAAAATAAACCCATCTCTTAATCTTGTATTTCCTCCACCTTGAATTTGCGAAATGTCTTCAAATGACAGGGGGTAAGGAAATCATTTTCTGTTAAGGTGAAATTTTGGCATTAAATGCAAGGTCATTGCAATATATTACTCTCTCTCTCCATATCTATTTTGTAGCGTTTAAGATAGGGACTCTCGCGAAATGGACTTGGTATGTACCTACCCGATATGTTTGGACTGTTGTTTAAAGCAGTTGGTGATTAACGTTTGTCCTAATTTTATATAAAAATCAAAATATATGATCGGAAAGAAACCCGTATGTTCTAGGAGTATAAACTGCTTTTTTCCAGAACATATTGGATCCTAGCGTGATTTGGATGAGTTATTACCTTTAGTTTCCTTTTGTATTGCTCGAGTATATTCCAGTTTTTCCTGGAAATGGCTTGTACTGCCTATTGGTTGAATTGGTAAAATTAATTGAACTACCACATGCTTAAGTACCTGAACATGTCACCCTCTAATTCATACGATATTGTTATTTATGCTTGCTAATGGCATTTGATAAGGAACATGGGAGCTTTGATTTTGGTTACTTGGATTTGCCAGTTTGCCTCCTTCATTTACTTTGGTTCATACTTTGGTAAGTGGGATGAACTGGGTAGTTGAACCTTGATTTGAGATTTGGATAATTTTGGATCAGTTTTTGGAAGCTTGAAGTTGGTTTAGAAACTTGGACTTCGAGGTCTAAGTCTTTGATGATATGGGCATGAATTTTGGACTTCTGAGTCGCGATTACCATGTTTGAGTTCTGAGTCCCCTCGGTGACAGTTAGTAAACCATGCATGCAAGATAGGTTAGCTTAGTCGCTTTTGTTAATGGCTTGTAAATGGGAGTATGTTTTCAAAACATCCCTTTGTCTCGATCTCACGATTACCAGGATGTTGGTGTATTTATGAACAACTTGATGATCTGGGCTGACGAGTCTTTTCTGAAACAAATATCTTGGGTTAAATGGTTGGCACTTGGGGATCAGAACTCTAGTTTGTTTTTCATCAGAAAATGCTATCTCATCAATTGAGAAATACAGTGCTTAGTCTGTTAGATGCTAATGGGTATCGTTAAGAGGACCCTATTGCTATCAAGCAAGAATTTTTTGGGATACTACGAAGATCTGTTGGGTACTGATTTTGGATACAAGTGCTTTGACTGTCTTGTCTGGGTCCACAATAACGAAAGTCCCTTCTAGTAGTTGGGGTGCCCTCATTAACACAGTAATGGAGGAGGAGATAAAGGCCGCTTTGAAGTCCATAAATGGAGATAAAGCCCCGGGGCCTGATGGCTTCAATTTTACTTTCTACATAAAGAATTGGGATATTGTTGGGGTTGATCTAGTGCAAGCTGTACGTTATTTTTTTTGGTAGTGGTATGATGCTCCCTTATTGGAATCCAACTGCTATTTCCCTGGTCCCTAAGGTCAGTGCCCCTGTTCCTGTTAGACATTATAGGTCCATTGCCTTCTGCAATGTGCCCTATAAGTGTCACTAAAGTTCTTGCTAATCGAATTCCAAGTATTCTGCCTAGCTTGATTAGTCCTAATCAGTCAGCCTTCATTAAAGGCAGATCAATTATGGATAATGTTCTCCTTATTTATGAATTGGTTAGGGGATACCATAAGGGGAATGGGAGGCCCAGGTGTGCCATTAAGTTGGATATCATAAAGGCTTATGACTCAGTTGTTTGGGATTTTTGTTCGCTGCCATGAAGGTGATAGATTTCCCTGAGCTATACATTCTGTGGGTAAGGCAATGCGTAACCTCTCCTCAGTTTTCTGCATGGTTACTTCCCTGGGAAAAGGGGTACGAGGCAGGGTGATCCTCTCTCCCATTACTTGTTTCTTATTGTCTTGGAAGCTTTTCTGCCATTTTACAAGCCAAGATTGCAAGTGGCAACTTTGTTTTTCACCCTAAATGTGCAGATATTGGTCTTTCTCATTTGAATTTTGTAGATGATCTCTTCATTCTCTGTGGGGCTGATGTGTAGTCTTTTAGGACTATCAAGGAGGCTCTGGCTGACTTTTGCACTTCCTCTGGATTACAACCTAATCTATGTAAAAGTGCTGTGTTTTGTTCAGCAGTGGATGAGATGGATAAAGGTTTCTTAGAGGCATTATGGATATTCCTGAGGCTGCTTTTCCTGTAAAGTTCCTGGGTGTTCCATTAATTTCTAGCAGATTGAAATATGGGGATTGTTTGGTGCTTAAGGAGAGGATTCTGGCTAGGATTCAATCTTGGGCAAATAAGAGTTTATCATATGGAGGTCGAGCTCTACTTATTCAGTCAGTGCTTTTTAACATTCAAGTTTACTCGAGTGCTATCTTCATTCTTCCCCAAAATTTGGTTAAAGAGATTGATAGTATTTTAAGTGCTTTTCTTTGGAAAGGTGTGGAGCTTGAATCTGCTGGAGCCAAGGTGAAATGAACTACTGTTTATACTCCTAGAGGTAAGGTGGGCTTGGTTTTAGGCTTATGAAGGATTGGAATAGAGCTTGCATGCTCAGACATGTTTGGACTAAAGCTAGTAAAGCTGATACTCTATGGGTTTAAGTGGGTGTACACTTATATAATCAAACACTATTGCTTCTGGTGGTGCCCCTCCCACCTGATGCTTCCTGGACTTTGAGAAAGTTATTCAAACTCAGGGGTATTGGTCAGGACTTGATGAGATGGGAAGTGGGTAATGTCAATCTGTGTTTTTATGGTTAGATCATTGGCAAGCTTTGGGCCCTTTATACGAAAAGTATGGAGAGAGTGTGGTTTATAACTTGGGCAGGTCCCTATTTGCAAAGGTAGCTTCTATTATTCATGAGGGTACTTGGAAGTGGCCAAGGCAGATTCTTGATTGCCAAAGGGAGGATAAATTAGTCTGGATGCCAGATTCATCTAGGGTGTATAGTGCAGCATCAGCATGCAGAGCAATCAGAAATAGTAAGCCAGCTGTGTCCTGGTTTCATTTGATTTGGTTTCCTCTACATATTCCACGATGGGCATTCATCCAATGGCTAGCATTTCATGGGAAATTGACCACTAAGGACTGCTTACTCAAATGGGGAGTGGTGCCTTCTAATATTTGTGTTCTTTGTAACTCAGGAGGGGAATCTCACTCTCATTTGTTCTTTGAATGCACTGTTTCTGGCTGGATATGGGTGCATCTCCTTGCTAAGTGTGGGATACAAAGAAATCCAAAAGGTTTGTCTGAGGAGGTTGAATGGGCTGTGAATCATATTGAAGGGAATTCTTTGTGGAGTAGAGTTTATTGCACATGCTGTCTGCTGCAATGTACCATGTCTGGAGGGCAAGGAATCTTTGTATTTTCCAAAACACTTCTCAGTCCAAGGAAAATCTGTTCAATTATATATTCAAGAAGTGAGGTGTTTTATGGTATCTTGGAGGAGGATCCCTATGACTGCTGCAAACCTAAAGATAGCTGGGGATTGGGATTGGGGAAACCACATTTTCAGAGCTTGATTGCCTTTTGCTGTGTGGTCCTTTAAATTGTTTTTTTTCGTTATGGCCTATGTACCTTTTAGTGCTCGAGTGCTTTGTTTTAAGGGGCCCATTCTAAACAGGAAGGTTTCTCTTTGTATGGATTCTCAAGGCCATCCCCTTGATCCTTGTTTTTGGTTGGTGTCTTCTTAATGAATTTCCTTTACCCAAAAAAAAAAAAAACTATCTGAGCACGTGTGAGGCTCGATCTGCGTTTGCACTATTCATTTGTGTATGTTTCACATTTACTAGTTTTTGAATGAGTGGGTTAGTTTTGGAAAGGTTGATATATTCTTTGTCATGAATTTGAGGATAGATCTATTGCAATTAACAAGTACTAGTGGTGGCTATACGTGTCTGTAAATTTTGTTATTTTATCATGTAACATTTTGCTCTCTGATTATAAGCCTTCGGCCTACATTGCAATACTAGGATGCATATTGATCCAAAGGTACTAGGGATGCCTAATCTATGCACGTTTTGTGCACGAAGAGCTCAAGGATGGTTTCGATGCAAAGACATGAGGAATGCCTAATCTATGAATGTTTTGCACTTGAAGAACCAACAATGATTATAGTCTGACAATCCGTGGTCACCTGTTGTCTAGTTTGATGATCCGGGCTGCTAGAAACCAGAAAGTAGCGTTTGGAGAGGGGCCGGCATCTCAACCTATTTTGAGGCATTTCAGTTCATTATAAGCCTATTTTCAGCAGAGATTGCTTTCCTCGAATCTGATTTCAATATGAGGATAATGCAGAACTTCTGAGCATGAAACCTCCCCATACCTTCACCGAGCGACCCCCACTTGTAACATCTCTTTTCCTGCCGACGACCACCTCTACAAACAAAAATTACTTTATTCTCGCTGTCAACAGCATAGTGAAATGTTCCAACAAGAAAATGTGGTGATATTTTACTACTGGAAGACATTCTAGTGATGAACTAAGTCCAGTTCCAAGTATTTAAAATGGGCCAATTGCCCAATTAGTGAAGTTGAGAAATTATTCGTTATTTGAAGGCTGACAATTTTGTCTTATATTTCCCCATTCTAACCTTTTTCTTTGGTTTGGCAGTCATGGGTGTTCGGACTAACTTGCGTACACTTCGAATGAGGTCCCCTTCCCGGTCAGGTTAAGGCAGACTGTCCACGCTGTAGTTAGGAAATTCACAAAATAAACTCTCGACTTGGCCCAAGCCCCAAGAAGTTGCCAAATTTCAAATTCAGGAAGTAGAAACGAATTCACGCTGTACATCTTCTGGTACCACATGGCGGTACCTCAGTGTATCTCGGCTGTCTAAAAGTGTTTTGCACGGTCTAGATTTTAGAGAGAAAAAGGAGAGAGAAGGAGAGGAGAGAGAGAGAGAGAGAGCATAGAGGAAGGGAAAAATTTGGACCATCCAAAATATTTTTGGACTTCCGAGATGCGTAATTGGACACCATGTCAGCCATTCACTATTTGCACCCAATTTTTTCTCCTCCTGCTCTAAAGCCAAGTAAAGAAAAGGAAAACTGGATGTTTAAATCTTATTGTTATAGTATCGGACAATGAATTAAATTTTTTAATTTAGAACACAACAATGATGAATGATGCAAAAGCAATCATCCACAAGAAAGTTGCAGTGGAACAGCAGGGAAGAGCACTCTCTGGTAACCAAATTAACATCCTTTGTAGTACCATATATAGCCAAAAAAGAAGAGCAGTCCGCTCTCCATTCTAACTGTTCATCATCATCATCAACATCACCGCCAACTGACCAGCATGCCTCCGTCTATACTCTCCCTCTCTCCTTTCTCTCTCCTCACAAACCACACCCACCACCACCATTATTCCCGTATCGATAAACCCACCACCACCACTTTCTCCGTCAAAGCCTCCCTCGAGAAACCTTCCACCCCGAAACCCAAACCCACAATCACCACCAAAAACAACAAACCAACCTCGTGGGTAAGCCCAGATTGGCTCACAACCCTAACCCAGTCCCTATCCATATCCAAAAAGGACGATTCTAACATACCCATTGCCAGTGCTAAGCTAGACGACGTTTCTGACCTCTTGGGCGGCGCCCTTTTCCTCCCTCTCTTCAAATGGATGAATGAGTACGGACCCATTTACCGGCTGGCCGCCGGGCCGAGGAACTTCGTTGTTGTCAGTGACCCTGCTATTGCCAAGCATGTGTTGAGGAACTATGGCAAGTACTCTAAGGGGCTTGTTGCTGAGGTTTCTGAGTTTCTGTTTGGTTCTGGGTTTGCCATTGCGGAAGGCCAGCTTTGGACGGTAATGCCTCGAATTTCGATATGCCAAATCTCAAGCAAAGCCAATTTGGTATCAAGGATTGTAAAACCCTCCCCACACCCTTTTGCCAAACTCGATACCTAATTTTGGCATTGCTATTCATGGTGCCAAATTGGGCATCCAATTTAGCGATTTCCAAACTTGCCACATCATCCAGGCCTTAATTTGAATCGGGGAATGAGATTGGTTTAAGTGCATGGTCTGGATTTTTTTATTGTGATAAACTGACACCAAACTGGTGCGGCGGCGACGTTGCTTATTTTACGGCTTTCTGACACTGTAGCAAGCCAAAGAACAACTTTGGCAATGCCATTTTGGCACCAATCGGGTGGACTTGCTCTTATATTTAAATGTTATATATGCAATGCAGCCGCTTCATTTTGGATAGAAATTCTAGTCACCTTTTCTGTTAGTATATCACTAATCAAATTCATAATATGTTCAAATCGTTCCTATTGAATAATCACTTCATTTGTTATGATAAAGATCCTAGATTCAAGCTACAGAAAGCATTAATTTGAGCTATTCTCATGGAATTATAGTGTGAAAGCACATCAATTGGAGTCCTTTTTATCAATGTTATTTTGATTTGTTATCCAATTTAGTGGAAATTATGGAACAACGTAGGTGTTTTTAGTTAAATGCTTGTTTATGAATGTAGGATAATTGCTATGTTTATGCCTTTATGGCATATGTTGGCTTTTCAATTTTGGTTTTAGGTTCGACGAGTCCAATTTGCACATCCTTTTTTATTTTTATATTTTTTTATAACCAGATGTTCGGGTCAGCTTTCGCGCACCTCTACTAATCCTGGGAGTCCAATCCCACCGTCCACTAGCGGGGGCCCCATTTAAAGCCAGAGCAAAACTCTGTATGGACTGGACCCAAAGGAGTTGATAACACCTACGAGGTTTCGAACCTGAGACCTTAGGAGGTAGCAAACCCCTAAGTCCAAAGCCTTGACCACTAGGCCAACCCCTTGGGATTAATTTGCCTATCTTTCACTTGTATGAATATTATTTTGAAGACGTGGCAAGTTGATAGCTTGATATTAGGCGAAAGAAGTGGTGATGTTGGTGCTTATATTGGTCCTTGTTGTTGATGGTGGTCAAGTGCAACAATGCGTAGATAGTTGAGATTGTGAATAGGAATTCCATTGGAATATAATTCCCCTATGTGCCTATTCTCAACAAGTTACCCCTGTTTGACATGTTATGGTATGTAGTGGCATCACAATGACTGGACAGGTTCTTCTAAATATGCAAATGTTTAAGGTTGAGAAACAATCAGTTTCTTTATCATGTTGAAAAGTTGAAGTGTACCTTATTATTGGATTGAAACCCGAACTCGTTATGTATTACCATAGTGGCTGCAATTCTGATTCAAGGTCATTTGAAAATCCAGAGGAAACCTGGAGACATCGTCGTACAATGATGCTTAAAGACTTCATTCTGGTTACTTGAAAAGTTGTTTATTGCATATCAAGCAACATATATAGAGAGATTGCTATTTTAGGTTAGTTTGCTTCCCTAGCCATAAATTGATTCAACTTGATTTGATGTCCTTAGAGCATGTTTGGTTTGACTGCTTTCAAATGAAATGACTGTAATGCTTGCTGTGTATATTTCGCATTTTTGAGCTTTGAATCAGTGGAGTTGCAGTCTGAAGTTCCATATGTGCCATCTAAATTTTATCCCGGCCTTTGAGTGTATGGTCTAACTTGTGATAGGTGAGGCGCAGGGCAGTTGTTCCATCCCTTCACAAGACGTACTTGTCGGTAATAGTAGATCGGGTATTTTGCAAATGTGCTGAGAGATTGGTGGAGAAGCTCAAAGCTAATGCACTCAATGGCTCTTCTGTGAACATGGAAGAAAACTTTTCTCAATTAACCCTTGATGTTATTGGTCTAGCGGTGTTCAACTACAATTTTGACTCCCTTAATGCTGACAGTCCGGTTATTGAAGCTGTTTACACAGCACTAAAGGAGGCAGAGGCTCGTTCCACTGATTTGCTACCATATTGGAAGGCAGGTCCTTAATCTTGCATCCTTGTGTTGCTTTTTCTGAGCTCTTTCACTTTATGACTGTGAAAGGACTCATTTCTATTGCACGCAGATTGGGGCTTTGTGTAAAATAATCCCAAGACAAATAAAAGCTGAAAAAGCAGTTACATTGATCAGAGAAACAGTTGAGGAACTCATTGCCAAGTGCAAAGAGATTGTGGAAACTGAGGGTGAAAGGATTAATGACGAGGAGTATATAAACGATGCTGATCCAAGCATACTCCGGTTCTTGCTTGCTAGCCGAGAGGAGGTCTGCGAATGCTTTATGCTTCTTGTGTAAGAAATATGACATGTTTTGCCTGTAACATTGATAATCAATGGCTTAAAAGTTCACAATGCACAATTCCCTGAAGTCTAGGCCGACTGGATTGTTAACATATGGGAATTCTAGGTGTTGATATGTACTCAATTTATGATTTTTCAATTAAAGAAAGGCTTCCCTTCACAAGAATAAAAAAATTAAAGAAAGAATATGTTTCCTGTTAAAGCATCCAACTCAAAACCAATTGGCAATGAGTGGAGAGGCTGCCCAGGCTCATATACTAGACTCGGAGGTTATAATTAACCAATGTGGGACAAGCTCTAACACTCCCCCGTGCGTGCGACCCCTGACCCGCACGTGGAGAGTTAACCAATGGATCCACAACATTGGGATCACAACGAAACAAGGTGCACCTATGGCACAAACAACGGGGCAATAGCCAAGAGAGTCTTGTCCAAAATCTTCCAAGGCCTAGCTCTGAAACCATGTTAAAGCATCCAACTCAAAACCAATTGGCAATGAGTGGAGAGGCTGCTCAGGCTCATATACTAGACTCGGAGGTTATAATTAACCAATGTGGGACAAGCTCTAACATTTCCTATATCACAACTCTAAGAAGCACAGACATTATTAAAAAAAAAAGAAGCACAAACAATTGAGAGAAGGTAACATGTCTATGATTAGGAAATGAAAATGTAATTTTGGACACGTGTCCAACACTCTTTTGCAACGTGGCTGACATTTCTTTGGTGCCCATATAAGAAATCAATACATGATTGACAATTCTTAGACACTTGCTAAATGTGATTATAAATTTTTTAGGAATTTGACATCTCACTATTGTATACAAAGCTGAATAATGCTTAAAATAAGTTATTCTTGACTAGTCAAATTTAAATTAACATAAAATTTGTAGAGAACTTTCTAAGGAGATCTTTGAGGATTCCTAGCATTGCCATGCTTTTTTAATTTGTTTGTTTTTTTAATAATTAATATCTCAAGTGCCATTTCAGTCTAGACTCCTCATAAGTTCATAACGTATTGTATTGGATCTATTATTTAATTTCAGATGTAAAAATTATGGTAACCCATATATGCGTATATATGATTGAACGTACTACCAATGTGTCCATGTCCTACTTTTTGAGTAATTACGTTTCAAGGTGTCCTGTGTCTGTGCTGTATCTGCGTCCCGTGTCTGTATCTGTGCTTCTTAGTTGCTGGGTATCATTTTCAAACACCATTTATGATTAGTTAGCTAAAATACTCTCCTTTCTCTTGATTGAAATGCCAATAATGTGTGATCTTCGTTGCAGGTTTCAAGCATACAATTACGAGATGACCTTTTGTCAATGTTAGTTGCTGGGCATGAGACAACTGCTTCAGTTTTGACTTGGACAACGTACCTTCTAAGCAAGGTACTCTATATAGTACTCCTATGTTAATCTTAATGGCCAGTCTTTCCTTTTTCTGTGTTTACTGTGCAAGATTCTACTACTTTTGACGGTTCTTTTGTTATTCATTCAATGTATAATGGTCTCAAGTCTATTGAAAAAGAGATTACTGGTTTATATAGTTATAATCAGCCTCCTCCATTATTTTCGAGAAGTGCTTTATCACGGTCTACTTTCAGTGTACCACATTTACTGAAGCCCAGGTTACCATAGACCTGAAAAGGGGGCCAAAACTGTGCTGTGGCCTGTGGGTGGAAAATGTCACGCATGTATACTGTAATATATTTGATGTAAAAAAGATATCCCCGGATATTAAGTTTATTATTATATATTTCTTCTTGTGTTATGTATTTTGGGAGTTCATGGTTGCATTTTCTCATTTCTTTAATTGTTTAGCTTCTACCATTCAAGTTTGGAGCCAAATATGTTACCATCTAGCGGTGTCTTCAATTGCTTTCTGTTGTTCCTAAATGTGTACGAGCAGGATTCCTTGTCCTTATCCAAAGCGCAAGAAGAAGTTGACCGAGTTTTAAAGGGCAAGCCTCCAACCTATGAAGACATAAAGAATCTCAAGTTCTTGACTCGTTGCATAAATGAGTCACTGCGTCTCTACCCACATCCTCCAGTAAGTTGCCATTCTTGTCTGTGTAATCAAGCGACGTTTGAAATGTCTTTTCTTTTTTTACTCTCTTTCCCTGGGTTTTTGCTAGGTTTTATTACGGAGAGCTCAAATTCCTGATGTGCTTCCCGGAAATTACAAGGTTAATGCTGGTCAAGACATAATGATTTCAGTTTATAATATCCATCATTCTCCTCAGGTATCAACCTTAATACTGAGTTTCTCACAGAAAACATTTTATTTTAGCTGTGTTCTACCGCAAATAAGTAAGAGAGGGGCTTCTGTTGTGTCATTCAATTTCTAGTGTTTTCCATATGTGTTTGCTTGTTTCACTCACAAATTAAAGGGTCCTCTTGAAAAGTTAAGAAAAGAACTGAATTTTCCCCATATTTGGTTTGATGCAGCAGGACTGTTCTCTCCCTCCCATCTCCTCTCTCACACCTTGCTATCCTGTGTTTCCCATCAGACTATAATTAATTAGTGGAGTCCTTTATTTTTTTCTTTTCCCCTTTGTATAATTATTTGAAACTCTAGGAAAACCCATCATTGAGCACATTCATTAACTGTATCAAAGTTCAATGGTTACACAAATGGGCGCAAGATAGTTTAAAATCCAACACCTCTTATGTTCTGTGATATGTATATCTTTCTATAAATTTTGAGATTCCAAATTTTATAAATTTTAAGATTCCAAATTTTCTTAACCTTAGTGTAAAGTGGTAATAAAAAAATACAGTTCCCATTGTGCCCATTTTTTTTTTTTTCTTTGCGCTCTCATTACCACGTTAACTGGTTCCTTCTGCTTCTTTCTCTGAGTGTGTAATAGGTCTGGGAGAAAGCTGAAGTGTTTGAACCAGAAAGATTTGACCCAGAAGGTCCTTTGCCTAATGAGACAAATACTGATTTCAGGTAATCACTTGAAATAAGTGTTTCTCTTGCGTTGGCCTAGGTTCTTGCAAACCGAAATGCATATTTGTGATTACCTATCTTCTTTATTATCAATTTTGACTCTATATGGGAATACCACTGCAGATTCATCCCATTTAGTGGAGGACCACGTAAATGCGTTGGGGATCAGTTTGCTATGCTAGAAGCTATTGTGGCTCTTTCAATCTTTCTGCAACACATGGATTTTGAGTTGGTTCCTGATCAGAACATTAGCATGACTACAGGAGCAACTATTCACACAACAAATGTACTTTTCTCATTCTATAACATTTATGTTCAACTGCGAAAGTTCGCATTTTTCTGCCTAACCTAGATTTCCAAAGAGAATGATTAATTCCAACACAGTGTTGTGTAGACAGGAAGAAAACATGAGAGCTTCAGTGGTTACTAGCTAGTAAATAGAGTGCCCTTATTGGATTTAACTATGGTTTTGAAGAAAAAAGAGGACATTCAGCCGAGTGGATTAAAATTTAGTACAGAGCACCAAAGTTAATTCCTTACATGGGCATTTGAACACATAGAATAAACTGTTGGAGATTACTCCACTAGCGTTTTATACCATGCACACTGGAACAGAAGCTTGTGAATCCATTGTTTTCCATTTTAATTGTTTTGCAAGCTCCAGTATAACATAAAAGATTTGAAACTGGCACAAACTAGTAAGCATATCTTCAAACTGATCAAAGTAAGATGTACTAAAAAGAAACTTTGTACGCATGTGAGATGAATAAAGTTTCACCTAATTCTGATCAGAAATGATCAAAAGAATTGCTTAATCATTATGCTTTGCATCCTAGTGTTTGTTGTTGATTCCATTTTATGAAGTTCTGCAGCTTACACAACAAAATAATGTACGGTAACAGTCCTGTTATACGTTCTATTAGTACTAAGTTTTCACAATTTTTTGCAGGGTTTGTTCATGAACTTGAGCCAAAGGAAAACTAAATCTGCATTTGCATCATCTTCTAGGTGAGCTTACGTTTTTGTATATGTAGTAGAAACCGAGATTTGGAAATTGTATGTTAATGTTGCTCAGCAAGGTTGTGATTATTTAAATTACCACTTGAAAGATGGTTATTTGGTCGGCCGTTGGCAAAATGTGTTCATGAGATCAATTGTTTACATGTGAAAGAAATTGGGTTCTTTGCTCTTATGACTACATTCTTGCATTCTCATGCAACTTTTATGCATCGTGTTTCTGTTGCATTGTCGTGCAACCTTGTTTTGTTTGATTTGTTTGGCTGTTGAAAGCATTTGAACCTGCAGTATTAGCCGTGGCTTGTTTGATTTATTTGGCTGTTGATAGCATTTGAACTTGCAGTAGTAACACACTTCCTCACATAACGAAGGGTGGGTTGGAGAATTTAGCTGGAAACCCATTCGGTGACCGTTGAAGTGGTGGTGATTTCGTTTCCATTTATATGCACACCTTGTAGTTGAGGTATCTAAAATGTGTTTACTTATACATTTTTCTACAGAAACTAAAGTTCAAGTCCACCCCCTCTCCCCTCTCTCCCAATGTAATGTACTCGTACATTACCTTAATGTATGTAGTGGGAATGACGATGCAAGCAAAATGCATTACACTGACTCGCCAATGAAATACTTCCATGAGCAATAGCCATAGCTAAAGAGCTGCCAAGTAGGCCGTTGTGTAGGGTCCTGAATCAGATTCTGTGAGATTTATCAGATTTTTTTTTGTTAAATGTGTGATTGGCCTCTCAGGGGCCTTAAACACCCTCAGTGTCTTTGTATGATAGAACTTGTCATGAGGTAATAGCTCCCCAAATGTACGGTATTAGCTAGTTTTTTTTTTTTGTTCCTTTTTTGGGGTACAGGAAGAACAACATTTGTTGTGCCAACTCAATCCAGATATTCTAAGCAAAGTTACAAGTTCCCTGGTAAGCATTATACTCTACCGTAATCTTTTAATTAACAAATAATTCACGTTAAGGTCGCGGGATGGACTGTATTATGGTGCACCATTGCTCTATTGTAAGATGTATCCTGTAAAATAAAAAACGCAAAAATATTGTATCTGATTTAGGGTTTAGTGATGATGTATAGTTTTATACTCTCACTTTTCCTCTGTAACTTTTAGTTTGTAAATACTATGTAATCACTGTAGACTTTTACCCCACGAAAAACTGGAGCACAACATTGGTATCACTATCACGATAATATCCTGAGTCTCTTGACTCAGCAAACTCTATATGATGAGTTAAAACATATGGACATTTTGGTATCTCTCTCGTTACACAAGAGTGGAGATGATCAAGATTTTGCAAGCCTTGTGCCTATGGGCTCTTATGAAATTGTCTTCCGGTGAGTCCATACATGTTAAAAGCCAAATAACATGATAGCTGGGACTGCAAAATAGTATCCCAGTTTAAGAAGTCCTTCCCATCTCACCTATATAAGCAGGCGCTATAGGGCCTCTATCCCAGGAGCCCATTAGAGCATTTGCACAAATATACTTACAAGTTACTTCACCAAAGCTCTAAAATAGAGACTTGGTTTTCGATCTCCTTGATTGGAAAAATGCTTTAGTGCCTTTTGTCATACACCAACGCAATCTGCTTATATTTTGCTTTGGGACCATTGTGCTTCTAGGATCCCATGGGAAGCCCATACAGTTGCACGGGGCAGGACCGAGAGCGAGAACAGGACGGGGGAGCAAAGGATCTATTATAATTGCAATCAATTAGGCAATTAGGAAGATTGTAATCAATCTAATTAGGTAGGTAGCATAAATTAGAGATTTCCTTTCCTTATTTTCTTTTGTACTCAGTCAATATATTGTTCCTCATTGTGAGAAGAATAACATATCAATTGAATATTTCGACATGGTATCAGAGCGGGTTCCACGAACCTGACTTTTTCTTCGTTATCTTTTTCGTCGATCATCATTCTTTCTTAAACCATCATAGATACACGTAATCCCAACGCCCATCATCCACCTCACGCAGTAGATTTCGAACATTGAAATCCAACCCTAACACACAACCGTGATCGAAACCCTTGGCCAGTTGAATACCCTCACAAGCCTCGTCACCCTATTTCGAACCCCATACAGTGGATTTCGAACCACATACAATGGATTTTGAACCCACCCAGTTGATTTCCCACCTTACTTGGTTGTTGCTATCCCTACTAGTTGATTTCCAGTCGATTTGCAGTATCTATTTGCATCTGGTTCACTTCCAGTCCAGTTGTATTTCATGTTCATTGTCGATTTGCATGGGGTTATCGTCATTCTCTCACCACAGTTAAATTAAAAGGATCCAACGATCTGCCATGGTCACACGCTGTGGCTGTCTCTCTGCGCGCAACCGGTGAGACTTTCTATATCACCGATGATCCATCTACTGATCCCACTTGGACCCGAAATGATGCTCATATAATGACGTTACTTTGGAATAGTCCTGAACCAGTTATTTTTAATAGTGTTGCTTGCCAAGAGATGTCCAAAGTTGTTTAGCACCCTCTACGAGAGTTATATTCATCAGATTGCAATACCTCTCGTATTTATCAAATTTATTAGTAGCAGGTTTCTCTTTCCAACAAGGAGATCGATCGGTCGATGACTACTTCTCCGCGTTAAAAGTGATGTGGGATGAGTTAAATGTTTACCAACCCTTGACCACAGATTTAAAGGTTCAGCAGAAGTACAAAGATGAATTTTTGGTTACAAAATTTTTGTTCGGGCTAAATTAAGAACTTGTTCTTCTAAGTTCTCAGATTCTATTTGGCAAGGAAGTTCCTACTATTGGTGAGGCTTTTTCTCGTATTCGCCGGGCTGCTACTCATTCTTTTGGTTTAGAGCATCTGACTTGATCTGCTCTCGCTGCCCCCACTACACGCCCTATGACATCTTATGGGGATTTTGGCAATCGTACTTTCACTCACAGTTGTGGTGGTTCGTCTGATCGTGGTGGCCCTGCCCGGGCTCCATGGCAAGCTAGCTTGGGCTAATCAGGCTACATTTGAGGGGGAGCCATTTGAGTCCGCTCTGCCTGATCATATTCCTATCGCTAAGTCTAAATATGATTCTATGATTCACAGAGCTAATGCATCCTCTTCTTCCACTGCGACCCATGTTTCATCAGGTAATACATGTCTTCACCCGTCTTCCTGTACTTCGTGGACTCTCGATTTTGGTACCTCTGATCATATGACAGGTGATTTGTCTCTTTTGACTGACGTTCTTACCCTTTTCTGCTCCCTCATATGTTACTACTGCTAATGGTACTAAAGCTCGCATTCACGGCATTGGTATATATTGTGCGGTCTTATTTTTCCTTTTGTCTTATACTTGCCCCAATTTCCTTGTAATCTGATTTCCGTCCAGAAACTTACAAGTGTTCTGTGTTCTTATATCCCTCCCTCTCATTGTGAATTTTAGGATCTAAAGACAAATAGGATAATTTGGGGGGGGGGGGGGGGTATGGCATTCAAATATTTGGGGACCATCTCGCACCACGAGTTTGTGTGCTCGATATTTCTTTACGTTTATTGATGATTTTTCTCGTTTAACTTGTGTATATCTTCTTAAAGATTGGTCTCAATTATTTTCAGTGTTTTCTTTGTTTTATGCTGGAATTGTCGATCAATTAAATGCCAACTTATGGATTTTATGAACTGATAACGCCAACGCCAAAGAGTATACTTCTCATCCATTTCAGCATTTTCATGAGACTCGTGGCATCATCCATCAAACTTCTTGTGTCACCACCCCTCAACAGAATGGGGTTGTTGAACGGAAAAATGGATCGGTATTAGCAGTTGTTTGTGCACTTATACTTCACATGCACGTTCCGAAACATTTTTGAGGAGATGCTGTCCTCACTGCCTATTATGTTATAAATAGGACACCATCTCAGGTTTACAAGAAAAATCTCCTTACCAGGTCATGTTTCCTGGCAAGGAACTTTTTCCTTTTTCCCCAAAACTATTTGGTTGTGTTTCATTTGTACATAATTTCTCTCCTGATCGTGATAAGCTTGGCCCTCGTTCTTATAAATGCATCTTTATTGGTTATTCTCAGACACAAAAAGGTTACAGGTGTTATAGTCGTGCATTACGTAAGCACTTCATTAGTGCTGACGTGCCATTCTTTGAGACCATTCCATATTATTCTCTCGAAAGTAATCAATTACCAGCACCCGTGTTATCGATCCTGTTCCACCTCCTGGGACTATTCCTTGACCTCAGATTAAACCTGTCTATGTTCGTCGGTCCACCCATTGTAGATACTTTGTCTATCCCCCTACCATCTTCCTCCTCGTCTGCAGATCTGGCTTCTCCTACCACAAAACTTGACTTGCCTATTGCCGTTTGTAAGGGTACGCGTTCTTGCACTTCCTATCCTATTTCTCATTTTGTATCCTATGATCATTTATCTCCCTCTTCTCACGCTTTTTGTGTGTCTTTATCTTCGATTGTTGTTCCCAAGTCCTATTAGGAAACTCTTTCTAATCCTGAATGGCGTGCTGCTATGGAAGAAGAGATGCAAGCTTTGTCCTTGAATCATACTTGGTCTCTTGTTCCTAAGCCATCTGAAGCTCATATTGTTTGTTGCCGTTGGGTTTTCACCATCAAGCAGAATCCTAATGGTACTCTTGATCGATTGAAGGCTCGTCTTGTGGCCATGGGTTTCACCCAACCTTATGGTCTTGATTATATTGAGACTTTATTTCCAGTCGTCAAGCTCAATTCAGTTCGGATTGTTATCTCTGTGGCTAATCTTTGATTGGTCTCTCCATCAACTTGATGTCAAGAATGCCTTTTTTACACAAGGATCTGTCTGAGACTGCCTACTTGGCTCAACCATCTAGTTTTGAGTCCTAGGGGGGTTTGTTTGTCATCTGCACAAATCAATATATGGCCTCAAATAGTCTCCCCGAGCTTCGTTTCATAAGTTCAGCAATTCTGTTGTTTCTCATGGGATGACTTGGAGTCAAGCTGATCAATCACTCCTTGTTCTTTAAAAAGACCAACCGTGGTATTGTATTTCTTGTGGTCTATGTGGATGATATAATCATTACTGGTAGTGACAGTATTGGGATTCATATATTGATTCATCTGTTACACGGTCTTGGGTAGAACTCAACTCCAAAAGCTAGCCCACGAAGTGAGGGTGCTCTCACGCTTATATATTTCAAATTACTTTGGTAACCAGGTGATGTGGGACTTTGCTTCACACCCTCCCTCACGTGCAGCGTGCTCACTCGGCAACACCTACAGCGTGCAGGCGAGAGACACGCACCCTACCAATCTCTGGTACCCAGCTCTGATACCATATTACACGGTCTAGCGTAGAACTCAACCCCAAAAGCTAGCTCAAAAAAGCAAGCTCACGAAGTGAGGGTGCCCTCACGCTTATATATTTCATATTACTTTGGTACCCAGGCAATGTGGGACTTCGCTTCACACCCTCCCTCACGCGCAGCGTGCTCACTTGGCAGTATCTGCCGCTTGCTGACAGAGACATGTACCCTACCCATCACTGGTACCCAGCTCTGATATCATGTTACACGGTTTTGGATAGAACTCAACTCCAAAAACTAGTTCAAGAAGTGAGGGTGCCCTCACGCTTATATATTTCATATTACTTTGGTACCCAGGCAATGTGGGACTGCGCTTCACATCATCATCTTTGTTCTAGCTTTCTCTTAAAGGATCTAGGCAAGCTTCAGTATTTTCTTGGCATTGAGGTTGCTCGCTCTAAAGCAGGCATCAGTTTGTCACAAAGGAATTACACTCTCGATATCTTGACGGATACAGGTTATATTGGGTCTAAACTTGTGGCCACTCCTATGGAAACTAACTTTATTTTAATGCCCGACGATGGTGAACTGATTGATGATCCAGAGATGTATCAGAGACTTGTGGGTGAGCTTATTTATCTCACTATTACTCAACCCTATATCTCCTATGCACTTAGTATCGTTAGTCAACTTATGACTTGCCCTCGAGTTCCTCATATAAAGGCGGTTGTTCGTATCTTGAAGTATCTTAAGTCTTCTCTACAAATCGTCGGGACATCTTCGTATTGAAGAATATACCGATGCTGTTTGGGCAGGATCTCTGGCTGATCGTCAATTGACCACTGGCTATTATACCTTTATAGGACGTAATCTTGTGACGTGGAAAAGAAACAGTCAGTTGTGGCACGTTCTAGTGCTGAGGCCGAATATCGAACAATGACTCATACTACTTGTGAGTTGATTTGGTTGCGCAAACTTCTACAAGAATTTGGGATTTTAGAACAGGGTCCTACTCCTCTTTACTGTGATAACCAAGCTGCTATCCACATCACCAATAATCCAATCTTTCACGAGAGAACCAAAGATCTTGAAGTTGACTGCCATTTCATTTGGTGGAAGGTGGAATCTAAAGCCATTACTACTCCTTCGTCCCTTCAGGCTCTTAACTTGTGGATATTTTCACCGAAGCACTTCCCAAGACTTCTATTGACTTTATTCATCGCAAACTGGGAGTACATGATGTATATGCTCCAGCTTGAGGGGGAGTGTTGGAAACAATTATTGGATATATTGTAATTGTAATCAATTAGGGAATTAGAAAGATTGTAATTAATCTAATTAGGTAGGTAGCATGAATTAGAGATTTCCTTTCCTTATTTTCTTTTGAACTCAGTCCATATATTGTTCCTCATTGTGAGAAGAATAACATATCAATTGAATATTTTGACAGGAATAATCTATAAATATCCTTAAATTAGATCCATAAATATTAGAGTTCCTAATTCGTATCGATTTTATTTTGTCGTCAAATACAAGTATATATTATGTTTATTCGAAGTTTTTGAGTAGATTGGAGTTAATATGTTTCTCGAATCTTGTTGTTATTGAGTATTTTCGCTTGCTTGGTAGTAAATTATACTTTTGTTTTTGTTTTTGTTTTTTTTTCCCTTCCGGATTTATATGCTTAAGAGGTTCTATCCCAGTTGAGAGCGGGCTCCTTTCTTGATGGGAGTGTGGTTACAATGCAAGTCTGAATTGGGAGTAGGGATGGCAACGGGACGGGTTGGGGGGGGGGGGGATTTGATGATCCCGGCCCCGACCCTAAAATTCTTGAAAGACCCCTAACCTGACCGGGTAATTTATGAGTACCCCCGTCCCTATCGGGTATCGGGCTTACCCGCCCCGCCCCTATTTTTTTTTTTCAAATATTAAGAAAGTATATTTTAGACTCCAATATTAGTTAGCACATGCAAATGATAAAACTTCACAAAAATAACTATTACAACTTAACCAAAATCTACTATTTAATGTTGTATTTTAGTTGTAAAAATAAAATTATAAGAATACGAATAAAATTGGATGCAATAAGGGAGAAAATATAATTTCATGTATACATATAAGAGGATATAAATATAATTATACATACATATGTACGTTGGAGCGGGTATATATCAGGGTGGGGTGACTATACCCCTGACCCTATCCTAACCCTGACGGGTTTTCCCCTGCCCCTAACCGTTACCCAAGAAAATAGAAAAAACCCTATCCTATCGGGGCAGGGTAGGGCGGGTTGAATTGCCACCCCTAATTGGGAGCGCTGGAGAGAGGTTCTGATGTGGATTCACCACAGCAATCTGGGGTTCCTGCAACTAAGGGCCCATACACACCCAAATCACACGACATTGGAGAAGCAGAGCTGGGATGAGGAACACCTTATATGGTAAGAAAGGAGAGTTGCATTTGATAGTAAAAGAGAGATGTTTCATTCATCAAAAGGTGTCGTTACAATGCTTCAAGAATGCATAAAGTTTTATTATTATTTTTTGATCGGCAAAAGTAACATTTTATCAGGGAAGGGGGAAAGGATTCCAACCAAAGGTAAAGCCTAAAACGCCCTGGGTCTAAAGTGCCCAGATAAAACAAATGAACCTAGCCCAACAAGTGGGCTCCCAGTCGAAGAAAACCCTAAACTTCAAGCAGCCAACACCCACCACTGCCAAATCTCCACCACCAAACCACCACCGGCAAACACAAGGGGAGACAAAACTGAACGATAAAATCACCAAACTGCCTCAGAAGCTCACCACAACCGATAATCAAGAACCGCAAACACCCAGTAGCATGTTAGATACATCAACCTATGGAATGAGGAGGATCTGCTCACTTCAACACATCTCACTTCAACACATCACTCTTGATCCAAGACATAACTTGGGCGATTGGATATAGGGTCGCGAAGGCGAGCCGTCCCCACACTTCTAACTAGTCTTCTACAAAGCAGACAAAGGTTTTAGATCTTGCGTGATATGCTGACGCCGCCTCCTAGAATCAAACAAAGGTTTCAGATCTAGGGGACGACCTGCGTGCTTGGCGCGCTCCTACGTGAGGTTTCAGATCTGGGGGGGGGGGGGGGGGGGGGGGGCAACATGTGTGATTGGCGCGCTCCTACGTGATCGGCTGACGCCCCCCCCCCCCCCCCCCCCCCCCCCCCCCCCCCCAATATCAGACAAAGGTTTCAAATATGAGGGGGCGGCGTCAGCCAATCACACAGGCTGCCCCCCCTAGATATGAAACCTTTGTCTGATCTGGGGGGGGCGGCGTCAACCGATCACGGGGGGCAGGCGTCAGCCAATCACACAGGTTGCCCCCCAGATCTGAAACCTTGTCTGATCTGGGGGGGCGGCGTCAGCCGATCACGCAGGTTGCCCCCCCAGTTATATGAAACCTTTGTCTGCTTTGCAGAAGACTAGTTAGAAGTGTGGGGACGGCTCGCCTTCGTGACCCTATCGCCAATCGCCCTAGTTATGTCTTGGATCAAAACTGACGTGTTGAAGTGAGCAGGTCCTCCTCGTTCCATGGCCCTCCTTGCTATTCCTCCAAGCTCTCGCACTCTACTTCTTCTGTTTTCTCCTTCTTCTTCCCTTCCCATTAGTATCTCTATCGCCTTTTTAACATCTTCTTTCTTTACCACCACCCCAACTTTCTCTTCTTCGCCCCATCTAACAGCAACCTCAACGCCTACTCGAACCCCGATCTTCAAAATCTCTACGAC
This sequence comes from Vaccinium vitis-idaea, assembly GCA_963854785.1. Taxonomy (NCBI): domain Eukaryota; kingdom Viridiplantae; phylum Streptophyta; class Magnoliopsida; order Ericales; family Ericaceae; genus Vaccinium; species Vaccinium vitis-idaea. The sequence goes on along the minus strand of OY978218.1, from coordinate 18,554,021 downwards.
TAGTTTCTCGTTGAAGAACTGTTCTGCAAACATAGGCCACGTTATCATTGGCACACCAGAGCACACACCTTCTATAGTAGAGTTCCAACCACAGTGGGTTAAGAACCCTTTGACTGCTGGGTGGGACAGAATAAGAAGTTGGGGGGCCCAACCTTTGATCAAAAGTCCCCTCCCTCGGATTCTCTCCTCAAAATTCTCTTCTAACAACCATTTCTCTACCTCTGGAAATCTTTCTCCTGTTTTTATCACCCAAATAAATGGGTGGTTTGATGCTTCTAAGCCCAGCCCAAGCTCTATCAGTTGCGATGGGACGAGACGGCATTGGCTACCGAGGCAAGCATAAAGAACAGATTCTTCTTTCATCGTGTCAAGCCATGCCACACATGTTTTCTCACCAATCGAGGCCATGTTCCCTCTCTCAAACTTGTCCGAATTTTCCCCTGTTACACAGAGAAAGCGGTCCGATACACCAAACATTTTTCTGTGTAGCCTTGCTATACTCCTCTACACAACCATGCTCCAACTCACTGAAAGTATTTACCACAATCCCGTAAGCTGTTGCTTCGGCCTTGCTCATCTCATCTCGAACATCATCCATGTCTGGGAGAGAGAAAAACGCTCCTGGCAACTGGGCTTTTGTTATTTCAACCCTTTTTGGCATTCCGGGCACCAGAAAAGGTTCTGAGTCTGAATTAACCAAACGGTGACAATTATGTAGCTTAATGTTATGAGAGCTCAAAAGTGAGAAGCAACACGTCCCATGGAAGACTAGCCTTGGAATATTGAACTTTTCTGCTGTCGTTGATGTCCAGTAGAGGCACTTGTCTGAAACTATGCAGCTTGGTGGCGGCTTTTGCTTTTCCATGTATTTCTCTAACGGCTGTTGTAGCTTATCCATGGCACTATAGAAGTTCTTTATTAAGTCTGGAGAAGGTACAGAATCGAGGTTTTCACATTCTGGAGGGAGCCCCATTTCTTGGCCTGGAAATGGGATCTCAAGGAGTTGTATTGGAAGCCCTGAGTTTCTAGCACGATGAATAGTTGACGCGAACCTGGCGGCGTTATGAGGGGTGGTGACCAAGGTTGTTATAACATTGTGCTCGGCAAATAGCCTGGCCATGTCTATCATGGGTATCATGTGTCCTTGTGCCAGTAATGGAACTAACACAAAGTGGAGCTGGTTTGAGGTTGTTGCCATTGGTGGGGAATTGGTTTGATGCTGGGTATTGTATTCAGGTACTGGTAGATATGTCAGACGCGTAATGCACCTAACTATTTCTTTCCCCTGCTTGTGCCCTTGACTTAGAATTGGTCAACCACCAAGTTCCATCTACTGGTTCTGAAACGTACAGTTTTTTTTGAAACGTTCCATTTGCAAATCAAACACCGTCCCACCGTCTTGGACCGCATATTGTTTTGTGCGCGCATGTTTTTTTCCCTCTCATCTCGTAGGTACAAAAATTCTGTTTGTTGAACGAGTCCCCGTGGACCTGAGATTTTGGTTTACATGTTCCAAGTTTCACATGGTAAGCACAAAACAGCTTGGCTTGTATATCACGGGGGATCTTCTGTCCCTAGACCAGGTAATGGAGTTGGAAAAAAAGTGATTCTCTTTGTTGGGGAATGATTAGAAGATGGAACCATAGGTTGATGTATCGTACATGGTACGCGCGCATTTTTTTTTTGGATACATAAGGCCCCGTTGAGTTACTTGGAAAGGAACTAGTAACAAACTTGCACGAAACACATGTTAAATTATTCCAGGTGGATTAGTTTTCCTGGTGGATTAGTTTTCCTGTCTTGTCGAGGACGTCCTGTTTCATGACATCTTAACAAATACTTATAGAAATTCTTTCGAACTAGCGACTCTAAAGAAAATTTTAATCTGCTGAGGCAACCATTACCAGCTGACTCAGCATGATAGATCAGGTCCACTGGTAGATAGCGTGCCAATTGGTTCGAGTTTGTTGGTTTCTGACAAGAAAACAATTCCGTGGAGAAGATTCTAGCCAAATGACGGGTCTTTCATGGCAATCGATCATTTCAACCACATACTCAAAACAATACCGACCGCAACTTCAAATTTTTTTTAAAAAATACTACCACATTTTCTTCGTTTTTGACCCATTTTTGTAGCAAAATACTACTCCCTCTCTTTTTAAATATATTCAACTTCGTAAATTTAACTTTTCATTGAGATATCATCATTAAGTTTTAGAAATTTCGACTTTTCATTATTGCCATTCATGAAGACATCACCATTGCACCTTACCCAGTTACTTTTCAAAATGGAATCTATTCTTAAGGGTAAAATAGAAAATGTATCAACTTTTACTTACTAACTTTTTAAAATGGATACTCATTAAGTGACAACACAAAATAGAATATTGGGCCATAAAAAAGGGACGGAGGGAGTATTACTTTTTCTTTCTGAGTCAGGTGGACGGGGCAGCTAACCAACACCTTGATTAATCATCGGTGCCCATTTTCATCGTCCATTGGCGGAGAACTCAATTAAAGTTGGAGCAATTCCGTATAAACTGACTAGAAATGAGTTAATAGCACCCGAGGACTGAAAAGTTTTGAACATTTGGAGGGAGCAAACTCGCAATTCCCATGTCGGCCAACTCCTTTGGGTTTTGGAAATGCTGATGTTCCCTTGGAGGCGGATTAATTTGTTTGTTTTGTTTCATCCGGTAGCATTTGTTTTTCGGGTATTCAGAAGCCTTGATTGGCGGAATGAAGTGAAGTTCTGTAACCGATAACCAATCAATTAGATTGGCTGTGTTTGGTTAGATAGTTTAGTTTAGTTTTGATGATGTCAGTAGGTGTAATGAGTGGAGAGAGAGAGAGAGAGAGAGAGAGAGAGAGAGAGAGAGAGAGAGAGAGAGATGAGGAAAATGATGATGTCATCAAAACTAAAACTAAAACTAAACTGGAAAACGAACATGGCTATTGTCTTTTTGGGTAAATTTCACTTACCTCCCCTGATGTTTCTAATAATTATAGGAACCTCCCTATACTTTCTGAAATTCCACGCCCTCCCTTACTATACAAAGTAATTGTTAGATACCTCCCTTGTTGTCAACTTTCGACAAAGAGAGTTAAATTTGGAGGTGGAAAGACACATTTACCCTTATGTTGTTCTATTTTCCTTGGGTTAGAGTTCTTTACACATTGCAGTTAAAAAAAAGTTATTTACACATTTAGTTGAAAAAAAAAAAAGTTCTGAACATATAGAGAATGAAGAAGGGAATGAAAGGCAATAAGCAGTTACCGACACACCAAAACTACCTCCCTAAGTTAAAATGTCGGGAGCTCTAGATTAGGGTTTTTGTTACAATCCATCGATTATTATTTTTTGGTTGTTTTGGTTTTGGGGTTTTTTTTATTTTTATTTTTATTTTTCCAATTGATAATGGCAGTGACTTTTCCATATTGCCTAATCACCGCCGATTCCCGTTGTTAATCTTTAAGTTTTGTTAAAGTAAATTAAGTAAATGGTATGATCTGGTGTATTTTCCATGATGGAGCTTAATTGTGCTAGTTTATTGATTAGAACCTTGCTTGATAAAATACAATAAAAATAAAATTGATTGGAACCTTGTAACATTAATCTATTTTCCACAGATTAGGGTTTATTTGGAGAGTGGGTAAGGAAAATAAAGCACAGATAAAGCTGAAATCAATCGTAGATGTTTGTAGTGAAATGAATTCGTAATCAGTTTGGGGTGTGGGGAGTTGTTTTGTTTTTGTTCACAATTTTTGCATGTGAAAGCAATAAATACGCAAGTCATCAATTTTCTGGTGTATTTTGCGTTTTGGTGTATATAGTCAAAATATTTGCAATGGAATTGGAAACCAGCTTGAATTAGCATGGATAAATTGGGCAAAAATTAATAATACACTCGAACAATGGACAATAAAACCCAGCACAAGAGTGAGAGGGAGGGGTAATATGAGCATTTAGAATTAAAAAATGGATGACATCATCGTTTTCTGTCACACCTTTACTAACGGAAGTAACGGCAAGGGATGTATCTGACAATTACTCTGTAGTGTAGAGTAAGGGAGGACAGTGAAATTTCAGAATGTATAGAAGAGGTTCTTGTAATTATCAGAAACCTCAGGGGAGATTTTTGCCAAATGGCGGGTCTTCATGTCAATCGATCGTTTTCACAACCATACGCCAACCAAACCGACCGCAATTGCCTTCGTTTACAACCAAATGCCAACCATACCGACGACCACAATTTCAAAAAATACTGCTACCTTTCCCCGTTTTTGACCCATTTTTGTAGTATGAAATCCTAATTTGTTTATACTTCCTCGGAGCTGACTAATTTGTTTGTTTTATTTCATTACGCGACAGTTTTTTTCCCTAATACAAGCCTTGATTGGCGGCTGAATGAAGGCAAAAAGTTCTCTTGATTGATTATATAATTCCTACTTAAAATAATATTCTATACACTATGGCCTTGTTTGATAACACAGATTCAGCACTTAAAACTGAATCAATTAAGTAATAAGTCATTAAGTAGGTTTGATAACCACATTTTATGTTACTTAACAGATTAAGTACCACTTAAAATGTAGGCTAAAAAATTGATAAAAATTAAGTAGCTTTGAGCTACTTAATTCTGGCTGAATTCCTATGTGTTTACAATCAACCATCACACCTCCGCCGCCGCTGTCACCACCACCACCATTACACCACCACCATCACAACCACCACCACCACTGCCACGCCGCCGCCACCACCACAACCACCACCATTGCACTGCCGCCACCGCCATGCCGCTACCACCACAACCACCACCATTACACCACCACTGCCGCCATGTCGCTACCACCACAACTACCACCACCACCATTGCCACACTGCCACCACCACCACCACACCACAACCACCACCATTGCACCGGTGGCTACCACCACCACCACCACCACCACCACCATTGCACTGCCGCCATGCTGCTACCACCACACCGCCACCACCACCACTGCCACACCGCCACCACCACCACAAGCACCACCACCACCACACCACAACCACCACCGTTGCACCGGTGGCTACCACCACCACCATTGCACTGCCGCCATGCCGCTACCACCACACCGCCACCACCACCACTGCCACACCGCCACCACCACCACAAGCACCACCACCACCACACCACAACCACCACCGTTGCACCGGTGGCTACCACCACCACCATTGCACTGCCGCCATGCCGCTACCACCACACCGCCACCACCACCACCACACCACAACCACCACCATTGCACTGCCGCCATGCCGCTACCACCACCACTGCCACACCACCACACCACAACCACCACCATTGCACCGGTGGCTTCCACCACAACCACCACCACCACCACCATTGCACTGTCGCAATGCTGCTACCACCACAACTACCACCACCATCACTGCCACACCGCCACCACCACTATCACCGTTACCCATATACCACCACTACTATTGCCATTCCACCGCCATCACTTCACCACCACCACTAGCATTCCACCCTGCCCACCACAACCACTACCACGCCATAACCATCACACTACCACCACTACACCACCAACATTGCACCACTATTACTCTACTGCCACCACAACTCACCATCATTCCACCACCACCATTACTCCACTGCCACTGCCACCTCGCCACCACCCTCACCACCTTCTAATCACCACTCCACCACTACCACAAATACATGATGACCATTAATAAAATTAAGAGACAATTAAAACCCAAAAAAAAAAAAAAATTTAATTCAGTGCTTAATTTGTTTTATCAAACAGCTTTTCAGCTTAAAAAATTAAGCATTCAGTTTTCAGTACTTAATTTTCAGCTTTCAGCTTTCAGTTTTCAGTTTTATCAAACATAGCCTATGTTCTAAGAAGTTTTAGGCTCTAGTCGGGCGGAAGAGGGGTAATTCTACTTCACACCTCTTAAATACATCACCAAAAGAGGGTGAATTCCACTACACATTTTGACAATTAAAAGCGTTCATTATGTAGGTCTTAGCACAAACATTAACCATGCTAAAAATCAGGTTAATCAAAAATTGGTAGCAATCTTAAAATTTTACATTTTGCTTGAAAAAAATGAATCGTTAAAATTCTTCAAGTTAATCAATTGATTTAGATCAAACACTTATCGATATCCGATCAATCTGATTTTTTGAATGAATGATTTAGATGTCTAGAGTTACAAAATGAATAACTCGGATTGTCAAAATATTTTGTGGGACCTCACATTATCTTACATAGTATTGCAGGATGTGTTTTCGTGAGGAGGAACGTGGATGCGACAAGTGTCGTGAATTTGTTGGTTTGTCATATACAATTTTGATTTAAGTACGTGGCATTCTAATACACATCAAAGAATTTTTTATAACATCTTATTTAAATTAGAAGTCCACAAATCTTGCCACTTTTTGAATTTCAAATTTTCAAAATTCACTCAATTATATCTTTCAAATATCTGTACTTACTTATTTTCATACGTGATTAACTGAAAATCCAAAATTATGTCTATATATATATGATATGAATTTAGGCTACTCATCCAAATTCCAAAGCATACACGCAGGCCCGGCCCTGTGGTTCGCGAGGCCCCAACCCTATTCTCAATTTGAGGCCCTTCATATATATATATATATATGGCCCATTTTCGTTGGGCCCCAGGCCTGGGCCTACCCAGCCTCCCCACAGGGCCGGGCCTGCATACACGTCACCTGGTGGGAGAGAGAGATTGAATAGATTTTTTCTTCTGAAGGTAAAATTCTTGTTATTGATGTTCTTCCACTTTTCTTTTGTTCCCAACTTGAATCATTTCTATTTTTCTTTTCGTGGAAAGGTTAATGTGCTACTGTAGGATGAGTTTCGAAGATTAGTCTCAGTAAATAATTATGAGCATAAAAACTTATAGTAGCTTCGACCTTTTGTTAATTGATGGACTATACTAATTATTTTTTATTTTTTCAGGCTATTACCCGTGCAAGAATATGTGGCACACTAGAGGCAATTTTTATGGCATGGAAACTATACTCTATAAATCAGGTTGTCACTGATTTTTTTTCTTTTTTTTTTTTTTTGATCGGCAAAAGTAAATTTCATCTCCATAAAGGGCTAATGAAATTAGTACAACAGAAGAGATCCTACATTGAGATAGTCTTGAAGGGACCAGGACCCTCCTACTTCTAGAGCTCGTAGAAATCTAACCTGCCCCCTCACCTCCCATTTTGAAATATATAAGAAAATACATAAAAATAGTTGTCAAGATGCCAACTAGCCACTTGAACCCCACGAAATACATCACCACTTGCTCATAGAATCTGGCCCACTTGCACATAGAATATCTTGCTCAAAGCTCCACATACCCCTTGAAACCCACCCCAATAAATATGATACCTTGAACCCCATAAAACCACGCCAAACCCCTTAACAAACCCCAATAAATCTCTCTGCCCCATGAGACAAGAATTCAAACTATGAATTAAATACACCGAAGCCCAAGAGCACACTACTGCACCCAACGAAAAGACCAAACGCGCGTGACAACCCAACAGTATCACACTACTGATTTTTTTTCTTTTAGTTGTTGTTTTCCTCTAATTAACAACGAGTTTATGTGAAGTGAAGTGACTTTTTCGAGATTCTCTTCATAGAGTCCGACCGCCGTACCGTCAGGAGCCGGATTCTAACCCATGGTACATGATTTCTGTTCTGAAGGTTAAGCTTCTACATTTTTTTTCCTTTTATCTTTTTTCCTTTTACTTTTGTATTTGGTTAATTTGCCACTGTAGAATGAGTTTCAAAGATTCCTCTCATTATATTATTATGAGCATATGCATTCAGTCTTTTTTTTAGTGGTTGAGAAAATATTAATTATTTGATGGCTATGAGCCGTGTGCAAACATCTGTGGAGAGTCACACTAGAGATGAGATTTACAGTACGGAATCTATTTTCTATCCCATATTGTCATTGATCCTTACCTTCTTTTTTCCTTTTATCTTTTCAAAGATACAAGGTTCAAAAACTCCTTTAAGGAAGTCCTATTTTTCTTTTTGGCGAAAAAGGAAATCCTGTTAGCATTCCTAAAATTTATTGGGCACATGTGACATAATCCTTTTAGCATCCTAAAATTTATCCAAACATAAGTTATGTAATAAAAAAATCTACCTTATTTTTTTTCCTTTCACACTTGCAAAAGGAGTTTGGGATTAAAATAATTTGATACTACTTGATTACATGAAATGTAAAGGAAATCAATTGGCTCTTAGTATTTAATGCCATTCAAATTAAAGGGTCGGCTTCCACAAGATTTTGTAGGCATTGTCAATATAAAATTGATCCCATGACTTGAGGGTGTTCCATTTGTAAATAAAAATAAAATCATCTAAATTACAATTTTAAAGTAAATCTTAAGAGCAAGTGGTGGCTAGCTCATGCGGTAGAGCTCTTGAATGCCCCACACTGCATCCCGGGATCGAGTCCCACTCCCTCCTCCCCCCATGTAATAGATTAGGATTGACGAACGACAAAAAAAGAAGTAAATCTTAAGATAACCAACTAGGCTTAGCTCAGTTGGTCAGCACTCCTTTATCCCACTAGGAGATTATGAGTTCCCTCAAGCAGAAATTCATTGGACGACCAACTAGGATTAGCTTAGTTGGTTAGAACTCCTGCATCTCCAATCGTTTAACAAAAAAAAAAAAAACCCTTTTAAAGTAGTTACATCATTATGGGATTTCTTGAAAAGGACACCTTCATTTTATCCATTACCATTTTAAAGTAATTTCCGATGATAAATTTCCTATCCTATGACTTTTTTGTGTGTGGCTAATACTGTTAATTAACCGATTGCATGATTTCCATATCCCATAATTTGTGGGGCAATTTTGTTTTCAAAAGAAAATCATTTAAGAATTTAATTTGGTAATCAATTAATTCCGTTAAAATAATTATGTGAAGGAGATAATTATTAAAAATTAAAACTTTGATTGGTTAACACACACCATGATTTCCCATGATTTTCGGGATATGATTTCCTTAGGAAACAAATTTGAAGGATTACTACTCGTCTCTCTCCTAATATATATATATGGGGATTTTCCTATCCGGACCCCCGGATTGAAGGAAAATCCCTTTTTTTTTTTTTGTGTTGCAAAATGTTTTTGGGAAATCCGAGCCGTCCAATGTGTTCAGAAGGTGTTTTCAAGGGTCCACGTGGGAAATCTTTAAAAAAAAATACAGGGAAGGGTTTGATCCAAGCAGTTTTTCGCAAAACTGTGAATATACAGTTTTTGCGAAAAACTGCTTGGATCAAGCCCTTCCTGGTATTTTTTTTTGAAGATTTCCCGCTTGGACCTCGGAAAACACCTTCTGAACACATTGGACGGCTCGGATCATCAATATATATATAGAGTCCCGATCTAGTCCGGGAGTCCCGGATCCGGGACTCCACCTTCCCGATATTTTTTTGACGATCCGAACCGTCCAATGTGTTCAAAAGGTGTTTTCCAAGGCCCACGCGGGAAATCTTCAAAAAAAAACACCGGGAAGGGCTTGATCCAAGCGGTTTTCGCAAAACTGTAAATATGCAATTTTTGCGAAAAACTGCTTGGATCAAGCCCTTCCCGGTATTTTTTTTTGAAGATTTCCCGCGTGGGCCTTGGAAAACACCTTTTGAACACATTGGACGGCTCGGATCGTCAAAAAAATATCGGGAAGGGCTTCAAAACGCTTCAATCCGGGATTTCCGGGATCCTTGACTGGATCGTCCGTGTATATATATATATATATATATATATATATATATATATATATATATATATATATATATATACGGACCTCCCGTTTCCGGACCTCCATGATCCAAACATTTTTTTGACGATCTGATCCGTCCAATGTGTTCAGAAGGTGTTTTCAAGGGTCCTCGCAAGAAATCTTCGAAAAAAAAATACCGGGAAGGGCTTGATCCAAACAATTTTCGCAAAAAATATATATATACATTATTTGCGAAAACTGCTTGGATCAAGCCCTTCCCGGTATTTTTTTTGAAGATTTCCCGCTTGGACCCTTGAAAACGCCTTCTGAACACAAAAAAAATCAATTTTTTCTTACTCTCGGGAGGTTTGGACTAGAAAATTTGCCTATATATATATATACCATTTGGGGGGCGGAAGCACAGACACAGTGGAAGAGCATGCCAGAGCAGACCGACAGACAAATTGAATTAAGCAGAATGAAAGTAAATTAGTAACGAAAGTCTTAAAGGAAAAGAATGAAAGCGACGTGAATAGTAACGTGAATAGTGATGAATAGTAACATGAATAGTGATGAATAGTACGTGAATAGTGATGAATAGTACGTGAATAGTGATGAATAGTACGTGAATAGTGATAAATAGTGCTAAATAGTATGTGAATAGTGCTGAAAATTGACAAGTAAAAGAAAGCAGATGCTTACTGGAAATTTGATGACTTGAATTATAACTTCGAATCAAAGCACATGGTGGTAGATATTACAGGTGGGTGAAATGACTATGCTCAAAAGAGCTTTCTGTGGACTTGAGAGAATTGAGAATGAAAACTGAAACTAACTCTGCCTATTACAAAACTAAAAGGATCCTTTTATAACCAAAGGTCCTGATACAATTATTTTTACCAGTGCGGGATGACTCAGCCATAAGGACTATAATTATTTTACTTTTGACTAAAGTGGTAACTTTTCTCCAATTTTCGGTTGAGACATGACTGAAATTTGTTGTTGTCTGCACTTTCGGTGGAGAGGTGACTGGGTAGTGACTGAAAAGCAGATGCTCCTTGACTAAAAGCCAAAAGCAACTTTCGGTGATTCTTCAAAATTTGGTTCTGACTTGTTGATGACTTCTCGTGACAAAAACTATTCTCCAAATAACTTTTCTGACTTCAAAGCTTTATACTTCAACACTCCATCATGTTGTCGATGTTGTGCATTTCTTCTTTTGACAAATTGTGCCAAAAATCTTGCCCATCATCTTGTGTAAAATCCTCTTGATCTGATAATTCATGGATATCTATCCAACTATGATAGTATTCTACCAACCTTTTGTATCTGGTATGAAAAATAAATGGGACTTCTTGAATAAAATCGATGGACCTAATTTTCTGAATTGGGTCTTCACAAATTAATTTAGGAATGCTTCCAAAGAGGGGCTCATCAACATCTCCAAGGTGACTTGCTACTGAGTAGGCAAGGTGATGTCTGATTTGCCTTCTGATTGACTGAGGACATATCCAAGTAGGAAATTCATGTCTTATTAACACAATTGGGTCATGGAAATTGTTGAATGGCCAATTTGTTGAGATGTTCATAACATGTTGTGCTGGTACTATGCTCCCAAAATTTGTCCATTCAGGCATTTTACTTCTTATTGAAACTTGGCATCTCAATGCTCCATACTTGGCGAAGATGTTGTTGATGCATACTGCCATTTTCCTAGTGACTCTGTCAGTTTGCTCAGGGGAAGTAATAATTAATTGTCTAAGGAATCCTTGGTCTAGCAAGGTCATTGGGGTAATTTGAACTTCTTCTCCTTTATAGGTTAAAGAAAGGTCTTGGAAATTTGTAAGATCAATGCAGGCTTTGGGGATACTAAAGATTAAATTACATTTGCAATCCATACGCTCTAATGGTATTTCTTTGCAAAGGGGATCAATTTTTGGACACTCTACTTGATCTTGATTTTTGTAGTAGAGGGTATCCCAAGTGATTGATAAACCAGGAATTGTTTGACTGGCAAGATTGACTAAGCTTTCAAACAGGAATTCTTGAAAGTAGTGACCTTTTTGTCTAGCCAAATGTTGAATGTCAAAGACTATTTCAGGGGGAATTGACTCAGGAATAAGGGATAAAGTCTTGGGTAAAGCTAAAATTTTACTTGCTTTCTTTTGGAAAGACACACTCACGCTTTCACCATCATCCAGTGGGGATGACTGTTTTTTCTCTTCTTTTGCCAGTGGGACAAGAGAGGCTAGAAAAACTTGTAACTGATGTTCTTCTTTTGTTGCTTTTAATTGTTGTTGGCGCAAGATAGCAACTTCATCCTTGATTCGTTGACACCTGTCATCTAAAATTTTACTTGGAGGCATTGGTTTGCAATGCTCGCAAGATAAGTAAGTATTTGAACTGCTTGCTAGAGATGGGTTTGAAGAAACTCCACCTGAAGATCTAGAGAGAATAATTTCTCTAGTCTGCTTAATGTTTTGCTCATGAAAGTAAATACTTAAACTATTTAAACTTCTTAAAAACTTTTGATTTTCCCCACGTGTACTCCAGATGTTGTCTAAGAGACATTGTTGGGTTTCATCAATGCTGTCTAGATAACTTAACTTTCTAAACTTGGAACTTGTTCCATCAGGAATCACTGGTAGGGTGATCCTTCCGAAAGTCATTTTATGTTGGTTTGAAGCCATCTGTAAAACAATCAAGCAGAATATTAGTAGGGTAAATATTTTTACTCGGGGAAACAGAGTAATTTTTTAACTGTCTTAATTCTTCTTGTTCAGGTTTTGCTAAAAATTTAAATATTACTTTTTGACCAAAAGGTTTAGTGGTGATTCCTTCATTATTGGTGGTAAAAGGATAAAGTAAACAAATGAAAGGTACTCCTAAAATTACTTTATCAGTTAAATTTTGTACTAGGACAAATGATGTTTTAAAACAAACTTTATCTTGACAAACCTGGACGTTGGGTAATTTATACTTAATACGCATTCTACTACCATTTGCCGAACTTAATTGTTCGATTGTTTTCTGATAATATCTAGCTGGTATTAAACTTTCTTGGATGCAGTTTAAATCTGCTCCAGTATCAATAAGGGCAGTGACTTCAATCTCAAAATCATTAATTATTAACTTGACTTTAGCATGCCATTTTTGGATGTTTATTTGATTTATTATATTTAATCTATTATTTTCTAAATTATTTTCCTGGTGCTTATCATGATCACTATTTGACTCATTTTTGTGTAAAAGTTTACTATTTAATTCTGGAGATTCGTCAGATGACTGATTATGTATTTCTTCTTCAAAATTTTAAAAACTTTGTTTTAGCTGTAATACAGCTATACTTTCTTTTAATTTTTTACCGTTTTCTTTTATCTTGATAATGTCTTGTTTAATTTGATTTATTTCATATTGTAAATCTAGTAAAGTAACTTCTTTTTGTTTTTTACTAAATCTATCTATAGTATTAAGACTTACTATTGGTTTGGTATATTGGGGTTTTTTACTTTGTTGTACTAAAAGTTGTTTGAGTTTTTTAACATATTGTTGTTTTAACTCAGAATCCTCTATTTTATCAATTAAATCAATTAATAAATCTTCTTCTGGTATTTCTTTAGTGATTACATTAATTTTTTTACAACAATTATCAGTACATCCTATTCCTATTTGGTTTTCACTTGAATTGTCACTGAAAGAATGATAATCTGAAGAAGTGCTAATTTTCTCTTCTTCTGAATTATTATCAGAATTGCTTAAATTTTCTATTCTAAAAATTTCAAGTATGTGTTTTTTATCACAATCAGATATTTTAATTGATTGATTTTTTCCTTAACTTTACACTCATTTTTATAATGACCTTTTTTGCCACAATTGTGACATGTAATATTACTTTTGTCATTTTTTTTTGTATATTGTTTTTTACTATGATGGTACTTTGGCTTTTCATAATATTTATCATTGGACAATTGTTTTTTACTTTTTTTAGAATACTTGTTATTTCTATCAAAATCCTTAATCTGTTTGTGCTTTCTCCTAGATGGTGCTACTGGAGGTAGACCATATTGTTCGCAAAAATTTCCTAATTCATATTTAGCTTTATTTCTATCTTTTTGGGCTTGTTTACTAATTTTCATATCTATACACATTCTTAGTCCTTTTTGAATAGTACTAATTATTTCTCCATAAGTTAACTTATCATATTCAATTACTCCTGTTGGTTGACTAAGAACGTCTCTGATTTTGTGAGCAAATAAATTTGGGAGTCCGTTAATGAATTTTTCTTTCCAAAATGATTTAGTACAATCATCACGGAGCATTACTCTAGATGTGAAAACATCTTTATACCATCTAAAATCACTTAGTGTTGGACAGTGTAGGTTACTTAGTTGATCATGTATTCTAGAGGTAATATTACTAGGTGTACCAACAAAATGTTTAATTATGGTATATATTAAAGTATTTATTCCATCAGATTCTCCCATACCAAGTTCTTCATTAAATATTGGGAAACCGTTTTCATCTGTTTGAATAGAATTTCGGATTTCATCACGAGACTCAATGGTGAGGTATTTATCCCACCAAGATTTTAACATTCCGGTGAAACCAGAAGTTAATAAGTCTACAATTTCTGGTTGAGTATGATCAAAATTACTTAGGTAACTATTAGCAACCATTGTCATATGATTTAATTTTTCTAATATTTGGTGTTCACTTAAACCATCAATATTCCATTCGTATAATTTATTTGAAGAAACAGAAAATTGATTATCTAAATTTCGTTCTTCATATTGAAGATCAGGGGGAGTTGGACGGGAGTGCCAATTTTTTGTAAGACTTGCAGGGTTTGGCTTACTTGTTTTAGGATTATAGATACGATTAATTTCTTGGGTTGAGAATTGTCTTTCTAATTGTGTGATTTCTTCATCAGATGATGTATTAGTATCTTGACTACTAGAATCTGTGCTATGATTTTTCCCTTTTGTAATTGCTGTTACTTGAGATTCTTGTTTAAATTTTAATAGTTGGGAAGATGTTGATTCCGATTCCTTTTTAAGGGTTAACTTAGCTAGCAATTCTTCAATTTGTTCAATACTTTGGTTCTGATTTTTTGTGGTATTGATTGCCTTAATTCTTTTTTCAGGAAGACGTATAAGGGGTTTTTCTATGGTTTTACTAGAAGAGGGAGTACTGCTAAGAGACCCATCATCAATTTTAGTTTCTATTTTATCTAATTGTTTACTTATAGTTTTAAGACATTGATTAGTATAATTATTTTGTTCCATTATTTTTTTAAATTCAGCTTCTCCACTTGGTAACTTAAATGGGGATGCTGTAATAGACGATCCTTTGTAATCAATAAGAATTGAATCTAAAGGAGGGTGACTAGCAGAAATCATATTATTGTCTGATGTTCTCCATTTAATTTTTGTTATAGTGTTAACTTTCTTATAATAATTTTCTAAATAATCAAAAAATTGAATT
The DNA here is from genome assembly GCA_963854785.1 of Vaccinium vitis-idaea. Lineage (NCBI taxonomy): Eukaryota > Viridiplantae > Streptophyta > Magnoliopsida > Ericales > Ericaceae > Vaccinium > Vaccinium vitis-idaea. Next base: position 18,538,753 of record OY978218.1, on the reverse strand, counting down.
TCTGTTCTTGTATCGTTCATGAATTGTCTCCAATTTTTTACTATTTCAGATGTTTGACTAGGATTATATTTATTACGAAATTTTCTTCTTTTTACTGCATTATCTCTTGATTTAAATTCTCAGAACAACTTTTCTACATCTATAGTAAAATCTCTATGTATAGTTAATAAACTTTTATCTATAGGATGAGGGGTTATTTCTTCAAAATCAGTTTGGGTTGGTGATCCTGGGGGTGTTTCTTCATCCTCAAATTTTGACTGTGCTGAGTAACATGGTTACTAACTTGTGAAGTTGTTTCAATTCCTTTTAACCTAATTTTTGGATCTAGCAAATTTCTATCTTGTCTAGGTATACTAGTTGAACTTTCTGACCTACTAAGTTCTCTAATTTTAAGGGGGGTATTAACTCGCTGTTGATCAAAACTAATTCTAACTGTGCCATCTAAGTATTGTTGGATATAATCTAAATATACCGTATCATTTTGTATTCTTTGTGGAAAACTTTCATTTTCACTAAGCCAACTGGCTGGTAACTGGATATCATTCCATTGAATTGTTTTTGGTACTTGGACATTAGCATCAGCAGTACTACTTTGTATAAGTACAGTCTTATCTTTTGGACTTTTTACTAAGGCATGAATATTTAAATTAGTTTTCATACACTTGTAATAAACACGATAAACTAAAGCAATCGAGTGACTTCCTTCGAGCATATTGGTAATTGCTCCAGCAGTTTGAATATTTAAAGTTAATATTTTTAAAATATTTTTATCTCTTAAACTAAGTGGTAAATCAGGAAAACAGTTAAAATATACTGGACCATTGTGTAGACTAGATTCCATTAAGCCTAACAAACTATCACTGTATACTGTGAATCTACTATCTCTTAAAGCTAACAGAATTGAAGAATTAAGTCATCTTCGTGTTAGGGGTTTAACTGCAACTTGTTCTAAGCCTACATGAATAAAATTATGACCTCTTTCTAGATGTTTTTTAACTGATTCTTTACTTAAAAGAGCACATCTTTCTTGTTGTTTTGTAATTGCATAAACTTGTTCTACAGTTTTTGCTACTTGATCAGTCTTAAAAGTATATTCTAAAAAGCTAGTTTTATAAATTTCTTTTACTGGGAATTTTGGTATATTCCAGTTTCCTAAGTCTGTAATACAATCTTGATATTCATGTTCTTCTTCGTTTACTATGTCTGGTATGGACGACATCGAAGCCATTGAGTTAGTTGAAGAGCTGCACCTAAATAATCTATTCATTATCTTTTTCACTTAAAAATTTTCTCTTAATATTTTTTCCTGGAGTTATCTTTTTTAAGACCTAGCCTGTATACACTCATACCCAATTGGTGACCCTATCCTCACGACTGCCTCACTCTTAGGACTTACACATCTAACAGGGCTTCAAGCTTGGGTGGCCAGAGACAGGATGCTCAAACGCAGATAAACAAGGACAAAATACTAATTGAATTTTCTAAGTTTCAAAAATAATTTACAGATTAAATTGGTTCTAACTCAACAATTACCTACTTGGCTCTGATACCATTTGGGGGGGCGGAAGCACAGACACAGTAGAAGAGCATGCCAGAGTAGACAGACAGACAATTGAACAAGAGGAATGAAAGAAAATTTACGTAACGAAAGTCTAAAAGGTAAGACTGTACTTATACAAAGTAGTACTGCTGATGCTAATGTCCAAGTACCAAAAACAATTCAATGGAATGATATCCAGTTACTAGCCAGTTGGCTTAGTGACGAAAGTCTAAAGGTTACTTGTTGACCTAAAGGTTTAGTAGTGATTCCTTCACTATTGGTTGTGAATGGGTAAAGTAAGCAAATAAAAGGTACACCTAATATTACTGTATCAGTTAGATTTTGGACTAAGACAAATGAAGTTTTGAAACAAACTTTATCTTGGCAAATATGAACTTTCGGTAATTTATATTTGATACGCATTTTACTACCATTTGCAGAGCTTAATTGTTCAGTTGTCTTGTGATAATACTTTGTAGGTATGAGACCTTCTTGGATACAATTTAAATCTGCTCCAGTGTCAATGAGAGCAGTGACTTTAATTTCATATCTATATATATATATATATAAACACTCTAATCAAGTCTCAACTATTCGACTATTTATTTTTTGTGTTCCTTTTAATTTGTGTTCAATTTTCTTATGAATTTGTTTTGTTGTTGCAGAAAATGAATAGAACGTTGGTGGTAATACGATTGGCAAAGTGATTGTTAAGTAAACAATCTCTCTAACTTTGAATGTAATTCTTAACTTTTAACTAACATTTCTTGAGTTTGGCAAAGTGATTGTTAAGTGCTTGACCGAAATCCTATACCTAATTTAATGGGTTGCCCCAAGCGTAGGGCGGAGACCGGTGTAGCATAATACCCGGTAAGACCGGAATCGAATCCACAGAGAAGGTGGAAAGTGCTTACTAAAAACTCGGGTTGCTAATGTTTAACACGGCTCTTAGGTAGCCACCCTTGTGATTTGATTGGTGAAATTACCTAAACTAAGAGAATTGATTTTACTTAAATTAATTAAAAGGAAGTACGGTCGTAGGGTTCATAACACGGTGACCATGTCCGGACGTTTCATGCTCCATTCGTTGTTTCCAAGAAAACGGTTGATTTTAGAGAGAAAAGGTTACCCCGAAAGATGCGAATCCTCGCGGTCGCCGTTGCCCATGTACAGCGAAGAACAAGTTTTGGTCCCCCGTTCCTCGCGTTACATGGGCTCCAACGAAGCTCGGATTCGTCCAACGGAAGCGCTTTAATAACCTAAAATTGCTTTTTCATTCTTTAGTGTAAAAATCGGAGTAAGAACAAATCCGTCCCTGGCCACGGCGTGTTAATCACCCCGCGACCATACTTATGAAACTACTCACTCATATTGATCATAACAAATAACATAATTCTGAAATAAAACATGCTATTAAACTTGAATAAGAATTAAAACAAAGATTCGAAAGCAAAGTGCGGACAAACTCCCGCGAACGAAGATTTAATGAAAATAAAACAGAGAGTTACCGAAGCAATATCTGAATCTGCGAACTAAACATCAAAACTCCAATGCAAAAGTCTCTGGAAAGTAGAATCTCCAGAGGAAAAGTCGGCTACTACTTGGAAGCAAAAACAAAACAAGGTTCGAACCCTCATTCGACCTAAAATCGGAGTATTTATCTCCCCCCGAAGTCAAAACACGTGGCAAAGTCAAACGGCCAATTTAAGACCCTCGGTATCGATACAGGAAAATCCCTGTATCGATACCCATACATTCTGTTCCCGTTTGATCACTCGGGTATCGATACAGGCAAACCCCTGTATCGATACCGAAACCCTTAAAATGACTTCCAAGCTTGTTTGGCCGTCCTCACCTGGGTCCCACCTGTCCCCAACACGCCCGATCGCCATGTGTCCACTTTACGCGCTCTTTCCGACCTGTTCCCTACAAAACAACCAAAAACAAGAAAAAGCAAAGACAACACCGCATCAAGTGGAAAATGGAATAAATCGCGCCTCTAACGCGCTAATTCGCCCTACTTAGGTGCATATATCTTGAGATATTGCGCGCCTATCACACCCCCCAACTTGAAGGTTGCTAGTCCCGAGCAATGAAAATAATAAAACAAATAAATAAAAGGATAGATCTTTTAAACCCCCGGGCGGCCCCGGTAGGACGAGTGAAGTCTCGTGAGGGTTTTCAGCAGTGATAACCCACAAAACACAAAGGACTCGGACATTTGGATGCAACTCAACCCAATCAATAGCTTCTCGGAACACTACAGTGACTGTCAGGCAAGTCAAAGACAAGACATTTCATTCATGGACAAAGTTAAACAAGTGAACTTCGCAGCAAACTTAGCACCAAAATTAATCCTCTCACCTACGATCGGATAGGGATTTATCACATAACATGCGTGTAAGTGAGAATCACACATAGAAATTCACTAATCCCGAAAACAGTTCACACAATATCAATAGCCCAGTGTGTCTCTAAGAACTCACCCCTTCCCCTAATGATTAATCTTTTTTCCTTTTTTTTTTCTTACCACTTTTTCCTTGTGGTCGTGCAATGCCTGGATCTGTCGGGCTTTCTAGTTGACCCATGTAACGAGCTTTAGGTCGGTCATCCCCAAGCCAGATGGCCTTAAGGTACCAGGTTTAAAGAGACCCCTCAGACTTAATTGCTCGAGTAAAAAAGGCTTTAGGGAGAGACCCAAACTAACCACATTTAACCAATGCCTTCACAAGGTCTATCCATCTTGTAATGCGAACAATACGGTGGGAGCAAACCCCGATTGCCCGAATACTCAATGAACGCCCGGATAAGCAATACCAATTTAGCGCACAATGTAGGAAAGGGGTTCCAATAAGCCCGTGGGCGCAATCAACTAACACCGAAATATCAATAATATGTAAACCAAATTCAAGGCTAGTGAATGCTCAGAGTGGGACAGTGTGCGTGAAAAGCATGAACTCAAGTGATCAAACACTATCCAACTATAGATGATACGGCTAACTGAGTGCTTCCTAAACATCATGTTCACGAGCTTAAGTCTATCCATGAAATCGTATCGAGACTCCGACTCGCACAACAACCATTATAGCGCTAATTAGCAGTCATCAACCAAGAATAGTTACACCCACACATCCAAATTCCTTTTTTTTTTTTTGTGAAAAAACAAAAAAAAATGAAAAACATGTACGAAGTACACCTTCCCCCAACTTAGAACATGCTATGTCCTCAGAGCATGAAGACAATAAGAAAAGAAAGAACAAGAGAGAGAAATGGACCGTCGGATGGCAGCCAACCATCATGACCCCGGCCGATGTATGAGGAATTTCGGGTACTCTCGCCGTGCACCCTGCAAAAAACATCAGTCCAGCCCGGCACGTGGTATCCGGGCGTACACAGAAAAACCAAAAAGCAATAATAGAAAAAGAAAATACACCACCACTTCCGTCACGTGAAAGACACGGGTACTACTTTTCTCCCTAATTTCTCACTTAAATTTGTGTAGAGAAGGTCATCATAACAATCCCGGGTAAGTCATGACTCAACAGGTTAAATCACTCAAGGTTTTTCCTTAAAGAAATCAGAGCCAATCATCTTTTATGACTATCCGAGACACGACAATAAGATTGTTAGAAACCCAGATACACAAATTTAAGGCTAGAAATTAGGTGGCTATACCGGACCACAATTTTTTTCTTTTTAACTGAAAACTAAAACAGACATGAAAATACACAAATCGCCCTTTCTAACCGGAGCTGGGCACACGATCCTTATTTTAATAGCGGCGTGCGAAGCTATAAATACCCAAGTCAATGATGGGTACCCCTATTGCTAGGAGTCGGGTCCACACTCGGTGAAGAGCATGGTACGCGTGAGCTACCCGTCAAACATGGCTGAAAGAAGCCTACTCCACTGGGTCATCCTTATAGACAGGATCAACCAACTCCTGATCGGGCTCTCCTACCTCGGCAAAATCCAAATATGGCTTAAGACGCTGACCATTGACTTTAAACACATGATTATCCTTAGGGTCACGACAATCTACGTCACCATTTGGATGGACTTTCACCACTAGGTAAGGACCATCCCACCGGGATCTCAATTTGCCTGGGTCCCAAATCACACCACATGCATCCCCAATATCATCAACATTTGACATCGCCACTAGACTCCCAACCTCTGGGGGGTCCAAAAATGACGCCTTCTCGGCGGTCAACGCAATCTCGAAAGGATCCTTGTGCAACACACTTTCGACGTGCTCTTGGACGAGTGCGTCGATCAAACTCACCTCATACACCTCCTTGTCATCCTCAACTTGGCTGTCCACATTGAAAACATTCACCTCCATCTTCAAGTCCCCAAATGATAATTGGACTTGTCCAGTTTTGCAATTCATTACAGCACTGGAGGTGGCTAAAAATGGACGGCCGAGGATAATGGGAGTCTTCTCAAATACTTCCGGAATTGGACACGTGTCCAAAACAATGAAATCTACGGGGAACAGAAACTCCCCTACCTGAATCAACACATCCTCCACTATCCCCTTAGGAATTCTCACACTCCGGTCAGCCAACTGTAACGTGACCGGTGTGGCTTTAAGATCACCTAAGCCTAATCTCAAGTATACCGAATATGGGAGCAAATTGACACTCGCTCCCAAATCCAGCAAGGCCTTATCAAAACTCTGACCCGTAATAGCTATGGGGATGGTGGGACAACCTGGATCTTTCCGCTTAATCGGAATATCAGCTTGGAGAATGGAGCTCACTTGCTCCGTCAGAAGCACGTTGTTCTGACTCTTAGTTCTCCGTTTCGATGTGCACAGCTCTTTCAGCACCTTAGCAAACTGAGGAATAGCGTCAATGGCTTCCATTAAAGAGATAGGAAATTGAACCTTCTTGAACAACTCAAGAATATGGAAGTTCACATTGACATTTGGCTTTGCCACCAAGCGATGGGGATATGGTGCAACGGGTGGCAATGGAGTCGTGGGGGCCGCAGGTGCGGGCACCACCACCTCAGGTGACTCCGATTCTTTCTTTTCCTCAGTATACTTCCCCACGTCTGGAGCAACTACTCGTGCAGCGACCGGCTCCGGAGGTGGAACCGGTTTTTGCTTCGGAGGGATCGTCTTATCAATCACCTTCCCACTTCTGAGAGTGGTGATCGATTTTGCTTCCTCAAGACTGGGGTTCGAGTTACTTGTGCCCGAACCATCTCCCAGAAAATTAGTACCGACAGCATTGGTGTAAGGTTGAGAGGGAAATCTTCCCCTCTCCTGTTGGGATTGCCCAACTGCTCCCGTCAATTGAGTCAATTGAGACCTAATGTCTCCTATGGCTTGCTTAGTCTGCTCAGTAAAATTCAATTGAGACTGCATGAGAGCCTTTAACATATCATCAGTCTGCTTATCCCTCGTAGGATGATTTATGCCTGGGGGTGGTCCAGAAAATGAAGGACCGAGCCCCTGCTGATTCTGTGAGGGATAACGGTATTGGGACATTTGGCCTTGAGGAGGCCGATATGGTTGCATCTGTTGCTGAGGTGGTGCCTGGGGTGGCACTGGTACTTTAGGATCTCTCCAACTCAGGGCTGGGTTATGAGCCCAGCCCGGATTATAGGTGTTGGAATACGGATCCCAACGTTGGTTCACCGCATTCACCTCAGCCTGGTTACTTTGGTATGCCTCCTTAACCATCGAAAAAGCGGGGCAGGCAGTCACTGAATGCCCCGGACACTCACAAAGCGCGCACACTTCCTCAACTCTCACATCATTCACCTGTTGGACTTGCTTCAGCCGCAAGTCCTCCATCTGCTTAGACAGTTTGTCCAGCTGAGACTGGACAGTGTATTCTCTCACACTAAGGGGGAAAATACCGGACCCACTGGGTCCCTGTGCAGCAATGGCCCTGTCAGCGAGGTCGGAAGGTTCCCAACTTCGATGCTTTTCGGCCAACTCCTCTAGAAAATCCCATGCCTCATCTGGGGCCTTATCTAGGAAATCTCCTTCTCTACAGAGGTACTCAATCTGCTGGGCCGTCGCAATATTTAGGCCCAGCTGGAAGAATGTCACCAACTGGTGTTTCTCAAACCCATGGTGGGGTAAAGACAACAGCAAGTCCTTAAACCTCTCCCAACACCTCAAAAATGACTCGCCTTCTTTTTGTCTGAACGACTGGATTTGGCGAGTCAGGTGCTGTGACTTGCTTTCGGAGAAGTATTTCCTATAGAATAGCTCCCTCACAGCCGCCCACGTCGTGAGAGATTGCTCCTTTTGCATTCTGAGCCACTTATCCGCACTATTTTTCAGAGAAGCAGGGAAAAGCTTAAGGCAAGCGTTTTCCCACTGGGCAGTGGTGGCTAGGGTGCGCACCAATCCCTCGAAGTGACGGACATGTTCATACGGGTCCTCATTTTCCCTCCCATAAAAGAGAGGAAGAGCATTGTGGGTTCCCGGTTTCACAGTGAAGGCGTTGCGTGCCTCCACAGTCTCAGTTGGCAGAACTATTGGACCACGAGGGGTAGTCCTTGCGGGATGCATGTAATCGCGCATAGTTCTTTGTTCCGCCATCGGTGGCTCACTCTCTAATTCAAACAATGAATTGGGAAATTCTATGAACAGGATGTCTATGGGAATGGATTCAGGTTGACCTCCGGAAGACTCGGACTGGGTGGATGACGACTCAAACTAGAATCCTACTGACTCAGACTGACTAGACTCGAGTGGGACTTCTACCAACGACTCTCTATCTATCCTAACTAGACGCTTAGACGGGTCTCGGTAGAAGAGTGGGTCCGCCTTTGGTGAACCCTTCCTACCTTTACCTATCTTGACTCAATTCTAAAAAAATGCTTGACCGAAATCCTATACCTAATTTAATGGGTTGCCCCAAGCGTAGGGCGGAGACCGGTGTAGCATAATACCCGGTAAGACCGGAATCGAATCCACAGAGAAGGTGGAAAGTGCTTACTAAAAACTCGGGTTGCTAATGTTTAACACGGCTCTTAGGTAGCCACCCTTGTGATTTGATTGGTGAAATTACCTAAACTAAGAGAATTGATTTTACTTAAATTAATTAAAAGGAAGTACGGTCGTAGGGTTCATAACACGGTGACCAGGTCCGGACGTTTCATGCTCCATTCGTTGTTTCCAAGAAAACGGTTGATTTTAGAGAGAAAAGGTTACCCCGAAAGATGCGAATCCTCGCGGTCGCCGTTGCCCATGTACAGCGAAGAACAAGTTTTGGTCCCCCGTTCCTCGCGTTACATGGGCTCCAACGAAGCTCGGATTCGTCCAACGGAAGCGCTTTAATAACCTAAAATTGCTTTTTCATTCTTTAGTGTAAAAATCGGAGTAAGAACAAATCCGTCCCTGGCCACGGCGTGTTAATCACCCCGCGACCATACTTATGAAACTACTCACTCATATTGATCATAACAAATAACATAATTCTGAAATAAAACATGCTATTAAACTTGAATAAGAATTAAAACAAAGATTCGAAAGCAAAGTGCGGACAAACTCCCGCGAACGAAGATTTAATGAAAATAAAACAGAGAGTTACCGAAGCAATATCTGAATCTGCGAACTAAACATCAAAACTCCAATGCAAAAGTCTCTGGAAAGTAGAATCTCCAGAGGAAAAGTCGGCTACTACTTGGAAGCAAAAACAAAACAAGGTTCGAACCCTCATTCGACCTAAAATCGGAGTATTTATCTCCCCCCGAAGTCAAAACACGTGGCAAAGTCAAACGGCCAATTTAAGACCCTCGGTATCGATACAGGAAAATCCCTGTATCGATACCCATACATTCTGTTCCCGTTTGATCACTCGGGTATCGATACAGGCAAACCCCTGTATCGATACCGAAACCCTTAAAATGACTTCCAAGCTTGTTTGGCCGTCCTCACTTGGGTCCCACCTGTCCCCAACACGCCCGATCGCCATGTGTCCACTTTACGCGCTCTTTCCGACCTGTTCCCTACAAAACAACCAAAAACAAGAAAAAGCAAAGACAACACCGCATCAAGTGGAAAATGGAATAAATCGCGCCTCTAACGCGCTAATTCGCCCTACTTAGGCGCTTATATCTTGAGATATTGCGCGCCTATCATTAAGTAAATAATCTCTCTAATTTTGAATATAATTCTTAAATTTAACTAACAATTGTCGAGTTATTTGTGTTTTATGTTTTTTTTTTTTTTGGTACCGGTAATTTTTGTGTTTGTATGTAATTCTTAACTTAATTCTTGAAGGTATTAGATTCTATTAGCTAGTTGGTCCTTATAGTCTTTCAAGGTTTTAGTTTAAGGCTTCACTCCCCCAAAAAAGTTTCAAGTAGGAAATTAAAGTCGTTCTAAGTTGAAAAATACATATTTTACATTCCATAAATTTTATAGAAGTTTAATGTATTTAGGATGGTTACAAACCGACATAATGACCCACCCCTTAATTTTCAATTCCCGTGCTAATCTATCTATCTTATCTTATATATATAGTTCCTCATGGATACCTTTAATACTTCATCAATTCATCTTAGAATTTAAGCCGATGTTCACTATTGAAAATTGCATGTGTCTTGGATTAAGCAGATAAATAAAGAGATCTAATTGCAATTATAATTTTCCTTTTGTCTATATCACCGATAACTTAACTGCGTGTACTTGGATTCGTATTGAATCATATTCACAAGCATCTGTCCCGTGCATAGCATGGGTTTTTACTAGTTGATTTGTGTTTGAAAGCTATGCTCGAAATGGTTTGTACAAAGCATAACTCGTAGAAGAGAAGTGTCTATCTAGTATTTGCCGTCTTGTCAACGTCTATATATTATTCAAATTTTCTATTGTTCTAGAAATATATTTTCACCCCTACTTTAAGTAAGAAATGGCAAGACTAGAAATAAATAGGAAAAATTTCTTTTATATCCCTTTGACTTTATACGGAAATTTATTTTGGTCCTTCTAGTTCCAATTTGGACAAACGTGACCTTGTATTTTGAACTTTGTTTGACTTCGTTAGTATTTTGGACGAAAATTTGTCATGTGCCATGACCACTTTTGAGGGGCATTTAGGTCCATTCATCTCTCTTTCTTCCCTCTCCCACCTCTCTCTCTCTCTCTCTCTCTCTCTCTAGACTCCTCACCCATCACTGTTTGGCATAACCATCACCACTACCAATTCCTGTCACTATTGGACCATTGGTAAACCGCCACCAATCACCGCCCAGCACAACCACCACAACACCCATAACTAGAAGCACCACTACACAACCACCAATGAGTGCCAAGCATAGCCCCACCTCGAATCCGCTCTGAATCTGTTCTTCGATCCATCCCCGCCCTACCCTCGAATCCCCGAATATAGGGGTCTATTCATGAGTTATGAAAATTTGGGGTCTCAATAAATTTTCTCCAAACATATTCCTGGTTCAAAGACTTCATGTTTGGGTTTTCTCTTGATGGCAGTCAGAGTTGTGCTTTGGATACTTGTCATTGCCAGTATACTCGATGGCTGGTCCTTTGATATTGTCTAGCTTTTCGTCGTAGCTGCTTGCGCTTGTTAACTGCTGGGAACATGCAAGGATTGCTTCTGCTACTATTTTCTTTAGAAATTGCTAGATTTTGAATGTGATTACTAAATTAGCAACTGATGTTGTCCTTAGTTGTGATGGTCGGAAAATGTTTTTAGCATTTAACTTGTAATTGGGCTTCTAATGATCTGTTTTCTTTTTTTGAAAAATTGATTGGATCCGGAATCCCCGTTCCCCATTTGGAGTGTGGATGGAGGATGAAATTGAAACCTCGTTGGGGATCGGGTAGGGGATGGATATGAGGAAGGGCTTTAGGGATCGGGGGTGGAGATAGTACTCTCCGGCCCCAATCTGTCCCCATTCCCATCCTTACCCACCACTACAAAGCACAATCCTCAAACAACCTAATCACCTCCAACTCACCCCCAACCACCACTGCCGAACACACCCACCGCTGCAAATCACAATCATTAAACTTTAAGCATAAACCCCCAATTGCAAAATACCCAAACCCTAACCTAGTTCTTGAAACATTATAAAAAAAAAAAAAAAAATTGCAATCAAATCCCCAAATTTCTCAACCCAATCTTGAAACCCCTAGGTCCCAATTTTAGAATCCAAACTCCAAAATTCAAATTCAAAGATGGTGAAACAAACTCTTAACTCAGTTGCAAATTCACCACCACCACTGGTACCAATCACCCCCGCGGTCGTTGCCTATCACCACCCCTAGCCACCGCACAAAAATCACAAAGGAAAGGGGATTTTTGATATCCCCCAATTTGGGACCTTAAATTGCGCAAAGAATGAGAGAACGGCGGTGAGAGAAAGAGAATCCATTGAGAAGAGAGAAAGAGAGTTGGTCAAGAGAGAGAGATTTGGGCAGTGGAGGGGTGAGAGAGGCGGGTTTTCCAATTGCCAGAAGGAATAAGAGAAAGAGAATTAGGTAGCAGTAGGTGGTTTCTTTGTCTCAAGTTATCTTGGTTAGAAATTGGGGTTTCCTAATGTTGAGTACATGGCGGTGGTCGATGATAGCATCTATAGCATAAACGTTGGGTGAAGTCCTTGAAGAGGAGAGAGAAAGAGAGTTTGGGGTGGGGCAGGGAAGAAAGAGAGACAGATAGACTCAAATGTCCCTCAAAAGTAGTCATGTGATGCGTTCCGTTAAATTGTTATTTATCTTTTATGTTAGGGGTAACTTAGTCCTTTTATCTTATTAGGGTTTCACTAAGGTTTCGTTATTTATCTTTTATGTTTAGGGTAGTTTAGTCTTTTTATATATTAGGGCTTCTTAGGTTTTTTATTTAAGCATTGGTTCTTCTTGTAATAAAATCATCTGATATATGCAATGTAGTCCCTTTGGGTAGTCTCTCTCTCTCTCTTGTTTCTCTTTGCTTTGATTTGTATCAATGCGCACATGACAAATTTCTGTTCAAAATACTAACGGAAGTCAACAGATGGTTGACATTAAAACAAATTCCAAAATGCAAGATTAAGTTTATCCAAATTGGATATATATTTTGCCTAAATTATATGAATTTTTGTTAAAATAACACTTTTAAACATTTTACGCTTTTAAATGTTGAACATTTACTCCCAAAATACTTGTGCAAATTATGAAAACAATATCCCACAAATTAATCTTTGCTTAGCGAATTATTTTCAACTAATTGCTGACCGATGTAAAAATGTCTAATTAACGCCTAAATCCTAAAATCAAGTCTGCCTAATGCCTAGGCAACGTCTAATGCTGTTGTGTGGTGGCCCCCCCTTAGAGAACAATGCTTCGAAGAGCTACAATGGTGACAAACAAACAAAGCTCTTGCAAGAGACACTCACCAACTCCAAATACAAGTTCTCTCACCAAAATTCAATTGGAATCTCTCACCAAAACAAATTCTCTCTCATCATGTCTCACAAAACCCTAAGGGTTTTTAATCAAGAGATACAAAAGGAACGAAGTTCCATAGACATGACCGGATGTCACACAGATGCAGGTGATTCTTAAGAAACCCTACGGTTTCGACCAGAAAGAATCGCAGAAACATATGATCTTCCGAATGGCCAAAGGCCTACAAAACCCACCACGAAAGGGGCAACCAGAAACTGATGAAGATGATACCAAGAACCCTAATTTTTCAGATAAGACCCCCTAGGGGCCTCTCAAAGGGATGCACTCAAGTTGGCGAAACCCTAATGGAGAGAACAAGGCTATATTTATAGCCACAGAATCCTTCCTAAAGCCAACCAACCAAAATTCCTTGCACCCAAAGTCATAAACCCACAAGGAAACAACTATTAAAGAAGTCCAAATCAGAATAGAATCGGCTGACACGCGTATCGATTATCAGGACTGACTTGACCACCGTTAAGACCAAAGCTTTAGAGAGTTGTGGAGTACCAAAAATAGGTCGACCGTCTGAAAGGCCGTGAATCCCGTCCAGACGGTATTTACAAAAAGCAGAGATTGAGCCAAAAAATCAACAAATCTCCACCTTGGCGAGGTATCTAAGTATTGAACCAAAATAGAACGAATAAATTTCAACAAATCTTCACCTTGGCAAGATGTTCAAATAACCAAAGGAAGAAACCAAGCTCTCGCAACCGAATAGATGCTCGTGACCTATTGAGAGAAACAAATTCTGCCAACCAAACAGATTGCTCTCCACCCAAAGCTCAAGTCAAACAAAGAAGAGCCAAATGAATACCCAAAAGAGAGAAACAAATTATGGACCAAGCTTCCAACCAAACGAATCACAGGCAAGAGAGCAAGCCAAAAAAACCTAACCAAGCTCTCCACAAACCAAACTAGATTGATTGCTGATCAAACAAGCTCTAACAGAATTCTTAAGTACTGGAACATGACTTCAGTCTACCCCAAAAGAGCCAAGTTTTGAAGTATCGAGTAAATTCTAAAACACAAACAAGTAAAAAATAGGTGCACAACCAAATTCCAGATTGGTAGATACAAGTTCCAATTAGAAAATCAAATTCCAAAACATCTACGAGGGATACTAGAAGATGCCCCAAATCAAATAAATAGCCCAAACGGTAAACCAAAGACGCAATATTAACCAAAACCAATCGTCTTTGAAGGATGCCACAAAAGTCTAATGCGTTCAAAGGGTTCAAATAAATTACCAAACTATCGGCACTCCGAAAAAATCCAAACCAAGTGATCTATCTCCACCAAACTTGTGCCCGTGCAAATTCGAAAAAATAATAACCAAAGAGAGAGACCCAAAACCAATGATGAGGAAAACTACAAATATAATTACCAAATCAAAGTTTACCTCCAAATTGATAAGGTTCTCCACCAAATTGATATTCACCAAATATAAACGGTTGCATCTTCCAAAACCAGACAGATTTTACCTATCTTCAAAGTCTCATAGGCTGGCCATTACCCATAAGAAAATATTCAAACCAACCCCCAAAATTTTCAAATCCACTTATTTGAATGGCAAACTGATGATGGACCCAAAAATTCCAAATTGAGAATCTTTATCGCCAAGTTTCCAACTTTCACCCCGAATCAAACTTCTCCTAAAAAACATCACCCACAACAATTGATCAAAAACCGATGCAGCAGAACAAAACAAATGCTACTGATGAAACCCAATCCCAAAAACGAAACCCTAGATCGTCACCCAGGGGTACAGACTGATGCCTAAGTCAAACCCGAGCTCTGATACCAGTTTATTGTGCGGCAGACCCCCTAAGAACCCAACCGCAACCCAAGATTATTGATGGCCATGATATTGAAGAAGTTACAAACCAAACATATGGGTAATCAAACGGAAAAACCAAACCATAAACAAAACAAATAAGAGAGACATCAAGATTTATGTGGTTCGGCTTACAGATGTAAACCTACTCCACAGGCAAGCAAACGAGAGACGACTCCACTATGTGAAGAGAATGCTCCAAAGAGCTGCAATGGTGACAAACAAATAAAGCTTTCGCAAGAGACACTCACCAACCCCAAATATAAGTTCTCTTACCAAAATCCAATTGGAATCTCTCACCAAAACAGATTCTCTCTCATCAAGTCATAAAACCCCCTAGGGTTTTTAACCAAGAGACACAGAAGGAACGGAGTTCCATAGATGTGACTAGATGTCACACAGATGCAGATAATTCTTAAGAAACCATACTGTTTCAACCAGAAAGATTCGCAGAAACAAATGATCTTTCAAATGGCCAAAGACCTACAGAACCCACCACGAAAGGGGCAACCAGAAACTAATGACGATCATACCAAGATCCCTAATTTTTCTGATGAGAACCCTTAGGGCCTCTTAAAGGGTTGCACTCAAGCAGTCCAAACCCTAATGGAGTGAACATGCATGGCTGTATATATAGCCGCAGAATACTTCCTAAAGCCAATACTTGCTCAAACAGAATTTCTTGCACCCAAAGTCATAAACTCACAAGGAAACAAATCTTTAGGAAGTCAAACAAAGTCCAAATCAGAAGAGAATCAGCTAACACGCGTATCGACCGTCTGGACGGCATTGACCACCGTTCAAACCAAATCTTCAGAGCTGTAGAGTGCCAAAAACAGGTCGACCGTGAATCCTGTCTGTACGGGATTTACAAGAAGCAAAAATATAGTCGAAAAATCAACAAAAGCTACCATTTTTGGCCAACTTTTAGAAGACTGCATATACTCCCTCCGTCCAGATTTGTTGTTCCGTTTTGGGGAACCAACTTTTTTTTCCATTACCTCAATCTCTCCATTTAATACTCCCTCCATTCTAATTTGACTACGAAATTACGTGCAATTTTCAAACTAAAAAATAATGTAGTTACACAATTTATTATTATTTTTTTATCAATATGGATCTTGTTTGATAGATCTCATTGAGAACTTTAATACGGTGCCAAAAAAATTCAAAAATGTAAACACATTATTTTTTAAAAATTAGTTTCTGAGTTGTTATTTTAAGTTTTAGAAAAGGGGCAAAAAAGTAAAATTTTCATACTTTATCCTTTAACTTTTAAAAATGGACAAATATATTAAGACTTGAATGTGTTAATATAATCCAGAGGGAGGGAGTATATATTATCAATGTGTTTTGGCTGTTTGGTGACTATTTTTCCTCATAAGCTTAAATTACGTGGACCACTGTGTTTGGTTGTTAGTTTAGAGAAAAAATTTGGAGATATATTTTTGAGATAGTGTTTGTTTTGCCTTTTGGAAATGGTTTTTGGAATAATGATTGGAGAGAGAAATGAGTAATAATTTGAGAGAGGGGTAACAAGTGGAGAGAGATAGAGAGAGAAATGAGAGTAATGATTGGAGAGAAGGGTAAAAAGTATAAAGAAAAATGTTAGTAATGACCGGAGAGAAGAGTAGAGTAATGAGTGGAGAGAAAAGAAAAATAAAGGAAAAATTGTTTTTGGAAAAAATTTCAAAGTCACAAACCAAACACTGGTCCCTCTGAGTTTGCAAAGTCATCTTTTTGCAAATGTAATGGAGCACCACATATCGTAAATGGTAGGGGTGCACATGGTCCGGATTGGACCGGTTCCCTAGAAATCCAGTAACCGGACCATTCTGACCGGTTCTAGAAAATTAAGAACCAAAACCTAACCAATACACATATAGAACCTGTCCAGATCCAAATCGTAAGACTGGGTTTTCTACCAAGTCTCCAATACACCGAGTTCATGAACCAAAAAGATAATGCCAAGCAAATTGTTTTCAACCAAAAAGATAATGCCAAGCAAAAGATAGTGGAAAGATAATGCCAAGCAAATTGTTTTCTACCAGGATAAGGATTATGCTGACTATGATTCGATAATTTCAGGGGCGGCTGCATTATATTATTTTATCTCAGCGGTGTCAAAAATATATTTAGTAAAAAAATTGCATAGATAATAACACTATAAAATAAAAGTATTAGTTTAGTTGAAAACTTGTCGGCCTAGCTTATATTATTAGTAGCGCATACCTAGGACTGAAGGCACATCCCGATCGATCAGCACACGCAACTCAACTCCTTTTTAATTGTTCCAATTATCCGAAAAATAATAGTCGAAACATAGTTATTGACCTGGTTAACTTAATCAATGAATAAAGAACAAAACAATTTAGCAATCTCTAACATCTACATGCACAAAATCAAACAAATAAAACCTCATAAAATTCGAGGTTATCGGGAATCCTTCGACACCAAACTTCGACACCAAAACAACAATGGGAAAATGAGGGGGAAAAAGATACACAAAAAACAAAATACGTGCCTTGATGAGATATAAAAAAAATGGAAAATAGATAAGTCAACGGGTGACACCCATGAATTTTCCTTTCCATTTACTACACTGGTTGCCTTCTCTTTCTTAGCCGTTGCTTTTGTTTGTGTCCATTATTGAGAAATATAAAAAAAAAATAAAAAAAATATGAGGGTACTAAATAGGGTTGGCAGGAAAATTCTTATTCGTATGTGTTTCTCCATTTTTGGGAAAAACTCAATGGCGCCATCGGTTGTTGCGCGGGCGTGTTAGGACTTGTCGACGTCCAACGTGGAAAAGGGCTGTGCGCCTTTTCTTACTTCTAAACGTAGTGGTTGTGTGTGACCCAAAGGGCGAGGCCACAATGTGGTTCGTGGATTGCCTACGAGCGAGGACTTAAAATTTCTCAACCGTGTGAGAAAATAAGAAGAACACGTCATAACGAAAAAGGAACAAACTTTATTAACGGTTTAACAAAGTTTGGGTATAAGGAAATAGAAAACAAGATCTAGGTGGTCTAGAATCTTGTGGAAAACGATAAAACTCAACAGGGTTGAGTGGGTACTTTGCTGGAAAGTAAAAACAAAGTGTGGTTGGGGCCGAAATTTTGGGTAACCGTGAAGTTAAGGGTTGGGAACCCATTTTCGGCCTTCAACTCTTATATTTATAGGGGAAAAAAGAACTGCCGAGAGCCATGAAGTATGCTTCATGCTCACCCACGGTGCTGCCATGTGTCCTATTTCGTGATTTCCTTCCTCCATGATGACGGTTTTGCAGCAGTTATTCCCAATCAATGGATATCCACATTCAAGCTTGTAGATATGGCCTTAGAAGTGTTTGCAAAGCTGCCACATGTCCAAGCTACTTCCTTCTTTCTCAATCAGCAAGCCAAGTGTCCCATGCTTTAACCTCTTCCATGCATAATGGGCAGTTACTGGGAGTTACCCCCACCCACTATCCTTAACTTGCGGGAAAAAGCTAAACAAAATAAAAATAAAAATTGAGATCATGGGATAAATTTACTCTCCCACTTCACAACTTCTCAGATTTGCACGTGTACAATGGGATTATCCCATTAAATCTTTCCTTGGTTCAACTGAATTCCATTTTCATAAGCTGGCTATTTGGACCATCCCTCGTAATCCGAAAAACAGTAATTATGGGCCAAGTTTCGTTAAAAATTAATTGGGCCAATACTTAACAAAACATAAGAGCGATTTGCGGGCCGGTACCAAAGACAGGAGTGAGTTCCCTCCGGGTCCAGCCCCATTCTTAAAATTTCCCAGCAAGGTAACTACACCAGTTTCTTACCAAATTACCCAAAGCGTCCCAATCCACGCCACCTTTACCATGCGTTGATTCAACTCTGCCGTGCCGCTACCTTCCTCCTCCACCGGCTGGATCCACGTTGGGCAAGAAGTTCTTGAAGGAGTCGTCGTCGGGGCAGAACACCGCCAATCCGCCGTTGATGTTGTCATCGTACGTTTTCTCGGAGTCGGAGCCCAACAGAGTTTCGGCGAAGACTTTGCAGCCTTGAGCAAACATTACAGTGGTCAGATTCATCTGGCTCGGGCCAAGCATCGGTGCTTCTGCTTCGCTTGATGTCAAGATCTTGCAGTCCAACATGAAGGCCAGTCGCAACTAGGGCGTGAGCCCCATTCTCTTCTCCTTCGGACTCATCTCTCCATGAATGGACAGCTAAGTTTGAACACAAATTCGCAGGGCTATTTTGTGTTGTTCCATCTAAGTTTACAAAATTTGCAGTGTTTTTTTACAAATTTGCAATTTTTATACAAAATTCGCAGTGTTTTTTTACAAATTCGCAATTTTTTTTATCATCTGAACCAGTGGCCATGAGTGCAAGGTGAACACTTGTCCCAGGTAGACTACGCCAGATCTTGTTACTTCCAGATCTTCACTTCTAAATCTTTACTTCCAGATCTTGTTACTTGGTTCGAGGTTATAGATTTTTTTGCAAATTCGCCAAGAAATTTATACAAATCCATGAGAATTTATCCTATTTTATACAAATTCGCAGTATTTTTTTACAAATTCGCATTATTTTTTATACAAATTCGCAGCGAATTTTGGTCGGCCGGAATCAAAGTTTAGATCGTGTTACGCGTCAACAATACAGTTTTTTACACATTCGCAAAGAAAAATTTACAAATCCATGGGGATTTATCCTATTTTATACAAATTCGCAGTGTTTTTTACAAATTCGCACCAAAAATTTGTTTGAAGCAAATTTTTTTTTTGTTGTAGTTGCTAGTTATGGTACATAGAAATGCCTCACATGTTGTATGCTTGCCAGAACAATGGCGTACACAAATCATACTGTTTTGCCTAAAGCATTGGAGAAATGGAGTTTAGAACTCATTCATAGATGAACGTAAATCTTAGTCCACTGGAAGCTCTTATTGAATACTCAGTGTTTTTTTTTTTTTTTTTTTTTTTACAAATTCGCAGTCGCCGGAAAAATTTCTCTAGCCGGAAAAGTTTGCCTACCGGAAAAGTTCGTCGGCCAGAAAAGTTCATCGGCCGAAAAAGTTCGCCGGCCGGAAGTGGATGGTGGGTGGAGTTGGGGAGTGGGAGGCGGAGTAAAGTGTAAATATGTGTTTCAAGGGTAGAACGGTAATCTTAATAATGAGATTGTACTTAGAGGTAATTGAAAATTGAGTGTATCCTTTGTGGGAATTAAGGATTGGTTTTCTAGACCTACTGGTAATTTTCTGAAAATATAATTAACAGGGCCCATTAATTTTATAAATGAAATTAGCCCACTTCGGTCCAAAAATAATACTTTTGGTCCTTTAGGAAAAAATGCCAAATTTGGGTGTAAACATTGCCCCCCATGCCTTAATTTTATGTGGAATTGAGGTGTGTAGAAAATCAAATTTGGCTAAATAACACTTACATCCTCAAGCCCAAACAAAAAGCCTAAGGATCTCATTGTTTGCCTGGCCTATGAGAAGGACTTTTAGGCTTTTACTCTAAGAGGCTTGGGATCAATCTAGACCTTTAATCTCAGTTATTGAAACAAAGGCTGAAACGATTATAAAGTAGGCAAGGCCTAAAGAATCTGTTTGTGTACCTTGGTTACAATGAGATGCTTGCACGAATGCCTTGGTATCAATCTAGACCTTTAATCTCAGTTGTTGACTGGATGCTTTGAATTCAAGCTTCTGACATTTTTCTTTGAATTCAAACCTTGTAACAGACTATCGATAAGGCCTATGTAATTTTCTGTTAAAGATAGAAGGCCTCAACCTACATCCATAGGCCTGACAAGAGTTACAACTTGAAATCTTGTGAACCTTTCTTTTAAAAGAGGCCTAAAAGAGAGCCTAAAATGCATGTAGACCTGAATTGGCTAGTGTTGATGCCAATACCAGAGTTAATTACTTGGTAAAAGTCCTTTCACAACAATATGGGGCTTGCGTTATGGCTCGTTGCAGAGAAACTATAGAAACGCCTCGCAGAAAGGCCTAGAAATATGTTAAAAGGCCTGAATTTCGACTTGATAGGCTTGTAATATTGATTCAAGCTTACTCATATCAATATAAGGCCTGGGTTCAGGCCTGGTTGTAGAGAAACTACAACTAGTAAAGGCCTAGTAAAGGCCTAAAAATAAGTTGGAAGGCCTAATAGTAAGGCCTAGAGAAATTATAAATAACATTAGAGGCCTGGAAGAAAGGCCTCAAAATTGGTTTGGAGGCCTGAACTTAGAATCATAATAATGATTTAGGCCTATTTGAAGCACTAAAAAGGGCCTTCACCTTTATGGAAAGGCTTGACATAACTGAACTAAGGCCTACTCAATGATTGATAGGCCTTGGCCGAACATTTTAAAGATCCTTGTTTGGCCTTTGAAGGACATTGACTTTTAGCCGTTAAACTCTTCTTACGACGACGACTTTTTCATGTAAGCCAGGTGAATAACACTCGCTTTTGATGTGCCCCACAAATCCAATGCGGGCGCAATTGTACACACTTACGGCCTGTTTGGTAGAGGGAAATGGTAGCCGGATATAGCCCTTGCCCGGATATAGAAATCCGGGTGCGGTATATACTGTGTTTGTTTGGTTTTTTCCACCCGGATATAGAAATCCCAGGATATCCATATCCCATTGCAAAAGGATAAATGTTAGACACCCCCACCCATATCTTTAACATATCCGGTCATTTATTACCATAAAACCCCCCCACTGGCCCCACCACTTTTTGGCATATCCTGTTATTCGTTGGAGAGAGAGAGAGAGAGAGAGAGAGAGAGAGAGAGGTGAGGTCGGATAGAGAGACAAAAGGTGGAGGTCTGCCTCACTGCCACATGCCCCAATTGCATTACTTTTTGATTTATTTATTTGGGATAAAATGGACATTTTACATTATCCAACTCCTCATATCCTTCTCCCACAACAACAAAACAAACACAATATTCTTTAATCTCCCCTTCTAAAATAATACCCCTCCAACTATATCCACCTCTATATCCCCCTCTTATTATATCCCTCTTCCCCCCTCATATACATATCCCTTTAACAAACAGGGCGTTAAGGCCAACAACATGCCTTCGCATTGAATGCCTTTTGGCAGGTTGGACAATGCCAAAGAGGCCTTCATTAACCGGGGGAGGAGGAGGATCTCCGATTACAAATGAATCAAGATCAAGCCCTGTAACCGGAGTGTCATCAATTCCCCCATCTTCATGTCGTTCCTCCTGTTCTACAATGGGTGTAGCATGAAATTCAGACCTACTGTCATGGCTGATGGCAGGACTAGATTGTTTGAGACTTGCATCAATAATCTGCTCATTGTCTAGGAGTGAATCTGGATGTGGTGGCAAAAAAAATTTGAGAAGGGGAAAGGAGCTGACCTTACCTCATGTGTAGACTTTCCAAATTTTGATTGGCCTCAAACCTGACCTCGGAGTACAGCCCTTGCTCTCCTTGTATT
The DNA here is from genome assembly GCA_963854785.1 of Vaccinium vitis-idaea. Classification (NCBI taxonomy): domain Eukaryota; kingdom Viridiplantae; phylum Streptophyta; class Magnoliopsida; order Ericales; family Ericaceae; genus Vaccinium; species Vaccinium vitis-idaea. The sequence goes on along the minus strand of OY978218.1, from coordinate 18,516,486 downwards.
GAATATGACCTATCTTCTTGCCCCCCGAGTGCAAGGCTTTTGGAGGTTGAGGCCTCAGAAAAGCTTGGAGGCCTGCTTAGCTCGCCAGAAGTTTGTATGTTCAGGCCTTTTTGCTGTTCGGGAATCGTCACAGGCCTGAACTGAGATATTTGCCCCCCAAGTTTAATTCCTTGGCCATCTTGCCCCCCCCCCCCCCCCCCCCCCCCCGAGTGCAGGGCTTTTGGAGGTTGAGGCCTGAGAAAAACTTGGAGGTGAAGGACTTGACTTTAGTTTGGCGATGGCACTGTCGAAATTGATTTGGGATTCCTCGAGTGCTTCTACATAGGCCTGTTTATAGGCTTTTGCTTCTGCAGAGGCCTTTTGAAATTCTTTGACTGATTCTGCAAGCCTATCCAGAGCTCATGCTGAGAGAACTCCTGTGAAAGTCCTTCGTACGACTGATTGCTCAGAATATGCCCTTCAACTTGTTCTTCAAAGGCTTGTGTAGGAAGATAGCCAACCTCACCATTTTGAAATTCACTTTGTTCGAGCAGGCCTGGATACATGATGCATGAATAGCCATTGCGCTTTCCCTCAAGGAGATGGCTAAACCCATCACGCCATTGGAGGCTCTCATCTTCAAACTTATCAACTTCATCTTCAAGCCCTTGGATTGTGTCGTTGTATTGGCTAAGTGCATTGGAGTACCAATCCTATGTGAATGATGAAAGTTTGAGTAAAAACTTCTCCCCATCAAGACGATGGATTTCATCCTCAAGCTTATCAACCTCCTCATTGCGCCAACCAAATTCTTCTTCATATCTTCGAATCTCATCATCCAATTCAAAGTATTGAATTGCCATGTGAATGAATCGGCGTCATACCTCTTGAAAACGATTGGGGTCCCACCGAGCGTGCCAAAATGTTTCTCCATTTTTGTGAAAAACTCAATGGCGCCAGCGGTTGTTGCGCGGGCGTGCCATGACTTGTCGACGTCCAACGTGGAAAAGAGTTGTGCGCCTTTTCTGACTTCTAAACGTAGCGGTTGCGTATGACCGAAAGGGCGAGGCCACAATGTGGATTGTGGATTCCCTACGAGCGAGGACTTAAAATTTCCCAACTGTATGAGAAAATGAGAAGAACACGTTATAACAAAAAAGAAACAAACTTTATTAATGGTTTAAAAAAGTTTGGGTACGAGGAAATAGAAAACAAGATCTAGGTGGTCTAGAATCTTATGGAAAACGATAAAACTCAACAGGGTTGAGTGGATACTTTGCCGGAAAGTAAAAACATAGTGCGGCCGGAATTTTGGGTAACCGTGAGGTTAATGATTGAGGAACCCATTTTGTGCCTTCGATCTTGTATTTATAGGGGAAATAAGAACTGCCGAGAGACTTGAAGTATGCTTCATGCTCACCCACGGTGCTGCCATGTGTCCTATTCCGTGATTTCCTCCCTCCATGATGACGGTTTGCAGCAGTTATTCCAAATCAGTGGATGTCCACGTTCAAGCTTGTGGATGATGGCCTTAGAAGTGTTTGCAAAGCTGGCACATGTCCAAGCTACTTCCTGCTTTCTCAATCAGCAAGCCAAGTGTCCCATGCTTTAACCTCCTTACCTTGTGGGAAAAAGCTAAACAAAATAAAAATAAAAATTGAGATCATGGGATAAATTTACTCTCCCACTTCACAACTTCTCAGATTTGCATTGGGATTATCTCATTAACCATTTCCTTGGTTCACGGCAACCACTAACAAACCATTTAAAATTTTAATGGTTAATTAGAGATAAATCATTTATAAATCCCAAGGGCCATGCCATTGGGCTTGGCTTCTGATCCAACTGAATTCCATTTTCATAAGCTGGCTATTTGGATTGTCCCTCATAATCTGAAAAACAGAAATTATGGGCCAAGTTTCTTTAAAAATTAATTGGGCCAATACTTAACAAAATAAAATTAATAGGGCCCATTAATTTTATAAATGAAATTAGTTCACTTCGGTCCAAAACTAATACTTTTTGGCCCTTTAGGAAAAAATGTCAAATTTAGGTGTAAACATTGCCCCCCCATGTCTTAATTCTACGTAGAATTGAGGCGTGTAGAAAATCAAATTTGGCTAAATAGCACTTACATCCTCAGGCCCAAACGAAAAGCTTAAGGATCTCATTGTTTTCCTGCCCATCGTGGATTATAACTCTAATATTACTGTCTTGAAGAGGTTGAATCTATATGCAGGAAATCATTTAAGATATGATTTAAAAAAATAGTCATAAGATGTCAATAAGTCTGTAAATACTAGGAAAAAATTATAGGAGTCATACTCATGTATTTTCGTTCCCCATGGTGTAAGTTGCTTTTTCTTTCCCATGCATGTCATTAGTTTTTTCTGAAGTGTTGATTCTTGACTTCAATCTTCCTTTAAAAGTAAGGTAGCATATATTGCGCCCCGGATTTCGATCAAGGGGAAAAGACAAGGTCGACTGATCAAAGTGATATTCAAAACGACGTGATTTTATAAAAGGTAAATTTCAATTACCTCCCCCGAGGTTTCTGACAAAAACAGAGACCACCCCTGCACTTTTTGAAATTCTATTGGCCTCCCTTGCTTTTGAAACTAATTGTCAAATTCTCCCTGTTGTTACTTTAAAGCTAACGGTGTTAATTATTTGCGTGAAAAGACCGTAATACCCTCAGTGTGTGTGTCTACATATATATATTCTCCACCCTAAAATGACTATTTTTTTAAATATGGTTACATAAATTTCAAAAAAATTAAATTTTTTTTCATTTTTAAAAAACAGCTTTTAAACAAAAAGTACCGAACATAATTTTTTTCAAAAAAACAACTTTTTGAAATTTTTTGTTGAAATTTTTTTTTTGAAGGAAAAAGAAAACTAATTTTGAAAAATGTTTCTTCAACAGTTTTTGGAGAAACCTTATTTAAAAAAAAGTTTTGAAAATACGTTTAAAAATATTTTAAAAAATGTATACTTTTTGAAAAAAATAAGTGTTTTTATCCAAGAAAATGTTTTCAAAACTTTCGTATTTCGAAAAACTGTTTTGATGAAAAGTAAACTTAGTTTTTTGTTTCCTTCAAAAAACTATTTTCAACAAAAAATTTCAAAAAGTTTTTTGTTTGAAAAAAATTATCTTCAATACTTTTTGTTTAAAAGCAGTTTTTAAAAAATGAAAACCGGTTTAAGTTTTTGAAGTAACATTGTAGCCTTAAAGAAACCGTAGGGCAGGTAAGTGAAATTTACCCTTTCATAAAACATGGGTTTTTACGGACGTGACCTGGTCTGAAATCTTTGAAAATATTTAATAGAAAATAACTCAGAGTCGCCACCTGGCAAAGAGTTTAGGTGTGCAAAGCCACCGCTTGAATAATCTGAAGACAATTCAAGTGTTTTGAAAAGAAAGATATTCTTGGTTGAAAGACCCGACTTTATTTGATATAAATGACTCAGGTTTTGCTTAGCCTGCGATTTTAGAGAAGAAGGAATTCGGTAATTCAGTGTTACGTACAGGAAAGCCGGAGCATCCTAGCCCGCCCTTTCGGTACTCGGAACAAACTCTTTGAAAACCAATAAGTGATATAAGCCTTATGAGGGCAATGACAAGAAGTAACATAATATTTTGTCTAAATAACATGTTTATTGCAGACGTTTAACAAAAATGGGCATTTTGAACGAGCTCGACCTCAGGGCTGCCTACGTATTTCTGGCCTTAGGAGAATCAGGTCATCACGTAGTTCAAGAATACAAAAAGGGAACTGGGACCGAGCTTGGTCTCAAGACTACCTGCATATCTCCAGTCTCAGGAGAATCAGGTCGCCCGTATTTCAGAAGAAAAAAAAACTGAAGAAAGGGACTCGCCGCGGAATTTGGTCAATGAGGGAAATAGACATTTTCCTCCTTCCCCTTCCCCCCAGGGTTTCAATACCCTCGAATGGTGGTGGGAGGGGAGGGCCATGGTACTATTTCTTTTCTCTGTTCATTTTTTTTCATATTTCTTTTGTCTCTCTAGATCAACGACTTGTCATCTGATCTGAGAGGGTTATGTCTCTCGCTTTGTAAGAGTTGTTAGCTTCATTTTTGGACGAATTTTTGTCTACAGATTGGATACTTTCAGGCGTGGTTGCTTTACAATGATATCTGCGCCAATAGTGTTCTTACCCTACATGATATCGCTAGCAGGCAACTCATGGTGGCTTTGAAAATCTGTAGTTTTGGGAGTTCATTGGTGCGAGCATACTTGGTTGGAGTCCATTCGATCGTCTGGGCATTCGCTATCTTTTATCTTCAACTAGCACTAAGTCTCTTCAGAGATGCTGATTCTGGGTATGAATCCAGTAAGTGTCGCTGTTTGCGTCTGTAAAGTCAGACGATTTGACTGAGAGGCAAAAATTAGGGTTCTCTTCTCATTATGTAATACTTATACAAGAGGGAAAAAAGATAAATTACAATAAGACCCTAAACTACTAATCTAATTACATAAATAATTAAATACAACTTAATTACACATTTACACCCACGACTAACACTCCTCCTCAAGTTGGTGCGAAGATATCAATCAAACCCAACTTGAACACAATGGGGTGGAAACTCCATCTGCTAAGCTCTTTTGTGAAAATGTCAGCTAATTGATTTATGGATCGCATAAAAGGCATACATATCAACCCTTAGCTCAACTTTTTCTTGATGAAGTGCCTGTCAATCTCTATATGCTTAGTTCCATCATGTTGAATAGGATTGTGAGCCATGTTTATAGCAGCTTTATTGCCACAGTAGAGTTTCATAGGACCATTATCAAAAAATCTCAAATCATGTAATAAGGTGTAGAGCCACAAGAGTTCACAAATACCATGAGCCATAGCTCTATACTCTGCTTACGTGCTAGACCTAGCAACCACTGATTGCTTCTTACTTTGCCAAGTAACCAAATTTTCCCCAACAAAAGTACAATAGCCAAAAGTAGATCGTCTATCATCTACAGAACCAACCCAGTCAGAATCAGTAAATGCCTCCAACCGCAGGTGACCGTGATTAGAGAACAGAATTCCTTTCCCTGGTGCTGATTTGAGATACCTCAAATTACGATACACTGCATCCAGGTGTGAAGTACGAGGATCATGCATAAACTGACTAACAATGCCCACTGCATAAGTGGCATCCGGTCTAGTGTGAGATAAGTATATCAGTCGACCTACCAGTCGCTGATATCTCTCCTTATCAGTGCGCTCTCCTGCGTCTCCACTAAGCTGATGATTTGCCTCAATAGGAGAATCTACAGGTCTACAACCCAAAATACCTGTTTCTTCCAATAGATCAAGTATATACTTCCATTGGGAGATAAAAAATACCTCTATCAGACCTTGCAACTTCCATTCCAAGAAAGTATCTTAATGATCCTAAGTCCTTAATCCGAACTCTTCAGGTAGACTAGACTTGAGATAAGAATCTCATCCACATCATTGCCTGTCATTATTATATCATCAACATAAATAATAAGGACAACAATCTTACCAACACCTTTCTTGATGAACATAGTATGATCTGCATGACTCTGGTCATATCGAAACATCAACATAGCTTTTGAAAACCTAGCAAACCAAGCTCTAGGTGACTGCTTTAACCCATAAAGAGCCTTTTTCAATCTACACACCTTTCTCTCAGTCTGAAATGAAGAAAAACCAGGTGGGATAGCCATATACACCTCTTCCTCTAACTCACCATGGAGGAATGCATTCTTCACATCAAACTGTTCAAGAGGCAAATTCAAATTGGCAGCACAAGAGAGTAGTGCTAGTACAGAGTTAATCTTTGCTATTGGAGCAAACGTCTCCTCGTAGTCAATACCATAGGTTTGAGTGAAACCCTTGGCAACAAGTCTCGCTTTGTATCGCTCAACTGTACCATCAGCATTCTGCTTAACAGTGAAATCCATTTGCATCCCACTGGTTTTTTCCCTTCCAGAAGTGATACTAGCTCCCAAGTGTTGTTCTTTCTGAAAGCCGTCATCTCTTCTACCGTAGCTCCTTTCCACTTAGGTATCATGAATGCATCCTACCAATTCTGTGGAATAGATATAGAAGAAAGAAAGGCATGGTATGAAGGAGATAAACGATCATAAGAGACAAACTGTGAGATGGGATGTTGACTACATGATCTAACACCTTTCCGAAGAGTAGTAGGAAGATCATCATAATTAATAAGAGAAGGTTCAATGGGAGAAGAGTCATTACCAAATGAGTCAGCAGAGGAGTCTAGAACTGGAGCAGGTGATTGTGATTGACAAGGTGGTATCACACATGAGGACTTTCTGTTTTTCCTGTTGTAGGTCTTGAGATTAGACCCTTGTAGCCGTTGTATATGTTCCTCATCATCACCACCAGTGTCATGTTTTTCTCTTTCGGCATATATTTGTTCATCCCCAGACTTCTCTTTCTCCCCCTCACCATGATTATAAAACAGTTCCCCCCCCCCCCCCCCCCCATAAAACATCTCTTCTCCTTTTGCCCATGCTCCCCCCTGAAGAGATGGAGTGAAGGGAGAGAAAAAAGACTCTGTTTCCCAAAAAAAGACATCCATAGAAACAAAAAACTTCCTAGAGTAAGGATCATAACACTTATATCCCTTCTGGGTAGGAGAGTACCCAATGAAAACACATTTATGGGCTTTAGGACCTAGCTTGCCACCAGAGGGGTGAGGTGTATGAACAAAACACACAACCAAAAACTCTTGGGGGAAGAGTGTTGACACAAAAACCGGTAGGGAAACACTCAAGAGGATGAAGAGAAGAACACTAGGTGGCATGTGGTTTATAAGATAAGTTGCAGTCAAAATTGCTTCTCCTCATAAATATTTGGGAACATTCATGGTTAACAAAAGAGAGCGAGCCACCTCAGCAAGATGACGATTTTTGCATTCAACAACTCCATTTTACTGTGGAGTGTCAACACAAGTCGTCTAAAAAAGAATGTCATTCTCATCTAGAAATACTCTAAAACCCCTATCTATATACTCAGTTCCATTGTCACTACGAAGAATTTTAACACTCATATCAAACTAAGTGCGAACCATCACATGAAAAGATTTAAAACAAGAAAAAACTTCACTTTTTGACTTAAGTAAATGCACCCAAGTAACACGAGAATAACAGTCAATAAAAGTGACAAACCATCGATAACCTTTAAGAGCAGTAACAGAGGAAGGACCCAAAACATCAGAATGGGTAACCATAAACGGAGAATCACTACTTTTATTAAGGTGCATAAAAAGAACGTTTATGTTTTCTAAGCTCACAAGCTTCACAAAAAAAATTGCCTTTGAGAAGAATGTTTACTTATACTAGGAAAAAGTTGCTCTAAAATCCCAAAAGATGGATGACCCAATCTACAATGTCACTGATGTAATTAACATAGAGAGAGTTGAACTCGTATTTGCTTGCAGAGCTAGGCCACATGCCATAGATGAATGAGGTTTACTAGGTGCAGATTCCAAAAAAATAGAGGCCACCAGCTTTACCACTGCCAATCACCTTCCCCGTACCCAGTTCCTGAAAAATACAATGAGTAGGAAAAAAGGTTACGGAACAATTTGCAGAACGAGTAAGACTACTAACGGACACGGAACAATTTGCAGAACGAGTAAGACTACTAACGGACAAAAGATTAGTGGCAAAATTTGGAATATGTAGAACTGAAGAAAGAGAAATAAAGGGAGAATAATGAATGGAACCTTTCCCTGAAATAGCAGAGAATGACCCATCTGCTATTCTAACCTTATCCTTGCCAGAACAAGTAGAGTAAGAATCAAACACAGAGGAACAACCTGTCATATGATCTAAGGCACCGAAATTTATAATCCAAGGAATAACAGAAGAGGCAGTGAACGCATTTGATGAGATACCTGTGTGAGCAAAATAGGATTGGGAGCTGCTGTGGAAGAGGAAGCCGTGGTAGATGAAGAATCAGCCTGAGCCATAAGGCGCCTGAGAGCTTGCATCTCCCCCTGAGAAAAACCACCAGTATAATCCAAAGTCACCTGAGCCCCAATACTAAATCTAGAGTCAGACGAGATAGCAACCGCAGAGTCTGAGACATGAGCCTAGGCCTGAGAACGTACTGTACCACGACCACGACCACCGCGTCCACCCCCTCGCCCACGTGGGGGCGGCCATGTAACTTCCAGCAGAAATCCCTAGTATGACCAGTGTTGTGGCAATAATCACATTGAAGTGACTCACGATCAGTAGACCCACTGCTAGTACCAGACTGTGACTTACCACTCTGTGAAGTAGGAGCAAACCCTCTCCTGAGAAGCAAACTGACCCTGAGGACTGGCAATCAAGGCAGAGCGATAAGAAATAGGAGTATTCACCATACCACCGCTTCTACTCTCCTCCTGCTGAATAATAGCATAAGCTTCATCCAGAGACAGAAACGGAATGCGACGCAACACCTGCACTCTAATCAGATCATATTCCATATTGAGGCCAGCAAGAAAGTCATAAACACGCTATTTCTCCAACCTTTTCAACCAATTAGTAGCATCCTCGGTACAAACAGCCTGAAATCCCTAATAAAAATCAAATTTCTGCCACACTCCACTCAACTTCGCAAAATACTAAGCTACAAATCGATGGTGTTGATCCAAAGTCCGGATTCTCTTCCTCAGCTCAAAACACTGAGCATCATTACCCCGCTAAGAATACGTTTAGGCTGCAGGAGTTCAAATCTTGTGTGGAGTTTCAAGGAGAAGAAAAGTATGGTGAATATCACTCTCATAGAGTTAAACAACTAGGTCATGACTAAAGATTTTTTAGACTTAAATTTCTTAAGTGTAACAGCCTCTGTAGGTTAAGTAATAGGACCCTCTATGAAATCTGACATCTCTTTGGCTTCAATAGCCAAAGTGAAGGTGCGAAACCAAAGCAAATAATTTGTGTCGTCCAATTTTATAGGACAAATATCCAAAGGAACATTCTCCAATTTCCTTTCAAATTGGCTTGACACATCATTCATGCCAGAAGTATCACCCGAATCAACCTTGGAATCCTTAGACATGTCGAAAAGTAGACAACCAAATACTCAAGTAGACAAAAGACTATCTACTCGACAAAAAGAACTTACTGAGCCAACCCAAAGGATTTTGAAGACAAACAACAGCACTCAAAACCTTTTCGAGTGATAACAGAGACAGTCGACCCAGTGAGATAAGAACTCAAACCGAGAGTACCTAGATAATATCGAGTACTACAAAGGCTATACGATAGTCGTATAGCCGTAGTTGGTGATCGCCAGTGATTGTTAGGAGTCGCCACAGTCCGGCAAGTGTTGTACAGTGGTCGACGAGTGTTATCGGAGAAACCTAGTTAGTTTCGAGTCCTAAAAGTGGTCGACAGAGATGGCGAAAGCTTACCACCACGTACATGCGATAACTACAACGTACGTGATAATCCGTTGATCAACGATGATGATGAAGAAGCAACCAACGATGATGGAGAAGATAAAAATTGAGACACCAACGTCAATTGCTAGATGGATCTTAGCTTTGATACCATGTAAAGTCAGACGATTTGATTGATAGGCAAAAATTAGGGTTCTCTTCTCATTACATAATACTTATACAAGAGGAAAAAAAAGATAAATTACAATAAGACCCTAAACTTCTAATCTAATTACATAAATAATTAAATACAACTTAATTACACATTTACACCCACAACTACCAGCGTCAGGCCATGTCTGGGTTGGGGTGAAACACATCGATTGCCTTGTGCGTTTCTTGTTCTCTATTTAGATGATTAGTTTGGCTTTTGTCCAAGATCTTTGTAATGGATTCCATTTTGTAAGTGCCGTTGGGCTTTCATTAATATAATCATCTTATTTCCTTGTCAAAAAAAGAGAACTTAGTCTAGACTCTGGTGGGGAAATATAACTAGTGACGTAGCATTGTAGCAGAAGAAGACTAGATATTGTTCTAGTAGACGAATTGATTAGATATCGTTCTAACAAACAAACTCTTGAATCCACAAGAGATGTGATAAACACCTAATGTACAAGAAAAATAGAGAGAACTATAAAATTTTATTAATGATGAATTGAATGAAAAACATAGGAGGGTTGCACCCTTATTTATACCAGTAGTAAGCCTAGTTAATAAGGTAATGCTTGGCTACCAAGAATATATCTTGGAGTAGGGACCTGATAGTTTTCAGAGAAGAGACTAAACTATTATTTCTGAATAATAAAACCTAAGCTATTACAACGCTTAACTAGAAAAGCTACACCTAAAAAGGAAAAGATTACAAGGAATTACATATGATCATGATACACTACCAAAAGTAGAGGATCATGATACACTAGCTAAAGGATCATGATATACTACCAAAAATAAAGGATTACAGTGCATTATACAGAGATACACTATCACACCCCACCCCCCACCCCCCTCAAACTCAAGATGCAAGAGCAAAGAGCAACGAGAGTTTGCCAAGGAGAAAGCAAAAACGAGCAGCAGTGTGGGTCGTCGTGAAGAAGTCTGCCAATTGTAGCGTAGAAGAGATGAACGGTAAAGCAATAGTGTTAGACTGAAGGTGCTGGCGAATGAAGTGACAATCAATTTCAATGTGCTTGGTACGCTCATGGAAGACCGAGTTGTGGGCTATCTGAATTGCACTCTTGTTGTCACAATAAAGAGGCGTGGGGGAAGTAAAGAGGCACCCATATCTGAGATAAGTTAGTGAAGCCACACGATTTTCAGATGTAGCGTGAGCCATAACACGATATTCAGCAACAACAAATTGTTTTTTTTCTTTTCCACACGATAAGAGAATCACCCAGAAAAGCACAAAGACTTGAGGTAGATTTGCGGTCACTAATATCCCCAGCCCAATCAGCATCAGCATAAGCATAAAGAGTCAAACTAGATGTAGAAGAGAGTAAAAGACACTAATGGAGAGTACCAAACATAACAGAGAATACGTAATCGAGCCGCCCAATGTGTAGTCCAAGGAGCAGAGACAAACTGGCTAACAACGTGAACAACATAGGCAATATCCAGCCGAGTAACAATGAGATAAACTAAGCAACCCACCAATTCATGATACTCCGGAGGATCCTCAAGAGGAACACCATCAAAAGAAGAAAACTTGGCATGAAGCTCAAGAGGAGTATCAATAATTTTTGTAAGGACCCGTGTTTTACATAATTTTTTCCGGAATAATGTTGGGTAAATGTGAGGAATTGAATTTTGACTTAGATGGATCAATGTGTTAGTGGTAGAATGCATTGGGTGTGTTTAAAGTACATTTGGAAGTCTAGGGGTGAAAGTGTTAAGGGGTGGGAGTATTTAAACACAAGTTAGTCTTCTCTCCCTAGCCCGACCCCTCTCTCTCTCTCTTCTCCTCCATTTTTGCTTGCTCAAAGCTCCAAATTACTCAAAACCTTCAAGTCCCCTTCAAGACCTACACCTAAAATCACCTCCTCTATGCGTATTGAAGCTTGTATTGCGTTCATTTCGCACCAAGAACTCACATTTCGGGTTGAGCTCGTTTTTGGAAGCTAGGGTTTCAGGTTTTGTGGATTTCAAGCTCAAATCTTGAGGTAGGGGAACAAATTATACTCCCTCTAGTTGTATCTATGTGATATGTTGTATATATCTTGCCCTTGTTCATTAAATTGCTCAAAAACCTTGATTTCTCTCCTAAGTGGGTTTTGTCCAATTTGGATTCTTGATCTATGGATTTGATTGTTGTTTGATGCAATTAGTTGTTGTTTTACCCTCACCTCTTGTCCATTAGTTGCTTGACACTTCCAATTTTTGGCCTAAATCATCATATATGCACTTGGGTTGAAGTTTCATGTTCTGAGAAAAATTCGCAGAAAATCTAGGTTTCCCCAACCAGTCGTGCAAAAACCTCCAACTGGTTGGGCGCTTCTGAAAATTTCACACAAATCTGCCTCTGCCCAACCAGTTGGGAAAAAACCACCAACCGGTTGGGCTTTTCTGAAAAATTGTGCTTGTTTTTGTTTTGGTCCAACCAGTTGGGAAAAAACCTCCAACTGGTTGGGAAATGCTAAAATGTTGTATTTTTATTCTCCGTTATTCTCATGATCATTGGACATATTGTTCTTTCCTCCGATACATCTTTTCATCATTCGCGTTGTCATGCGAGGTTGTGGGTGAGACTCGTGGAGGTGGTTAACGAATTTAAATAAGGACTCTTCGTTGTTTATACGCGTGAAATGAACTTGGACTTGAGTTGTGATAAATTAAAGGAAACGGATCGGGATTTGATGAGTGAACTAATATGGGTACTTATGAGATACATGGACATTGGTGGAATGTTTGAGAGACATGTGGGTATTTGAGAGACACGAGGTACTCATGGGTATTGTGGGACACGTGAGAGAAATTTGTAGAGTACACGTGGGACACGAGAGTGTTTGTAGTATCCAATAAGGCACTTGCTAAATAGTTAGTTGACACGTGGGTACTTATGGAATACGGGGACACACTAGTTGTATGTTGTGTGACACGTGGGAAGAAATTGACCATCGGGATGGTGCCAAGTATATCAAGCATATGTACGATAGGTTGATTATTGATGTGTTGAGTGGGCACGTGGGTAAACCGCTGACACGGTGTGGTATTGTGGTACTTATGTGAACTTGTAGTATGCCTTGGCACGCATGGGACACGTTGAGACGTATGTGAGTATTAGTGAGACACGTTGGTGCTTGTGGATTATGTTGTGTAGGCAAGGCGGGGTACGTGGACTCGCGAAAATATTTAGATTAGCTTATGACGAGTGAGTATATATGTATATGTAAGTAGGTGTGAAATGTTTGGGGACGCAATGAGTGGTATGTTATAACTAGTATTTGTATGTACGGTTTGCTGTGTGGCGAGAAGGAATATCCATTGGTTAATTGTTTGAAGTTTGGATTGTGGAAGTGTCCTCGGGTGATATGTGAAGTATTTTTTTTTTTACTTCAAATGGTAAGTGTAGAAACCTACTTGTAAATGTTAGTTTTGCTTTATGCTCTTATTCGATACATGTTATTTATGCATTTTTTTTTAGAGTCTGAAACCCAAAGGGGACACCTACTAGGCGAAGTGAATGCTCACCCCTTTGCTGTTTCAGGTTTCGCTTGAAGTGCAAGATGGAGTGCATGGTATAGTCGAATCATGGCATGAAAGATCATTTGAAGCATTGTAACCCTTTTTCCTTGTAAAAGAATGTAATATTTAATGTAAAATCCGATGGGGCATTGGGTGTCGAGATTGAGATTATTACAAAAAAGAATCTAAGGAAAACGTTGTAAGGTGATTTCGCATTACACTATGAGTTCTTTTATTAGAGATTTCTTAAGAAAATGTTCATTTATTTATGTAAAAAATCGAGGGCGTGACAATTTTGGTATCACTGAGACGAGCACGGTGAAGGAGATCAGTAGCATACTTGCACTATCCAAGAAGATACCCCTGGGGAGAGCTAACTACTTCAATACCAAAACCCCAAGGGGTTGGCCTGGTGGTTGGGACTTAGGGGTTTGCTCCCTCCTAAGGTCTCAGGTTTGAAACCTCTTTGGTGCAATCAACTCCTTTGGGGACAGTCCATACAGAGCTTTGCTCTGGCTTTAAATGGGGCCCTCACTAGTGAACGGTGGGATTGGTCTCCAAGATTCGTCGAGGTGCGCAAATGCTGGCCCGGACACCTGGTTATCAAAAAAAAAAAAAAAAAACTACTTCAATACCAAGAAAATATCGAAGAGGCCCCAAGTCTTTCATTTCAAACTCCCGAAAGAGATGACGTTTCATGTCACTAATAGTAGCAAAATCAAAGCCAGTGATGATCATATGATTCATATCATCAACATACAGTTAGAGAAGAACTAAACCATGAGAGGTGCGGCAAAGGAAGAGAGCAGAATCATGCATACTAGGTTGGAAGCCAATCTAAAGGACCACATCCAAAAAGCGCGCATTCCAAGTGCGAGGTGACTGTTTCAAGCCATAGAGAGCGTGACGCAAACTACAAATAACACCAGAGGGATGAGAAAAACCTGAAAGAGGCTGCATATAAACTTCTTCAGATAAATAACCGTTGAGAAAAACATTCTTGACATCCAACTAAGAAAGAGGTCACTGTTGCACAGCAGCAACAGATATCAAAGTGCGAACAATGGTCATTTTGGCAACGGAAGCAAAAGTTTCCTCATAATCAATCCCTAATTCCTGAGAAAACCCTTTAGCAACCAAGCGGGCTTTATACCGCTCCAAAGAACCATTAGAATGAGTCTTGACTCTGTAGACCCATTTGCAACCAATAAGATTCATACCATCCGACAGCGGAACCAACTCCCAAGTATGATTTTGAGCAAGAGCAGTGAGTTCAGCTTCCATGGCATCCACCCAATTAGGATCAGTACAATCTTCTCTATAAGACCTGGGCTCAAAATATGTGTGAATTCGAGAAAGGAAGGATTGATAGGAGGATGAGAAAAAGGTATTAGTGAAGCCATATCTTACCAGTGGGTGCCGATTTTCAGGAATAGAATACCGGTGAGCAGGTGGATCGGAATCTTCAGAGACAGATTAAGGAGTAGGAGTAGAAGCTGAACGATGAGCGTACACCTAAGTGATTGGAGGACAGTCAGGAGGAGCTGTAGAAACATCAGATACAATAAGAGTAGAGGTATATTTGTTAGTAGGCACATCCATATATACAAATCAAATCCTCTTTGGCAACATGAACAGTTTTGGGAGGAAGAGTAAAATATGGAAGACGCTCTAAGAAAACGACATTCCTAGATACATATAGTTTTTTGGTCATAGAGTCATAACACCGATAGCCTTTCTGATTAATGCCATATCCCAAGAAAATGCCTAAGACACAACATGCACTGAGCTTAGTGCGATCTTTCTTGGGAAGAAGGACAAAACAAGTAGAACAAAAAAAAAACTTTAAGGATAGATTAGTTAGGAACCTGACCATACAACCACTCATAAGGGGAATTACCAGAGAGAAGAGGAGTGGGCATCCGATTCAGAAGATAGGCTGCAGTGAGAACAACTTCCCCCCAAAAGGAGAGGGAACAAAAGATGATAATAACAAAGACCGAGTAGTATTACGAAGATGACGATGCTTTCTTTCAGCTCGACCGTTTTGTGTGAGAGTGTCAGTGCAAGAAGACTGATGGATAGTCCCATGGGTGTCTAAAAAAGCATTAAACTCAGAGAGAGAATATTACCCACCCAAGTCGGAATGAAGAATTTTAAAAGAGGCAGAAAATTGAGTTTGAACCTTGGCATGGAAACTTTGATAAATTTTAAAGAAATCAAATTTATGTGTCATTAAATACACCCATGTATACCGACTGAAATCATCCACAAATGAGACATAATAAACAAAACCACCTTTAGTGACAACCGAGGAAGGACCGTATAAATAAGTATGAACAAGCTGAAAGGAAGAAGTAGAAACAAAGGTACTTTTATTAAATGGTAACACAGACATTTCAGCAAACTTACAACCATTGCATTCAGAAATATTGCTAAGAGAAATGTTTCTCAAATGACTTGATTTAACCAAAAGTTTCAAGCGCTCACTAGACAAATACCTTAATCTAGAAAACCAAAGATAAAAGGGAGTGGATTTATTATTTAAACGAAAGGATAACGCAGTAGTGGAAGAAGACTCTGGCGGGATATGCAAATGCTCCAAAAATATAGAGGTCACCAACTCTACGACCTGTCCCAATCTGCTTCTTGGAATCCCGATCTTGCAGAACCGGAAGAAGAAAATATAATATCAAAACCGAAATTAGATAACTAACTTATTGAAAGAAGGCTCAATTTCAACTGGGGAACATAAAAGACATTAGGAATAGATAGAGAGGATAGAGCCAATAAAAACGACTTGCATCGAAGAACCATTCATAGTGACAATACTAATAGGGGAAACAGGAGACACACAACTACTAAGAATAGATAAATCAGGGGTCATATGATGAGAGGATCCTAAATCAAATAGCCAAGTGGTGGGTAAGATACCAGTGGTGTAAGTACCATGCAAACCTGAGGTGGTGGTAGTCAGGGCAGAAGCTTGAGAAGAATTCCCTTGAATGGCAGCCATATAAGCCCGATACTGTTGGAACTGCTCAAAATCAAACGGGGGAGGAGGAGTGTTGTTGGAGGAAGATGTTGCCAAGGCTATAGGAGGGCGATGATGCTGTTGCTATGGTGCTCAAGGAACAGAGGAATTGGTTGACTAGGAAGCACGACGCTCCTTAGGCTGGAGACAATTAGGGCACACATGCTTCCAATGACCCTTCTCGTGACAATAGCTGCACTCATCCATGGGTGTCTGAGGCCAATTGGGCTTGGGCTTACTTGTAGACTTAATAAGACGTGAGGTTGGAGTGGGCAATACAGATGCTGACGGTGAGCGGGCTAAAACAGGTGGAGCAGCAAAGACAGACTGTGAAGAGGAACTCATTCTATCCACTTTGAACCTAGTTTCTTTTGCAATAAGTTCATGAACAGCTGTATCCACAGAAGGTAGAGGAGAACGGTGCAGAATTGCTCCGCGAAGGGGCTCAAACTGGGCTCGAGGAGGCATAAGGAACTGGACCAACCTCTGTTTCTCACAATACTCAGCAAGCTCATCCTGTGAAAGTAAAGCAGCAGGTTCCATACAAGCTAACAGATCCCAATAACTAGTCATTTTGTTATAAAATTCCTGAATAGTCTTATCACCCTAACTAGCGCCACGAATAGACCACTCAAGTTCATACTGTTTCGCAAAGTTGGATTCAAGGTACATACCCTTCAAGTAATCCCAGACTTTCATGGATGTGTCATAGTTTGAAAAGTTCATCGCAATGCTTGGTTTTACGGAATTGTGAAACCAAGTAAGAATCTGCGCATTTTTAATGGTCCATTTTTCTAGTGCAGTGACATAATTTTCAGCTTTTGGATCGGATGGACGTAGTGTTGAACCGTCTACGTGTCCGCACACCCCCTTACCAACAACCAAATTTTTCCTGACATGTGCCTAGTAGGAATAGTTGTTACTGGTCAAGTGAACACTAATGGCTTCATTTTTATAATTGGACATGTGCCTATAAATTACTGGAATACCAACAGGCCATGCATGCTAAATACTTGGCGTAGTACCAAAATTGTTTGAAAGGAAAAACAAAGTTGAGGAGAGAGAGACAAACACCTTTAGATTTGGTACAGTACGCTAAGTGAGAGAGAGCCTTCAGATCTGTTCCACAGTACGCTAAAAGAAAATAGAGAAGACTCGTTGGAGGTTGACGAAGGTCACCGGTGGTCGGAGAAGTCTCATCGAAGGTCGGAGAAGATCGTCGGTGCTTGGCGAAGGTGGAGAAAGCAGATTGGAGGGCGTAGGGTGTCTATGAAGGCCTGTTGAAAGTTTTTTGATGGTCAGCGAGACTGACAAAGGTTGTCGTAGGTTCGACGATTGTCAGAAAAATCCAGCGAAATTGTATAGAGTCTCGTTGGGCTCGTCAGAGGTTGCTGATGATAGATCGGGGTCGTCTGAATTTACCCAAGGTCCGACGTGGACTGTACCAAGGTTGTTGGAGTCCGACATGGTCCGAGGGACGTCGGCGAGGGTGGTTGATGGGTGGGTAGTCATCTGCGAACGAAGGGGGATGTACAATGATTGTATGATAAATTAGGGTTTTTTCTGAGATGGGTTCTTCGGTATGAGAAATGAGGGTTTTTCTGAGATGGGGTTTTTTTTTTTTATCAAAAGTATATATATATATATACCGTGGGGTTCAAGTCCACACCTCCCGTTAATAAGAAAAAATGGTGTTTTTTTGTGTTGCAAATGTTTTTTGGAAAATCCGAGCCGTCCAATGTGTTCAGAAGGTGTTTTCAAGGGTCCACGCGGAAAATCTTCAAAAAAAAATACCGGGAAGGGCTTGATCCAAGCAGTTTTTCGCAAAAACTGTATTTATATATTTTTGCGAAAACTGCTTGGATCAAGCCCTTCCCGGTATTTTTTTTTGAAGATTTTTCGCGTGGACCCTTGAAAACACCTTCTGAACACATTGGACGGATCGGATCGTCAAAAAAATGTTCGGATCATGGAGGTCCGGAAACGGGATTCCCGCACTAGAACCGGATGGTATATATATATATATATATATATATATATATATATATATATATATACAGTGAGCTTCCCATCAGGACTCCCTGATGGGCTTCCCATCAGGGAGACCCCCAATTCTCCTATTTCCCGATCAAATTTTCACGATCCGAACCGTCCAATGTGTTTATAAGGTGTTTTTAAGGTTCCCCGTGAAAAATCAGTGAAAAAAAATACCGGGAAGGGCTTGATCCGATCATTTTTCGATAAAAATGCATATATACAGTTTTTATCGAAAAATGATCGGATCAAGCCCTTCCTGGTATTTTTTTTCACTGATTTTTCACGGGGACCCTTAAAAACACCTTTTAAACACATTGGACGGTTCGGATCATGAAAATTTGATCGGGAAATAGGAGTCCCTGATGGGAAGCCCATCAGGTATACCTGATTGGAAAGATCTCGTATATATATATATATATATATATATATATATATATATATATATATATATAGAGAGAGAGAGAGAGAGAGAGAGAGAGAGAGAGAGAGAGAGAGTCCCCTTCCTATCCAAACTCCCTTAACTTAGTTAAGTTACGGACCTAGGGGTATTTTCGACTTTCCGGACCAAATTTCGACGATCCAAACCGTTATTAGCGTTTTTGTGAAAAACAGCTCCGATCAAGCCCTTCCGGGTATTGTTTTTTGCCAAATCTTCGCGTTGGACCTTGAAAACACCTTTTAAACACATCTAACGGTTCGGATTTAAAAAAAAAAATTGGGAAGGAGGAGGTCCGGAACTTAACAGAATCCGGGAGTTTGGAGGTGAAGTTTGGTGTATATATATATATATATATATACAGAGAGAGAGAGAGAGAGAGAGAGAGAGAGAGAGAGAGAGAGAGAGAGAGAGAGAGAGAGAGAGATGAGAATGAAGGTAGAACAGGCAGGGGTTGAAGAAGCAGACGATGTTCTAAAAAAAGAAAAAGCAGACGAGTTACTGCCAAGGTTCGAAACCTTGCTCTGATACCTTGATAGTTTTCAGAGAATAGACTAAACTATTATTTCTGAATAATAAAACCTAAGCTATTAGAACGCTTAAATAGAAAAGAAGCTACACATAAAAAGGAAAGGGCAAAATGCACTTTACCTACCTGTGGTTAGGTCGAGTTGTAGATCACCTACCTCACTTTTAAAAATTAGCGAAAGACCTACCTATGGTTTTGGACTAAACTGCAACTCTAACTCCGTTAACGGTAGAAGGGAAAAAGACATATCTACCCCCTCTTATTTCCCTTGTGCTCCACATCATACACTAAACCCTCTCTCTCTCTCGTAGCAGCACCATTATCATCATCATCTTCTTTTCTCCTACTGGTACAACAATTGAGGACTGCTGTCCAAAACCAAATCGAGCAGACCAACAGTTCACAGGTCAATCTTGCCCTCAGGTCGGTTCTTTTCTTCGTCCATATCCTCCTAGGGATGTAAACTGCTCTACATCATCTAGGGATGTAAACTACTCATTGGAAAACTCCGGGACAGGTTCGGGAAGGTTTTGAGGTTAAAAATATGTTAGGGAGGATAGTAGGACTTTGCTGGAGAAAGTTTGGAAATACTCGTCCGGGGCTGCCGAAGGTTGACGAGTGATCCGAAATGTTTTCGAAAAGTTTTGATGCCGCAAATTGGTTTAAAATACTGTTGGTGTCTTAGTAGGAAAAAGTAAAAAATTCCCATTCGGAGCCGAAAACTGTCAGCTGTCTAGCCCCCGGACATCTACGGTACAGTTTTAGAGGGTAAAATAAGTATAGAAGAGTCTAAAGATCTTCTAGTAAACAATTGAATTTTGCCATCCGGAGCCAAAAAATGGTCTCCGGTATTTGAAACTAAAAATAGATTTTTGAGACTCGAGGGGTACTTTGGTGTCAAAATCCGAAATCAAAAATTGAGAAAAATGCATTTGAAGCTTTCATTTATAGACAATTACATAATGGGCTCGGGCCTGAAATTGTGCTATTAGCAGCATCAGGCCTGCCATGTGTTCCACGTCTCATGCATAAAAATAGCCACCTTATCACATCATGGCTGTTGAACCACCTCTTTTGGAGCGCAAAAAATGGTTAAGAAATCATCAACTGTTTCAAGGGCATGGCTCTAATAATAACCTAATTAGAGGTCGGGACACACACAATGTATGTGTAAGTGGAGAGAGAGAGAGAGAGAGAGAGAGAGAGAGAGAGAGAGAGAGAGGTGGATAGTAGTGACTCAAGAGAGGGGCGTGACTTGAGGGAGGAAACTGGCAATTGGCAGTTTCATCTTTCATTATCCTTTAGGCAGTTAAAAAGACAATTGGTTTGGGGAAAATACGTGTAGAAAGGGCAATTGTGTGACAGTTAAGAAGACAATTTAGGTACAATAAAAATGTAAGTCAACCTTAAAAACTGATCCACACCAAAAGGGTGCTCCCCATAGTAAAATAGATTACTCTTCACGATTTAAGGCATAACCGCTCACTTAGGGAGTGTTCCACTAAGGGTGTTTTTAAAATAAACTGGTTTTTCACGGTTTTTTATGTGTTGTATTGTCAGTGAATGACCTATCTTGTTTTTTTGAAATAAAATGTTTTTTGTTAGTGGAACACCCTATCATGGACCTATATTATTGGGTACCAAAATGTTTGCTCAGTAATATAATATATATTAAGGGTGTTTTTAAAATAAACTGGTTTTTCACGATTTTTTATATGATATATTGTGAGAGAATGACCTGTCTTGCTTTTGAAAATTTTTTTGTTAGTGGAATACCCGCTTATCATGGGCCTATATTATTGGGTGCCTAAATGTTTGCTTAGTAATATAATATCTAAGAGGAGTCGTTCGATAGATGATCTCATAAACTAATTAGAAGATTAGATCTCATAAACTAAGAGCATCACTAGTGGTATACTCAAACACAAAAATACTCAAAGATGAGTATTTTGATACACAAAAGAGGCTCACAATGGTATTTGGTTTTTGACAAAATAAAAATAAAGAAAAGAAAAAAAATTGCGTACAGCCTACAAGGGACATGTCTTGGTTTTTGAAATAAATTGTTTTTTGTTATTTGTTAGTGGATGTGGGTCTATATTATTGGGTGCCAAAAATGTTTATTATTGGGTGCCAAAATGTTTGCTCAGTAATATAATATCTAAGAGGAGTCGTTGGATAAATGATCTCATAAACTACTAAACTAATAAGAAGATTAGAGCTATCCAATCCATATCTTTAAATATGGATATTCATTGTTTACAAATGGAGTTGGGCCTAATAAGTGGGCTTTGCGCCTACCACCTCTCTAATAATACATCATAGTATAAGATATTAGTCAGTGAAAATGACAATATTTGGATGTTTACTTTACATTGACCCTTTCCATTGTTTTTTTGTTTTTGATGTATGTGGTACGAACCCTTTCATGTTGGTGTCCCATGGCATTGATGATGTTTGAATAGCCGGGCCAAACCTTGGCTTGATCCAGACATCTAATCATATTATTTGTATCTCGGCGAGTGACTTCGTCTCCAATATTCAAGTTTTCGGTGATCTACAACCAAAATCTAAACATTGGATCCATTTAGTCGAATTTAATCCAATGAGACCCTTGATGGGTGAGTATAATACATATACATCACGGTAATCATGAGACGGGAAAATTATTTATTCATGAAAGTTCATGTTGGTCTGTTGGTGCCAAACAGTTTTACCGGAGACATTTTTTATTTATGTCTTACTTTAGTATCAAAAAGTCAAAAAAATTATTGTTACAATGATTTGGTGCATTTTGGCAAGCCCTGCGGGAAAGAAAACTGTGTCGTTTGCTTCACCAGATCCTCCCCCGTTATCCCACTTTTGGATCTTTTTTTCACTTGGAAATACCTGATCATTTAAGAAGCGAGTTGGGATGGACCCAAGAGGGGTCATATGGGGGCACAGCCCCGCTCGATTTTGTAATATTATATTAATATTTTTAAATATTTGAATTTTATAGGGCCACTTGAATATTAGTCCTCCAACTTTAGCATATGTTACCATACTCTACTTTTTTTGGAGTTATCTTGACATCCTAAAATTCAAATATATATATATATATATACGGGGAGGCTCCAGTCCGGGATCCCGGAAATCCCGGATTGAAGCGTTTTGAAGCCCTTCCCGATATTTTTTTGACGATCCGAGCCGTCCAATGTGTTCAAAAGGTGTTTTCCAAGGCCCACGCGGGAAATCGTCAAAAAAAAAATACCGGGAAGGGCTTGATCCACGCAATTTTTCGCAAAAACTGCATATTTACAAAATTGCGTGGATCAAGCCCTTCCCGGTATTTATTTTTGAAGATTTCCCGCGGGGGCCTTGGAAAACATCTTTTGAACACATTGGACGGTTCGGATCATGAAAATTTGATCCGGAACTATGAGTTCCCCGGACTAGAGAGTTCCTCTATATATATATATATATATCATGTGGGTTTGCTTCTAATCCGGACTTTTAATTTCCGGACCTCATGATCCAAACATTTTTTTGACGATCCGATCCGTCCAATGTGTTCAGAAGGTGTTTTCAGGGGTACTCGCGGAAAATTTTCAAAAAAAAAAATACCGGGAAGGGCTTGATCCAAGCAGTTTTCGCAAAAAATATATATTTACATTTTTTTGCGAAAACTGCTTGGATCAAGCCCTTCCCGGTATTTTTTTTGAAGATTTCCCTCGTGGACCCTTGAAAACACCTTCTGAACACATTGGACGGATCAGATTTTCCAAAAATAATTTGCAACACAAAAAAACCCATTTTTTTCTTATTTCCGGGAGGTGTGGATAAGAAGATTTATGTATATCATGTATAGAGCATATTTTAAAACGGATGGAAAAATTGGACCAATTTCAAAATTTGGAGGACCATCCCTGTAATTTAGGGATTTGGAGTAAAATCCAATCCCCAAACATACGGGTATAGTCATCATTCCCATTTTTAAAAGAAAATCTAGAACCCTCGATTTGGGACGAAATCTTCAACTTGCCGGTCCCAAATCAACGTCCCTCGCTCCTCGCAGTCCGAAGTCGACTCGCCAAGCCTCCCTCCCAACTTAATTGGCGTCGTCTATTCGCCGTACCAAATCTTCCGCCTTCATCCGTTGATATCCCAACCCAAAACGGAAAAATACCAAAGTTATTTTTTTTGTTTTTGTTCTAAACAAGCCTCAGGTGCAAACAAGAGTCCTTAAGTTACTGATGAAGCAATTTCCGTCACTCTTCGACCAATGATCTGCAAAACAACCCCAAATCTTGGACACCGGTGTGGTTGCGGCCGAATGGCCTCCGATGCCTAAGTCAGTCGATTGTTGATTGAATAACTGAGTGGAAAAATATCGAATGGATTGAGTCACGTACCTTTATCGGGTTTCGTTAGTCGCTTTTATAGGCATTCGGAGTAGTAGAGTCCCAGTTGGACATGGAGTCGTGACTCTCGTTAGATAAGGTTTATCCCTTAGAGTCATAGAGCATCAGGACTCTTATTCAAGATGAATTTCATCCCTTTGAATCCGGTTAAGGCTTTTAAACCCCTTGAGGTTATCTATTTTGCGATAAGGTTTATCAAGATTGAGTCTGAGGAGACTCATTATGCCCCGCTGAACAGCTCGGCTTCCTTAGAGTCCGAGCTCTGTTCTTGTCCGAGCAGACCTATTGACCTAAGCTGGGTGGGGGTCAGCTCAGACACAACAGCTACTCCCCAGTCTTTGAGAACTCGATCGGATAAGGTCGGGAACACTTTTTCATCGTGCTTCGCGCGCATTAAATGCGGGTGTCAGGGGTCACGTCGTGGGACAGGTGGGGTCACGTCGTGGGACAGGTGGCGTCACTACCACCGTTAGTCGTGCCTCCTGCTAGACGGTTAGGATGTAATCTTTCAAAAGTGAATGAAAAACCTTTGGCCCTTCATTTCTGATACAACAAAAACTTCTGCATCTTCTTCGACTTTTACCCAGGCGATTTGAAGCACAAACCCTAACCTCCACTTCTTAGAGCCCTTCATTCTAGGCACGCTCTCGTTCCCTCCTCTTTGATTTGCACGTTTTTTTATCATTATGGAGAGCCAGTAGATCCTATAAACCCAATCGACCCGGAATGGCCTACTCCTAGTTACATCCCTCACACTAGAATTCTGCATTATCTAGTTAGACATTATCATTTTCCCAACATTCTCAACTTTGTCCCCTCTCCATTCCTTCAGTACGACATTATTAACCAAAACATTTACGCTTACTCTGAAGATTATGGTTTCCTTTGCGCTTATTCTATGGAACATGATGAAGTAAATGAGGAGCCCGATTTTGAAATAGACAACGAACTCAATCTATTCGATTGTCCTCCACTGAACGGCAGAGGTGGTAGAGCCCTAATCTTGAATCCTCCACTCGTCCCTTCCTTTCTCGATGATGAATTTATGGCCCAGTTGGAGCAATTCTCAGCCAATTTCTTCATATCCTCTGTTACTAGGATGGACTTAGATGCCCTCCGTGTTCGATACCAGATTACAGAGTATGTGACCTTAAGGCCTCCTACTGCCACTAAGCGAGCTTGTTCACGTGTGAGGGATGAGGTCTGTTTATACTTGGGGTGTTTCGAGGGAGGTCTTCACCTGCCTTTTCCACGTATAGTTAGGGAAGTCTTGGAATTCTATGGTTTAGCCCCTGCTCAGATTGCCCCGAACTCATGGCGGCATCTGATTGGAAGTGCGGTGTTATGGCAAGCCATGTCGAATGGGACAAGTACTTTAATAGTTGAGGCCTTTATCCACCTCTACATGCTGAAGAAACTCCCCGGCCTGAACGGGTGGTGGTACTTTTCTGAGAGAGACGCCAATACACCTATCTTGATTGGGGTCCCGTCTTCAAAAAAAGAATGGAAGGATAAGTGTGGACGCACCTCCGGAGGATATCTCGAATCGATTCGGAGTCGCCACCCGGGTTTTAGTGGATTGTCCCCGAGGAACCGAATTCGATTGACTCGTGCCTCATTCAATGGATAAGGATTACTGGCCCGTCGTCACCATACTATCTTAGGTTCGGGAGCTCAGTTACGAGAGGGGAAGGGTTTTACGGCACCCCCCTCGCCCTGTTCGAAGACCGGTCTCTACTTGACTTTTGTGGGATTGTAACGAATGTATGCAACTCAACTTTGAACAAATACAGGAGATGAGGGATGGGAAGCCAACTAACGATGATAAATATAACAACGAGCTACGGTGTACGCTTGTGCTCCGTGAATCTACATGAATGGCGATGATATGCAAGTATGAACAAACAAGAGCATCAAACAGCAAGTAACAATGTTAGAATATACAGAATGATAACAAAGTTAGAATATACAGAATATACAGAATATACAGCAAGTAACAATGTTAGAATATACAGAAATGACACCACAAACCAACACAGGACTAAACTAATCTGATCCACTGCCAAGGGTTAGAGCGCTCAAACGCGCTCAAACTCCTGGCCACTCAAACATGCTTATGGTGCTTCTGATGATTCTGATTTGATGAAAACATGTTTTAATCACCATTGTTTATTCAAAGACAACATTTGAATCACTAAACAAAATGGCATAATCATATAATCATGGGTTTAAAACTCATTCATGGACCAAACTGGGGCAAACAATATAGAAGGAATGAAGAATCAATGCTTTGAAACTTTGCAGAACACTCAGAATGCCAAAAACAAGTTGAAATAAGAGAATGATTTAATTGGACCAGAAGACGGTTTGAGCGCTCAAAGGGATGCATTGAGCGCTCAAGCCATCTCCTAGATTTGAGTGTTTCTGCAGCATTCTGCCCTCATCTGGACCTCAAACCAGTTCAACATGACATATGATGATGCATAATGTATAGAAATTTCACCCAGCATAGGTAAAATAAACTTGAGGTGTCCACATGAATGGAAAGTGAGCATTGGACCACACATAAGCATGATTAGAGTGAGAGAGAGAAGAGATCAGGTTGGCTTAGCCAAACATCAACGCACACACACTTCATAATAAGGTTGGCTTAGCCAAACATCAACACACACATCAACACACACACACTTCGTGAATTGGTTGGCTTAGCCAAACATCAACACACACAAACACTACATGAACTGAAAACGGAATACATAACTGAAATAAACAAGATTCAAATGCCAAAATCAAACAAGGTTTGAGCGCTCATAGTGTTATCATTGAGCGCTCAAGCCCCATTCAAGGGTTGTGAGTTTCTGTGATTTCTGACCATTATTTGATGTTGGTGTGAACTTAAAACCTTCTGATCATTGTTTAAAGGAGTGAAACACACTATCTTTTTCATAGAATGGGATCATCCATGGTTTGATGATGATGAAACGTCATTTTTATGGCCTTTAGGTTCATTGATCTATGATCAAAGACAAAATAAACTGACTTGAGAGTTGTTGAACCAACAAATAGCCATAATAATGATGTTACAAAGTTAAGAGATGATCAGAAACCACAAAGCATGAAGAGGTGCTCGAACGGCTTGAGCGCTCATAGTGATGGCTTTGAGCGCTCAAGCTGTTTGAAGCTGGGGTTTTCAAAAATGGTTTTCTTGGATGTTTAAGACCTGGTGAGTCCATTGGAGGTATAGAGGACCTCCATGAACCCACTAGTCTCCCTCAGGAGTACCAACCCGTAATTTTCACATGGTTTTCTATCTTTTAATCTTGATTGGGGTTGAACTTGGGATTTTGGTGGATGATTAGATTGTGGCTATGTTTACAAGTGTAATGTGGGTTGTTTTGGACAGATTATGATGGGTGTAGGTTGGCTTGAGCTGATTTTGAGTAGATGATGGTGTATTCTAGTGAGAGGTTTTGAGAATCAAGTGAGTTTTATGGATGGAAGAGGATAAAGCTTGAGTAGTGGATGAAATGGGTTGATTTTTGCTGGAAATATGGTTTAAGAGAGGGTGAGCAATAGCTTGGAGCTGGTGAGAGTGTCTAACCTCTGCAAATGATGTAGAGGGGTGATTTTTATAGAGAGAAATGGGGGGGGGGGAATGGGTTTTGTTGAAATGGGGGGGCCTAATGGACAATATAGGCTCACCCTGGGGTCTATTAGTTGCATGCGAGCAGCAGAAAAATGGCTGGGTGGCAGCCATTCAGTTGGAATCTCATCATTAGATGCTCTGCCACCGACAGACTGGACAGAGCTTGAGCGCTCAAACAGGGGGTTTGAGCGCTCAAACCCCTTTGAGCACAATGGTTGGTTTTGGTTTATTTTGGTATTTTGAAGGGTATTTTGGTCATTTGGGTTGGTTTAGGTTATTTGGGAATGGTTTGTGGTGGTTTGGGACAAGTTCAAGCCTTCTTCTTAACCTTAAGGTATTCACGGGTGGTTTTCTCATCATCGGGAGTGCTTGACAAGTATCCCGGGTCAAAATCGGGGTGCTACAATAAGTTCTTCTTTGTGGGCGGATCAGGATGGGAGTTTCCAGAATGGGATGAGCCCAAACTCCTCAGGATTCATAGGACTTGGGGAGGCCCCACCCCTGAATGTAAGATCCTTTTGATTGGATTACCGATTGCTACCTTTATTTCTTATTGCTTAATCAATTGCTTCCTTTCTGCAGGTCGAGGAAGATTTGCAATCAGTGCGGAGAAGGCTGAGGAGGTTACTAAGGCCAGGGCGCACGAGCTCCACTCAATCCAAATGCTCATCACCACCGAGAATCTTGCTCTTTACCTTATAGGGCCAGAAGTTGGAAGTAACGCTCTAGATTTAGAGAGAGGTATTTAGCTTATTGTCTTTCCTTTGGTATCTTCCTTTTGCTGATCTTCCTTATTTTTTGTGTGTAGCTGAATCTGCGGAAGACATGGCCGCCAGGAGAGTGAACAAGGCTGTCATAGCCGAACTCAAAGTTGCTCAGCAGGCCTCTGTCCCAGGTGACACTTCTAGAAGGAAAAGGGCTCAAGTTGAAGTTGACGTAGAGTCCTTCCTGGATGCCGACCTTGGCACTACTGTTGCTCATGTTGTTGCTGTAGATAAGGAGAAGGAAAAGACAGAGAAGGGAGAAGAGAGAGAGAGAGAGAGAGAGAGAGAGAGAAGAAAGAGGAAGAGCAGAGGAGGAAGGAAAAGGAGGATAGGGCTGCCAAAAAGCAAAAAACCACCGAGACCACTCCTTCTTCTACTCCCCTATCCCAGCACGATGATGGCCCGTCCGTTCATCTAGATATGAAATTATGCTTGGAAAGGCTGAATCATGTCCCTTGTCCTACTGACGAGAAGCTTATGGCCAATGAGGACGCTTTTGTGCTTGGAATCAAAGCCACCATCGACCTCGGTCAGGTAATAATATTTTCCCTTTTTCCTTTCCTTCCGATGTTGGACTTCACTTTGTGCTGACTTCTATTGTTCTTAGGCCATGCTTCACACTCTTCATCTTACCAAGAGATATGCCAATGTGGCGGTCCAACGTGAGCAGCTCCTCAAAGCTCAAGAAAAACATGTTGCAGAGAATAGGAGACTTCCTGGTGAGCTTGGGTCTGCTAAGACAGCCAGGCTTAAAGCTGAATCTGATTGAAACTAGGCTCTAAGGAAGGTGGAGAGTCTGGAGAAGTCAGCTGAGGCCAGTAAGACCCAACTCAATTCCTTACAGAAAGGAAAGGACGAGATCGAGCAAAAGAATGCTGAGCTGTCTGAGAAGTTAAGGGATGCTCGTCGTCAGACGATCAAGGACTTCATGGCCTCAGATCATTTTAGCAAGATGTCAATGACATGGTTCTACGATGGATTTGTTAAGTGCAAGCTCTTGTGTGGTAAGACCTTTCCTGAAATTGACTTTACTCCTATCGAGCTTGAGGATGACACGACCTCAGTGATGGAAATCGGAGATGATGCTAAAGACGACGCCTCTTCCAAACCTGCAGCAGAGACTTCGCAGGGTCGGGACCTCGGAGGTATTCCTCAGATAGATCCTCAGACAGATCCTGCTGGAGGTCAGCCTAAGGTTCCTTCTTCAGAGCTGAACTCACCCAAAGTTGTCGATCTAGAAGCTACTCTAGCACAATCTTGAGATGTGCTTATGTGTTCTTGTTTGTTGAACTGTTGATTTGGTTTTCTAGTACTCCAGCACAATTTCGTTTGAAGCTAATCTGGGCGTGTTAAATTTCTAGGCTCTGGAAATCAATTGTGTGAAGGAGAAAGTGAGATCCACTCTCTCTTATGCGAGTGGGTCTGCCTTCCTGTTCTAAAAGTGCATCTGCAACAGGTTATCCAGCCCATCTTGGGTCATATCGAGTAAATCAACTGGTCCCATTAGGGACAGGTGTACCCCACGTTAATCGAGTGGGGTAGATGACTTTGGTCAAAATCTCCGGAACATATGGGGCATACAGTTGTAAACATCTACTGTTTTGTTGGTTTCAAACTGTGAGGATTGATATTCTCTGCTTGGTGGGCCACTATCCGATTCTCAAAAGTAGGACCGATGTCCTTTACTTAAGCCAATACACGCATAATAAGTCATTTTTTTGGCAGTCTTGCAGCTCACAATGGTGGGCCCATGTACTATTTTCACACAATGGCTATCAGATTTGTTGGTAGTCCCCACCATTCCACGCAAATTTTGGAAAAGGGAACCTCTAGTCCTCTTTTGCTTATATTCCCTCCGTCTCAATTTCTTGGCCCCTTTTGGGGAAGTGGGTTTTTAAGGAGTGTGAAAATTTTATATTGACTTTTCTATTTTGCCCCTAAATCCAGTCAATATTACTGTGACCAAATTTATGTGGCTAATTTATTATATGAAAGTCAAAACATATTTAATATGGATCTTGTTTGATAGATATCAATTAGTTTTATTATACAAAATTTTCAAAATCATAAAAATCGTTATAAAATAAAAGATAATAGACTAGCCAATTAAGATGGGAAAAGTACTTTTTAAGGGTAAAATTGGAAAGTGACCCAATTTTGATGGATGTTTTTAGAAGTGGGACAAATATTTTGGGACATCCCAAAATGGAAAGAAGGATCAAGAAATTGGGACGGAGGGAGTAGCATTTTTATGCACTTAACATTTTAGTTATGTTTCCCAATCCTAGCGGGTTGTGCTAGGATCTCCTATTTTCCCACCCCGGCGGGTTGTTCCGGGGAGCGCACTTTTATTTTCTTTCTTTCTTTTTTCGCTTAGTACTTCCTGGGGTATGCCCCTTGTAGGCTGTACATTCGCTTAACCTCTTTTAATTTCAAGCTAATTTATCCAAAAAAAAAAAAAAAACTTTGATGTAAGTTTGTTGGCTACAATATTTGGTATTTTGAGATGTGCTTGCTTTGGAGGTGTATAAAACTTGAATCTCGTAGAATTTTCTTTCAATCACCATAACGTTATTACAATTTTTGTCTCGTATGTCTTGAATGAGCCATTTTCTGTGACCCTATTCCCCCACTCCCCCAAATGTAAGGTTGTTTTTTGACATCATTGCACTTGTGATGGGATAGTTGTCACGCCCTCATTTTTACAAAACATAAATAAAAGAATCTCAAACAATAAGTAAGTTAAAATATAAAGATTTCCATAAATTAGAGTACATCCTTAGTCCAATGGCTATCAAATGTTTGGGCACCCTTGCCCCAAAGGTGTAATCAAATAATAAAGTTTGGGCACCCTTTTTTGGGTAAATTAAGTTTGGGCACCCTTGCCCCAAAGGTGAAATCAAAATAACATCCCATAAGTTATTACAAATCCATAGTCAAAAGATAGAGAAAAGATTAGAGTTACAATATCATCTCCCCAAAAGAAAAGTTAATGCATTGAAGATGAATAAAATAACTCCACATTATATATGCTCATCATCCAAGTCATGCACTTCAAACCATGGACGATCAAAGCTGGGTACCTGAAAAGGAATAGGGTGAGCACACGCGCTCGTAGGAGAACTATTCTACTAATGCTAGGTGTATGAATATGATATATGCACATGAGATCATGATATGTCCAATGGTAGTACCAATGTGAATAACGTTAGCCGGTTCATTAAGAAAAGGATTTTGAAGCAACAAAGTACCCAAACATCACCCCAAGTATCCATTTTATTTCACACAACAACCCAAGTTTACCACAATAATAAAAAAAAATCAAATTCACATATCAATTTTTAACAAACACAACGGATAGTTTAAAAAACCTCATTTCTCACTTCTTTCATTGAAGAAAAATCATCATTTCATTAGTACTAGGGATTTAATCCCTCTGCCGGATTACATAGGCTCCGCGTGCCTCTGCTGGATTCTGTAGGCTTCGCGTGCCTCTGCCGGGTTCTGTGGGTCCCGCGTGCCCCTGCCAGGTTCTGTGGGCCCCGCGTGCCTTTATAAAAAATTTCACCAAGTGATGACATTGGTTTGAAACATCTCATTTCCCAACATTCCATTAAAGATCTATTTTCTCCAAGTTCATTTCACCATTTCACACCTTTCGATAAAATGTACTACGCACACACCCACACACGCTTTCTAAAAACCAACAAACGTTCATGTGAGATAAGATGACATATTTACTTATAAAACCATAGTTCTCGAGTCAAAACATGGTTGAAAGTGATGCCAAAAGTCGATTTTATGAAGGAATAAGCGATCGGGGACCAAACGGACATCAAAGGGTGACCGAAAACCACCCCAAAAACAGGGGCAGTGGCTGAAAATTACAGAGGCAGCAATATATGAACAGTGGCAGTGCAGATTTTTCACCCCTAGGGTGTGGAATTTCAACCCAATCACAAATGAGATAACTTAGGTTCAAATTAGAGATGCTAGGTAACAATTAAATATGGAGGGAGGTCAATTTCACTTCCAATTTTACCAAACAAGCAATTTCAAAGATCAAGAAATCTAAGTAGGAAAAACCCACACAATTGGGGAAAACATGAATTTCAATGAAATTGAGGCTAAGAACCAAGTATATGCAACAAATCACAAGCATACAACTAGAGAGAGTAGAAATTGTTCCCCTACCTCAAGGTTTTGCTTGAAAATGGAAGATGAATGAAACCCTAAGTGTAGAAACCCCCAAATCCCGAATTTGGAGCTCTTGGTGTGAATACACGGCAACCCAAGCTCCGTAGAGTGCATAGAACGTGAAAATGGCCTTGGTTCTTAAAGTGGTTGAGTGAGGAGGGACTAATTTGAGCTTAGAGGTGTAACAATGGAGGAAAGAGAGGAGAGAGGGGGTCGGTCGGGTGGAGAGGGAGGAGAGGGTGTTATGTTTTGAGCAAACTTCCTCCATACACTACACTTATATCCTTCTAATTACACTACACACCCAAATGTGACTTGTGTATATAATATGTGAGCACAATACTTATTTTTATAAACCAAACTTAAGTAAAGACTATAATTTTCATTACTTTAATTTATTTATGAAAATAAGGAAGTACCCCCCATTTGGAAACAATGGCATTTCCAAAATTTTGAAATTTTAATCACATCAAAATCTCATCCCCTCACTTTTAGTACAAAACCGAAAAACAACACATTTTTCTCTGAAGAAAATGGGTGAAAGACAACTTTCCTTTACTCAAAAATAACTTCCGATTATACCGTTGTGATTAGAAAAATCCAAGGAACAATTACCGGGACTTTTTATCTGCCAAATCGAAACTTCTCCAAAAAGTGATTTTTTTTTACTCGGATCCTTACAATAGTTAAGGTCCAGGCTCACATACTGAGCTGTTTTAGGAAATTTCGCACCCTGTCCATGACTATCTTGGTTTTTGTTTGTTCAATTTGGTGGAATTTGGATGTTTTAAGGCCGTGGTGTAATTCCACATATTGAACTGCTTGTATGAGCCGACTCCGCTGGCCTGCCCTACTCCTCACTCCCCTAAGTGTTAGGTTGTTTTTAACAACTTGACACTTATCATGAGTAAGGTTAGAGCCTTTATTCCCTTAAGTATGGGAACTACTTGATTTTGTGCTGTATGCTTTTAGCATTGAGCACGTTTGCCTTAGCAAAATGTTTTCAAAAAGGAGTTTCCCTTTCGATTGCCGAGCTTACTTATAAGGTCGGTCTTAGTTTTAGTCCCGAGCTCGTATTGGACTCCAGAACTGTAGACCTGGGCCGAGTTGGGCTTCTGGCCACTATCTCGGACTTATAGCCTTTGGCTTTTCAAACTTTTTATGTTAAAGTCTGAACCAGTTGGGATGGTCAGTCCACTTCTTGGAATTACTTTTACCGAGCTGATTTCTTTGGACCATTGCTCAATTTTCATGCTTTTTGTATGAACCGAGCTCATTTTTAATGATGCACAAAATGTAAATAAAAGGCGTAATTCTTATTGCGTACTTCTCATAAATGCAAGAATAAAGATAGAAGTTAAAAAACAACTTGCAGCTGCTAAGAGTTATCTAACAAGTAAAAAACCTAAATGAATAGTTCATCAGACTTAAATGCTATCTCAATAAACAAAATATAATACTTCTTGAGGTGCTCTGCATTCCAGGAATTTGGCACCTCTTTTCCTTTCATTGTAGCAAGCCTGTAAGCTCCATCCTTTGTGTGCCTTAATATCTTATAATGCCCTTCCCAATTTGGTCCCAACTTTCCAACCGTTTTCCCTGTAGGATCAACTTTGCGTAGAACAGGTCGTCTGGCTGAAAACTCCTTATCTTGACTTGAGCATCATAGTACTTGGCAATCCTTTGCTGATACACTGCCACCCTGGCGGCAGCTGTTTCGCACTTCTCTTCGAGTAGGTCCAGCTCGGTCCTGAGGTCTTCTTCATTTTCCTAATGATTAAGTGAGGCTATGCAATAGTTGAGCAGTTCTACTTCAATAGGAACCACAGCCTTTGCCCCGAAAGCCAAGGAATATGGTGTTTCTCCTGTTGCTCTCCTTGGTGTTGTTCAGTATGCTCATAGGACTGAATGCAGTTCTTCTGGCCAGGCTCCCTTTGCCGCTCTCAACCTCTTTTTGATTCCCTTCTTTATTTCCCTGTTTGTCACCTCAGCTTGCCCATTCGCTCTTGGGTGATCCTTGGAAGTACAATGCACGTGTATTCCTTTGGGAGTACAGTAATCTCTAAATTCCGCACTGTCGAACTATTTTCTAGGTCAGCTACGAATACCCTGGGCAAACCAAATCTGCAAATAATGTTCTTCCAAATGAACTCAGTGATAGCATTTGTTGTGATTTTAGTTAACGTTTTTGCTTCCACCCACTTTGTGAAATAGTCCACAGCCACGACAGTGTGTTGAATTTGGCTCTTTCCCTTGGGAAGCGGCCTATCAGATCCAATCCCCATTGAGAAAAAGGCCACATACCTCTCATTGGGCCTTGGAAAGTTGGCTACTTATGTGATATATTAGCAAATTTCTGACATTTTTCACACTTCTTCACCATCTCCATGCAGTCGTGCTGCATAGTAGGCCAGTAGTAGACTAACCTGACTAGCTTGTAAGCCAAGGTTCTCCCTCCGTGATGACCGCCGCAGATTTCTTCATGGATCGCAGCCATAGCCTGCTCGGCCTCAGTTGAAACCGAACATCTCAAATATGGAAGGGTAAAGCTCCTTCTGTACAACACATCTCCCATTAGAGCATACCTTGCAGCCTTAATTCTTAGCTTCCTAGCTTGGACTTTGTCATCTGGGACTTCACCATCACGGATATACCGGACTATGGGGTCAGCCCAAGTCCCATTATATTCCACAATCTACACTTCATTAATAGGCTTTGCAATACTTGGGGCATCTAAGTATTGCATCAACACACCGCTAGGTATCAGGTCTTCTTTGGCGGTAGCCAACCTTGCGAGCTAGTCCGCTTCCAAGTTCTCTTCCCTTGGGACTTGTGAGATGTTGAATACTTGGAAACCTTTAACCAACTCCCTAACAAATTTCAGATTCTTCTCCCTGCTCTCTTCTTTGGCTTCATACTCCCCGTTAACCTGACCAACAACAAGTTGAGAGTCACTTATGACAGCTAGGGATTTAGCCCCCACGGCTCTGGCGAGCTGCAATCCCGTTATCAGGACTTTATATTCTGCTTGATTGTTGGTCGCTTGGAATCTGAACCTGAGGGCATACTTAAACTTTTTCCCTTATGGGCTTTGCAATACCAGCCCTGCTCCGCTTGCTATCTTAGTTTTTGATCCGTCGACGAGCAAAAGCCATGGTTTGCATTCTTCCCTATCAGGCTGTTCTAGTTCCATGTATGTGTATTCTGCCACAAAATCTGCCAAGACTTGCCCTTTGATATATGTCCTTGGCTGGTAAGTGATATCAAACTCTTCCAATTCCACCAACCACTGAATCAAGCAACCTGAGGTCTCTGGATTGTGCAGAGCTCTCCTCAATGGTTGGTCAGTCAACACTTTGATTGAATGGGCTTGGAAGTAGGGCCTTAATCTCCTTGCTGCTGTCACAACTGCAAACGCCATCTTTTCAATCCTTGGGTATCTCGTTTCAGGCCCTCTAAGAGCTCGGCTTGTGTAGTATATGGGGTGTTGGGCTCCGTTTTCCTCCCTAATTAAGACCGAGCTGACTGCATGAGGTGATACTGCAGTGTAAAGAAATAGATCTTCTCCTTGCTTAGTCCTGCTAAGCATAGGTGGTGATTGTAATACTCTTTAAATTCCTTAAAGGCTTTTTCTCCCTCTGGTGTCCATTCAAAGGCCTTCTTTAAAATTTTAAAGAATGGTTGACACTTATCGGTTGATCTTGACACAAAACGGCTTAGGGTGGCCACGCATCCCATGAGTTTCTGAACTTCTTTTGTTGATTTTGGTGGGCGCATCTCTAGTATGGCCTTGATTTTCTCTGGGTTAGCTTCTATCTCTCTTTGAGAGACCATGAAGCATAAAAACTTCCCTGAAGCCACCCCGAATGCACATTTCAAGGGGTTTAACATCATCCTGAACCTTCTGAGCACCTCAAACGTCTCCCGTAGGTCATCCCTGTGCCTACTCTGAGCTATGCTTTTCACCAACATATTGTCCACATATACCTCCACGTTCTTGCCGATCTAGGCTTTGAACATCTGGTTGACCAGTCTTCGATAGGTTGCTCCTGCATTTTTAAGTCCAAATGGCATGACTTTATAGCAGTAAAGTCCTCGGTCAGTGATGAATGCGGTCTTTTCTTCGTCATCTTCATACATCTGAATCTGGTTATACCCTGAAAAGGCATCCATGAAGCTTAAGAGATCATGACCAGCCGTGGAGTCCACCAACTGATCTATTCTGGGGAGAGGAAAGTTGTCCTTTGGACATGCTTTATTGAGATCTGTAAAGTCGACACACATTCTCCACTTGCCATTGGCTTTCTTCACCATCACCACGTTGGCCTACCAGTCCGGGTAGTAGACTTCCCTGCTTCGCCTTAATCAACTTCTCCACTTCATCCGCTACTGCTTTGTTCCTCTCTGGTGCAAAAGTTCTCTTCTTTTGTTTCACAGGTCGGTAATCTGGATCTACCGCAAGCCTGTGTGATATGATCGGATCAATGCCTGGGATGTCGTCATGCGACCATGCAAAAACATCCTTATTTTTTTCGCAAAAACTCCAACAACTCTGTCCTTAATTGAGGTTCTAAGGCCATGCCGAGCTTAATCATTTGTTCAGGTTGGCCTGGCTCCAATTTTGCTTCTACAAGATCATCAACAGGTTCTCCCTGGATAAGCTTGTCCTCATCACGCACATCAACACTTTCTCCTGAATAAATCTCAATGGGGTTCTCTTGTGAGTTCTTCAGAGTACAATTGTAGCATTCTCGAGCTATTTTCTGGCTTCCTCTTACTTCTACAATGCTTTCTCCAAAGGGAAATTTCATCTTTAGGTGATAAGTCGACACTACCGCTCCTATCTGGTTTAGGAGTGACCTCCCAATTATCAAATTATAGGCCACCGGGCTGTCCACCACCAGGAAATCAGCCATACAGGTTACCGAATTCCCTTCTGGCCCAATTGTAACCGGGAGTACGATTCTGCCCTTGGGCATGATGGCATTGCCCAAGAATCCTATAAGAGATGATTTTACCTGCCTTAGCCGTCCCATTTCTATTCTAAGCTGTAGGAACGAGGAGAAATATAATATATCTGTTGAGGCCCCAGTATCTACCAATATTCTTTTTATTCTGCAATTAGCCATGATCATACTAATTACAAGTGGGTCATCATGTGGATAGCTTATCCCTTCCTCGTCCTCTTTCGGGAAGATGATGGGTGGTCGCCCCAGTTTGGTTATCTTGCTCGGCCCTTCAATCATGTTCACCTCTGCTGGCTCTTCCTGACGACGTTTCAACAGGTGAGCCTTTCTCGATCTGTTTGAATCTCCCCCAATGCCTGGTCCTCCATGGATGACAACTATTTCCCCGAAGGGAGTGTTTTGAATCTGCTCTTTGTTTTGGTTATTTTAGGGGCGTTCTTCCTTCCTTGGCGACTTCTGATTTTTCACAAATCGTCTCAAATGACCTCTATGAATTAATCCTTCAATCTGTTGTTTCAAGTCGATGTAGTCGTCAGTCGTGTGACCGTGGTCACGATGAAACCTACACCACTTCTCATTTGACCTCTTACTCAGGTCAGATCGTAGTTTTTCTGGCCATTTAAGGTCAGGATCGTCGTGTAGATCATCCAAAATTTGCTCTGCCGTGGCAACAAGTGGTGTAAACTGCTCATACTTCTCTATAGGGCCTCCTTTCTTTGCTGAGCTCCTTTGCAAAGGCTTCCTTGTCCTCACATCTTTGCTTGACCCCATTTGTTCTCTTTTGTGCTTCTCGTTGCGTCCTATTTGGTAGGGGTTAAAATCATTATTATCGTCTCTGGAACGTCTCGCATTCAGAGCATCTTCTGCATTCATATGTTTCTGAGCTCTCAGCATGAGCTCGACAACGGTGATAGGAGGGTCTTTGGTCAAACTAAACAAGAGCTGACCTGAATTCAATCCTGTGATGTAGTCTGCAATGGAGATCTGATCCTCCACAGCCTCCACCTACATTGATTCCTTGGTAAACCTACTAGTATAGTCCCATAGAGACTCATGCTTGCCTTGTCTGATCGAGAATAAGTAGGTCGAAGGCTTATTGTACTTCTGCCCTGCTATAAAATAGCTCACAAAACTTTTGCTGAGCTCTTTAAAATTACTGATGCTCTGAGGTTTAAGTTTATTAAACCACATCCGAGCATTTCCCTTCAGAGTAACAGGGAAGGCTCGACACATTATCTCATCCGGTACCGCCTGCAACATCATCAAGTTCTTGTAGGTCTCGAGGTGATCCAGTGGGTCCGTGGAGCCACTAAATGTGTCGAGATGCGGCATCTTGAACTTTCGCGGGAGGGGCTCCCTCATGACTTCCAGGGTAAACGGAGAATCCGTATTCAAAACTAGCTCCTCTACCGTAGAAGGGGCCTTTCCTTTTACTTGCTATGCAAGGCTCTCTATCTAGGCCTTCATGAGGGCCAACAGATCATCTTTGTTCTCAGGGTGTTCTTGGGTCCTTCTTTCTTGCCTTCCATTGTCCTGATTCTGACTCCCCTGATCACCTTTCCCCCTATGAGAGCGACTGTTGTGTACATTGTTTGAGGGTTGAGGGTTAGTACCCTGTGGCCCCTCTGACCATTGGAGTTGATTCCGCAATTCTTGATTTTGCTACTGCGCTTGCTTAATATCTCCATCTGATGCTGGAGCGTTATTTCCGGCGGGTCTTCCATTCATCGTTGAGAAGCCATTGATCGATTAGTTACCATACACAGAAAAAGTTCACCGTTTGGAAAAGACGTTTCCCACAGACGGCGCCCACTGATGAAGCAATTTTCGTCACTCCTCGACTAATGATCTGCAAAACAACTCAAAATCTTGGACACCAGTGTGGTTCAGGCCGAATGGCCTCTGATGCCTAAGTCAGTTGATTGTTGATTGGATAACTGAGTGGAAAAATATCGAATGGATTGAGTCACGTACCTTTATCGGGTTTTGTTAGTCGCTTTTATAGGCATTCGGAGTAGTAGAGTTCCAGTTGGACATTGAATCGTGTAATAACCCAAAATTTCGTAAATAAAAAATTTTGATTTAAATTTTAATATCACGAATTGAAATAATTTACTATTTAGTTTAAATAACTCAAATAAAAATTCATTTATTTCGTTTTATTAATTTTTCGCACCGTAAATCAATGCGTGCACACCGGGTATTACACCGTTTCGCGTCCAGGAAGCCCTACAAATCCCCAACACATATTTTTTCCCCTTAAAGCTAGCACCACCTCATTTATTGCCTAATTTAGACCTATTTCTATTTTTGGAAACCAAATTAGACGTGTCTAATTTTGACTTTTACTTTTCAAAGTTGACTCTGGGTACAATTTTACTACATGCTATTTTGGCATTTTGTGTAATTATGAGAAGGAGAGAGAGGGGTCAGTTGGGAGGTGGAACAGGGGAGAAAATTTACTTCCCTCGCAGTATAATTTTACGGGCGTGTATCCGCACGCGTGTTCGCGCACATTTCGGCGCCGTTTTTCTTCTAAATTCCTAAGCGTTATACTTTTAGTATTCTCCTAATTATTCGGAAGACTACTTAGGGATTTCCAAACACACTTATTTATTTCCTTTAAGTTAGTAGCTCTTTATTTATTTTTGTAGTACACTAGTTTGTATTTTTAGCCGCACAAAACCAAATTTACGGGGTATTTTTCGTCCCATAAAAGGGGAACTAATCTCCTAATAAATGGGGGACACATTTTATCCTAATAGTATTAGTCACATAAGTCTATAAATAGTTGACCACAGGTTTACTTTTACTAAAAGTTATGTGTATATATAACTAGCACCCAAAACTCTCCATAATAAGTTATCTACGCCCCAACCCAATGAACCTAGACGCTATATGTCATTTCCTACG
The DNA here is from genome assembly GCA_963854785.1 of Vaccinium vitis-idaea. NCBI lineage: Eukaryota > Viridiplantae > Streptophyta > Magnoliopsida > Ericales > Ericaceae > Vaccinium > Vaccinium vitis-idaea. The sequence continues at coordinate 18,476,447 of OY978218.1, read as the reverse complement.
AACCTACGAACCCATTTCTTTGAATGAAAGACTTTAAAACCTAGCAAGATTGACCTTATCCTAAAACTAGACATTAAAGCCTACATTTTACTTTTACAAAAAGTATATTGGACACTTATGGGAAGGTGGGAGATCAGCCATTTATGAGGGAGGGAGAGCTCTCCATGTTTTCATATAAATAGGAGGTCATTCCTATGGAAAATTCACACCAAAACCTCTCCACACCTCTCGTTCTTGTGTTCTAAGTGTTCTTGAGTGTTCTTCAGGTTCTTCAACCATATTCAACCTCCAAACCACCCCTAGATCTTAGAAAAGTAGAAAAGTTAGCTAGAAAGCGTTTGAGCAGAGGTCGACTAGTCGTTACGCCACCAGAATTCTACAAGCTTATCGGCTTCCGACTAATCATTGGAATTAAGGTAGATACTTTATCCTAACCCTAGATTAGTATTTTCTAGTTCATTTTAAATATGTCGTTATTATGCTTAAATGTGCTTAAATATGATTAGACGAGATTATGTTGGATAATTAGCGATAAAATGAAAAGTTACGCTTTGAAAATGCACGTAGTCGTTATAATGCACGATTTGTAAATGGACTTATCAAAATACACAGTTATAATGCCCAATAAACTTTTGGAAAACAAAATTATGCAGTTATAATGCCCGATAAACTTTTAGAAAACAAAACGCAACCGTTATAATGCCCGAATGAAAATTGACTTTTCAAAATTATGCAGTTATAATGCCCGACTGATTTTTGGAAAGTAGCCAACTAAACTTTTTCTTAAAGCAATTTCAAAATGTTTTGACTATAATTGGACTGTGAAATAACCCAAGGCTAACACCCTTGAGGGTCTGTCAAAAAAGATGTGTTTCGCGTTGTCTAAGAAAGGAATGGTGACAGTAACTGGATTCGTCCGACCATCCGGCCTGGGACTCTCTTGGTTATCTCATTTGTCTAAAGAAAGTCACCAATGAGATTTTATACTTAAAGTGACATGGTTATCGAGAAGCGATTTGAAACAGAAAATTTTACGAAAATCATGGCATGTGCACATTTTACGAGACGACACGTTTTCCAAGAAAATGAACGATTGTTTTCATGACAAGAAATAGAGATAAGAATGAAAATGATGATGTGATGAATGAACGATACGATAATGCCGTTTGAGTCCCGCCCCAGTTCCGCGGGGAGAACTTGGTGGTCAAAACTCCGCGGAACTATACGGTAGTGCTGTTTGAGTCCCGCCCCAAGTTCCGCGGGGAGAACTTGGTGGTCAAAACTCAGCAGTACAACACGTAGTGAACGGACCTTATAAACAGACTGGTTGAGTTCAGTGATACAAGGTAGCCGGGACTATGTCGTGTGTGACGCGAAGTGAATGGACCTTATAAACAGACTGGTTGAGTTTAGTGATACTAGGTAGCCAGGACTTCCAGCAGAAAGGTTGGTGACCGTCAGAAAGGGCTAATAACTTTCGAGTGATGGGAGATGGATGAAATTTAAAGAAGAATGCTCTTATGAGAAACTGATACGAGATATCGACACTGCACTCTGATTTTGAAAAGAAAACTAGACACTGATTTTATTAAGCTGCACTCTGATTTGATTTGACAATGATATTTGACTACGCATGAACTTACTGTTTTCTATAAATGATTTTCAACTGTTTACCTGCCACCTACTATATTGTTCTAGAGTTGCTAGTTCAAGGTTAGGGTAGAACTATCTATTGAGCGTCCTCGCTCACGGTGTTGCACTTGTGTGACCCTGACATAATACCACGATGTTACTTTGCGACTCTGACGTATTATGCTAGACTATAGAGATGAACAGAAAGATTACTATGATTGGAAGGCCTGTGGAGCAGAGCAAGATACTGCCGGGATGGACGACCGTGTAATGGAGTAGGGAATTCCTAGTTAACCGTAGAGAATAAATGTAACAACAGGGAGATCTATGTAATTTCCTTTTGGAATACTGTTGTAAAACCGTATTTATTATTTATGTAATCTTTTATTAACAAACCCAAATTTTGGGGGCGTTACAAGTCGTGACTCTCGTTAGATAAGGTTTATCCCTTATAGTCATAGAGCATCAGGACTCTTATTCAAGATGAGTTTCATCCCTTTGAATCCGAATAAGGCTTTTAAACCCCTTGGGGTTATCTATAAGGTTTATCAAGATTGAGTCTGAGGAGACTCATTATGCCCCGCTGAACAGCTCGGCTTCCTTAGAGTCCGAGCTCTGTTCTTGTCCGAGCAGACTGATTGACCTGAGCTGGGTGGGGGTCAGCTCAGACCTAACAGCTACTCCCCAGTCTTCGAGAACTCGATCGGATGAGGTCGGGAACAGTTTTCCAAACGTATTTGGCAGTTACTTTTTCATCGTGCTTTGTGCGCATTAAATGCGGGTGTCAGGGGTCACGTCGTGGGACAGGTGGCGTCACTACCACCGTTTGTCGTGCCTCCTGCTAGACGGTTAGGATTTAATGTTTCAAAAGTGAATGAAAAACCTTTGGCCCTTCATTTCTGATACAACAAAAACTTCTGCATCTTCTTCGACTTTTACCCAGGCGATTTGAAGCACAAACCCTAACCTCCACTTCTTAGAGCCCTTCATTCTAGGTACGCTCTCTTTCCCACCTCTTTTATTTGCATGTTTTTTTATCATTATGGAGAGCCAGTAGATCCTGTAAACCCAATCGACCCGGAATGGCCTACTCCTAGTTACTTCCCTCACACTAGAATTCTGCATTATCTAGTTAGACATTATCATTTTCCCAACATTCTCAACTTTGTCCCCTCTCCATTCCTTCAGTACGACATTATTAACCAAAACATTTACGCTTACTCTGAAGATTATGGTTTCCTTTGCGCTTATTCTATGGAACATGATGAAGTAAATGAGGAGCCCGTTTTTGAAATAGACAACGAACTCAACCTATTCGCAAACCTGGGCGATGAAGAGACCGGCGACGATTGAATCCTCCACTCGTCCCTTCCTTTCTCGATGACGAATTTATGGCCCAGTTGGAGCAATTCTCAGCCAATTTCTTCATATCCTCCGTTACTAAGATGGACTTAGATGCCCTTCGTGTTCGATACCAGATTCCAGAGTCTGTGACCTTAAGGCCTCGTACTGCCACTGAGCGAGCTTGTTCACTTGTGAGGGATGAGGTCTGTTTATACTTGGGGTGTTTCGAGGGAGGTCTCGCCTGCCTTTTCCACGTATAGTTAGGGAAGTCCTGGAATTCTATGGTTTAACCCCTGCTCAGATTGCCCCAAACTCATGGCGGCATCTGATTGGCTATGCTGTGTTATGGCAAGCCATGTCGAATGGGACAAGTACTTTAACAGTTGAGACCTTTATCCACCTTTACATGCTGGAGAAACTCCCCGGCCTGAACGGGTGGTGGTACTTTTCTAAGAGAGACGCCAAGACACCTATCTTGACTGGGGTCCCGTCTTCAAAAAAAGAATGGAAGGATAAGTTCTTCTTTGTGGGCGGATTAGGATGGGAGTTCCCAGAATGGGATGAGCCCAAACTCCCCAGGATTCATAGGACTTGGGGAGGCCCCACCCCTGAATATAAGATCCTTTTTTATTGGATTACCGATTGCTACCTTTATTTCTTCTTGCTTAATCAATTGCTTCCTTTCTGCAGGTCGAGGAAGATTTGCAATCAGTGCGGAGAAGGTTGAGGAGGTTACTAAGGCCAGGGCGCACGAGCTCCACTCAATCCAACTGCTCATCACCACCGAGAATCTTGCTCTTTACCTTATAGGGCCAGACGTTGGAAGTAACGCTCTAGATTTAGAGAGAGGTATTTAGCTTATTGTGTTTTCATCACCGAAATTGAGTTTCTCTTCGGGGCTTCGAGCCCGTTCAGAGAAATGAGTGGGGGAATGACAGGTGGTGGTTCTAGATTTGGGGGCATATTTGGTGACTGGTGGAAGATCTCAGGTTCAAAATGAGAAGTACAAAACAACGGTATTTTTATAAATAATTTGAAAACAATGGTAGATTCCTAAATTGTTTCGAAAACAGCGGTAGTTTCATAAAAATCTCTCTCTCTCTCTCTCTCTAAAATAAGCGCACTAGGCAAACCCCAGGTTCACATAAGGCAAGAGCGAAAAGTCTCCACTACCCCTGCACAAACAAACAAAATAATGTACAAAATAGGACACAACGGGAAATTTTAGTACGGTCAGGAGACACACAGCAGTAATTTGACCCAAAGCTCGCGAAATACCCATTCTACCCCCGGCCCCAAAACAGGCAGCTCCTCACTCCGGGGGTAAAATTGTCCAAATCGGACCAAAATTGGCCTAACATGAAATTGAAAAGCCCTCTCTATCATGGCCTCTGGATTTTGGACATAAAATGTTACAAGGTGTTGTTTGTACGTGTACAAAATATCACAAGGTGTCTAATTATGAAATAATAACAAAATAAAAGTTTTCAAATAAAGAGGCTAATTAAGAAGAGAATAAGTTATTTCCGCCGACGGTAGAAACAAATGTTTCCTCTAAATCAATCACAGCGGTCCGCCTTACATATTTAAAAACTCTTCACATAAACAACATAAAAAAAAACTGGCCACGTAAGAATGTTTTCTCAATTAAGAATTCGGATCATTACAATTCGTCCTGCATTACATATTTAAAAACTCTTCACACAAACAACATCGAAGAAGAGGGTTTCTCGAAGTGAATTTCAAAGATGTAGAAGTCATTCCTGATCTTCGTTTGGTCCCATGCAATTGACGTGTTCCATGACATCTTGAATCAACAATTTCACATTCAAATTCGACGAACCACCTTCTTCCACCGCCTTCTTCGCCATCTCTCCAAGTACCCTTGCCCTTTTTCTTCTCTCTTCCGCCACTACTCCTTCCATCACTTTCTCCACGGCCTTCCTAACCGCTTCTCTCTCCACCTCTACCCCACACTTATCTTGCTCGTACAATTGCACAACTGATCGAGCCCCCCCAACGCTCACTCCAGTCTCTAATACCACCTCCACCAACTTCTCGTTGATAAATTGCTCCGCAAAAACCGGCCACGTAACCATCGGAACACCCGCACATACCCCTTCCAGAATCGAATTCCATCCGCAATGAGTCAAGAACGCCCCCACGGACGGGTGGTCTAATATGAGTACCTGCGGTGCCCAGCCACGGATGATTAGTCCTCTCCCCTTAACTCTCTCCTCGAATCCGTCTTCTTGGATCCACTTGTAAACTTCATCTGCTTTCTCGTTGCCTCTTATAACCCAAACGAACGGGCGTTTGGTTAACTCCAAGCCTAGTCCGAGCTCGATTAACTGTGGAGGCGATACACGGCTAATGCTTCCAAGACAGGCGTAGACTACGGAGCCTGGCTCTTGTTCATCTAACCACTTTATACACTCAATTTCATCAATTGAGGCCTTGTTTCCTCTTTGGGCTTTATCTGAACTATCTTTGTTGCAGAGTGAGAGTGGCCCAATGCACCAAATTTTCTCTCCATTCACCTTCTGAATCTCGTTTACGTATCGATGTTCCAGCTCTTCAAAAGTATTTACAACTATCCCGTAGGCTTCGGATTCAGCTACTCTTATTCGTTCGCGAAAATCCTTCATATCTAATGGACCCGGATTGAACATTCCCGGGAGTTGGGATTTAGTCAATACAATAGTATCAGGAAAGTTGGGCAAAGCAAAGGGCTCTGATTCAGTAACACTTTCATGCACTTCGGATACCCATAAAGTGTGACAGCAGAGTAGAAAGAAGCAACTCGAGCCATCGAAAATGATTCGTGGGATCCGAGACTTACGAGCAGTTTCAGCTGCCCACGGGAGATATTTGTCGACTATCATGCATGTAGGTTTGGGTTCCAGCCGTTCGAACAACTGTTCGAATGGCTGGCGTAACAAGTCTAGTGCTAAGTAAACTTTCTTCGTCGACTCAACAGAGGTGATGCTTTCGGTGGTTTCACAGCCGTTCGGTAACCCGGCTTCTGCGGAGGGAAACGGGATGTGGAGGAGGCGAATGGGCAGGCCAGAGGCGGCGGCGCGGTCAATGGTGTGGCGGAATCTGGCGGCGATGAGAGGGGTGGTGATGATAGTGACAGTTGGGCCGTGTTGGGCCAATAATTTGGCCATGTCAATGATAGGGATGAAGTGGCCAGGGGACATTAGGGGAAATAGAACAAAGTGAAGCTGTGAAGCCATGGAAAGTTGTGGGGGGTGGGATTGAGTGACTTTGAGCCGAGATAATTAGGACACTGGATTTTTGTAGGTGATCGGCCCCTGTGCTCTGTACTGATACTAGTGACGTAAGTGCCTACATGAGCATGAAAAGCAAGTTAGGCTGCACGTGGCTTGTCTTTCTCTTATTGGAATTTTGCGATTTATTTTATTGATAGATTGTTGGATTTATTTTATTGATAGATTGTTGGTCTTGATCACATCCATCAATGTTACATCTAATAAATCCAAAGCAGTAGTAGTGCAGGGGACCGCTACATGGTACTCCCGGACCACTTTAGAATTGTGGGATTCATACCCTTAGTCTTAGATTTCACGAAATTGTGTGATTGTGGAGCACCACCACCTGGTACTCCGTACAGTACTACTTCTTCTTCAAAAGAAAAAAGAAAGAGTGATCTAGAATATCACGTGCGATGTTTCTTGAATGTTTGAATAATATATTTCACATAATACAGAGAACATTTTAGTATCAAATCCAGGTCACGGCATGCCACTCAACGTTACACATGGAATACATATGGGGGTGTTCCACTAACCCAGTTTTTTTCAAAAAACTAATTTTTCACGGTTTTTTATGTAATGTGTTGTGAGAGAATGACATGTCTCCGTGTTTGAAAAAAATAGTTTTTTGTTAGTGGAACACCCTAGTTGTTGTGTTAAGCATTACTAACAAAAAACCTGCTATGCACTTTATGATTTTCTTCCAAATTCGTTCTCCAAACACTGAATAAAAGTAGCAATTTTGTTTGTGCGCAAACTAGGGAAAAAAATACATCAATAATCTTGTAAATTACTGATCGTGAACGTACGATAAAAAAATAGATTTATAAAAACAAGGAATTAACTTTTATTCCAGAGAATAGTGGTTAAGTCCGAGATCGATCCGTGGAGATAGATTAGCTTAGTTATGCTAGTTTCGATCGGCTTCTAATTTAATTCTAAAAATGGTTGATTGATTGGTTATAATTCTCAAAATAATTAAATTAAAGGAAAACAGTAATTGATTTACTAACTAAAACTGGTGGAGGAAGTATCTAGGATTTCGAATCTACCCCGACCACGTAACAATGTTATGTTTTGGGATGGTATTGGTGTACGTAACACCAGACATTTTTTATCCGGGCATTGGGTTCGTTGAATGGGTACATTATTTTTTTTTGGATAATTGAATGGGTACATTATTATTGCCACAAGAAACAACTTCACGCTTCAGACCAACATTGGAGTATTGTTTTCCCTATTGCGTGTTGGTGTTTATGGTTGAACAGGAACATGAGACATTTCAATTCAGTTAATAATGATAATTCGCCGTTGGTTTCGGTAAGTGAATGCCTTGCTCGTATCATGGAATAGGAAGTTCTCGGGTTTAAGTCAACAAATCAAAGAGGCAACCATAAAACAGTATATGTTGGATGGACTCCTCCAAGGGTGGGATTTCTTAAGCTTAACGCGGATGGAGCTCGGGCTGTTGATGGCAGTGCAACTACAGGGGCATCTTGCGGGATAGTCATGGAAACTGGGTTCGGGGTTTTCAGAGAAGTATTAGCCGGACTTCAGTTCCTTTGAGCTGAACTTTGGGCTCTCAGAGATGGTTTAAAAATGACAGTGGACCTTAACATAGTGGGCCTTGAAGTGGAAATGGATGCATTTCAAGTTGTTTCGCTAATTTCAAATTAGTCCAACAATCATCCTCTTAGCTCTATAATTTGTGATTGCAGGCGATCCAGAGTAGCGGTGCCACTATCCGCCATGTTGGAAGAGAAGCCAACCGAAGTGCCGACATGCTCGCCACGAACTCTTTTAATTTAAGTATTTTTCATTATATTAATCTAGCGGATCCTCCTTTATTCATGTCGCAACAATTAGCTGATGATTTTATAGGGGTTCAATACCCCAAGACTTTTTATATTTAGTTCTTTATAATATCGTCTTTTTACCCCCAAAAAAAACAAAAAAAAATCTCTAGACCCATATCAGCCAAAATTTGAGAGCACAATCTCTTTTGTCAAACTCCAAATCCTTGACTGAATTAACATGCAATTGCTAGCTGGGCATTCAAGTAGCTTGGGCCCCATCAAAGCCAAATGATCACGTGCATAGTAAAGAGTACAATTATAAAATAAAATACAATTCCATGTGCAAATGAAGAGTCCCACTGATCTTTCTTTCTCCTTGCTTAGTTTTCCGTTTAATTTTAGCAACTCAATTGCTAAAATCAACTATGATTTTAACAAATGAGTTCAGGTGTTAAAATCATAACTATTTCAAATCACAAAATTAAGTGGTTCCGTTTATCGTTTTTCGATTTTTTTCACACCGAATTAAAGTACACGAGGAGTACTTTAATTTGGTGCGAAAAAAATCGAAAAATGATACACGGAACCACTTCATTTTTTGATTTCAAAATCATGATTTTAGCACCTGTTAAACTCGTTTGCTAAAATCAATCATGATTTTAGCAACCGAGTTGCTAAAATCAAACAGAAAACTAATTACTCTCCTTATTTCCAAGTCGTGGCTGTCCTCTCTACTCTTCCGTAATTCTTGACTTTGGTTTCACTTGGCTTAACTTAGATATAACGCTTCTTTTGTTTAAACCTCCAAAAAGTGGGTTTTGCCGTCGGTTCTTGTACCAGTCTGGTCAACCCATATCTAGTGGGTTTGGTGGTGGGACATAAGCGACTCAACATTAATCTGGGGTAACTCGGCTTGACTCAGTGTTGCAACTGAGTTGGGTGTTCCAGGTTGTAGATCTGGTTTTTTTGGATTGTTTAGTTGCTGTTTATTATTTCTGTTTCAGTTGGTTGTTCTGTTTTTCCGAACTGGTTTTACCAGTTTTCCTGTGATTTTTTTAAGATTTCATCCGGTTTATTGTTAATGGATTGGGCTGAGCTCCCCCTTGGGATGCTTTACTGCCGAATCTCTGACGGACTCTAAGCCGACACACAGTGTTGGTCTGCCTTGTGCAGTACGATTCTCCAGAGCTCGTACGCCCTTATGTGTTTTGCGCTCGTGTCTTGTATTCGGTTGTTTTGGTTCAGTCCTGTAATTTGTTTGGAATCTTTCATATATGTACTCAGTTTCTCTGATAAAATAAAAAAATAAAAAAATACCCACAATATGCAATAAAGCTTTAAACTCCAAGCATAATAAAATAAATAGACTTAGCAAGAATAAATTAAGGAATTTACCCAAAAAAAAGAATAAATTAAGGAGTACTAATGTGAACATTTACACGCCTATTAATTACCAAGAACATCATAGGATCATCCGTGGAGTCAGTCTTGTGTGGTGCCTTTTGGCCACCATGGGCAACAATTGATACCATAAATTGGAAGGAAATAAATCAGCTGCTGGAAGAGAAGCTTCTCAACTTAAATCTGCTTAATATGGTCAGATGCTACAATGATGAATATCTTGTCTGATGGGATATCTTATTGTTTCTGTGATAGTTGAACTCTGACATTAGACTATTAGTACTCCTGTTACTAGTTTTTTTCTGCTGAAGTTGATCCCTTATCAACTTTCTTTTTTTTTTAGTGTAATGTGCCATATGATTGTCACACGTTAAGGTGCCGACATTATTGGGATGCTAGCTTTGTGTTATGATGCCGGCATACATAAATTCTTTGACATCGTTTGATTCGCGGATTGAAATAGGTGTGATTAATAATCCTGAGATTGGTAGTCCCGGATTATTTATCCTGGTATTAATTTCATCCCTAAGCTACCCAATCCCATGTTTGATTCACGTGGGATTATTTATGGGATAAATTTTTTAATCAAAAATATTTTTTTGAAAAAAAGTTTAAAAAGTTTTTTTTTTAAATTACTCCATTATTATTTTAGAAAAATGAAAAAAAATCTTTTTAAAATTTTTTTTTTGTGGAAAACAGTTTTTGAAAAACATTTATTTTGAAAAAAATTAAAAAAATAATTTTTAAAACAAATAATTTATTTTAAAATATTATTATTTCCAAATAATTTATTAAAAAATATTTTTTTTATAAAATATTATTTCCAAATAATTTTTTTAGATATATATTTATTTTTTTGGAAAACTTTTTTTGTATAAATAGAGTTATCTTAGATAAATAATTATTTCCAAAAAAAATTTAGATTTTGTTTTTTGGAAAACATTTTTTAAATTTTATAGAAAATATTATTTCAAATTTTGAAAATACATTTATAATTTTTTTATTCTTTTTTGTAAATCATTTATTTAAAAAATAATTTTGAAAATACTTTTTGAGAATAATTCGAATATCATCCGAATATTTTCGTAACAATCCCATCTTTGTCAATCCCACCTCCCCCCTTGGATTATTTAGTACCCCGCATATAGGGATAAAAATAATACCGGGATTAACGATCCTGAGCATCATTTGGGAACCAAACATGGGATAAGCCAAGAAGTGGTATAGTTAGTCCTATCCCAAACAGTTAATCCACGAATCAAACGAGGCCTTTAATCATTGTAGTCCTTGCATTGATTAATAAATTTATTTTTGCTGTTAAAAAAAAAACATTGAACCAGGGTCTGTATAACTCAAAACAATGATGAATATATTAAAGAGAAAGATAGAATCAACCCGAAAAATATAACCTGCCAAATAAAGATAAATTTTACGAAGACCTATGCACCAATAGCCCGTTTGGATGCAGTTTTTGACCCCTGACTAAATAATCCGCCCCCTCCTCATCCCGGTCCCCCTCCTCATCCGTTGTTTGGGAGCACCAAAACCTCTCCCCGACTAAATCATCCAGCCTCCCCTCATCCCCCTTCCCCCGGGGCCGGATTACCAACGTACCCCTCTTCGAACACACTCACACAAGCACAAACCACCATTGATCTAACAAGCTTTTACCCAAATCTTACAAAAAAAATAGGTTTTTACAAATACAATTTCGGATTAACAAAAGAAAAACCCAGAAATTTTGAATTTTTTTTTACCTTCGTACACCCAGAAAAACTCAAAATCTTGTTCGTCAAAGCTCTGATCACCAGAGTGCTTCACCGGAGTTCTTCGTGCGACAGACATGATCGGAGTCCTTCGCCGGAGTGCTTGTCCAAACCAATCGCCACTTCGCCGGAGTGCTTGTCCAAACCAATCGCCACTTCGCCGGAGTGCTTCACAGCAGCCGAAAATGAGATGGGTTTTTTTGTTGCAGAGAGAGAGAAGAAGATGGGAAGAAGATGGGTGTAAATGGGGTAAACTAGTGGCCCACCACTTGTCCAAACCAATCGACACTTGTCCTTTATTTAGTTTGTGTATTTTTTTTTTTTTAAATTTTACTACCTTATCTCATGTATTACACAATTTTTGGACTTAGAAATTTTAAATATTAATAATTTAAATTTATATAAAAAAAATGTTAGAAAGACTTATTATAGCTTAATTTTTGTTAAGTATAACAAATTTTTATTTTTGAAATTATATAATTGATTTAATTAATTATCTAATACGGGCTCATGAAAGGGCAAATATGTCATTTAACAGTTTTTTACATCATCTACCCTCCTCATCCCTCTTTTTTTATCCATCATCCAAACCATGTACTATTTAATCATCCCTTCTTAACTATCACATCAATGTGGGTCCACCCTTCTTATTAATCACCCCGACTATTTTATCTCCCCTTACTATTTAATCCCTCTCAAACTAATACGTCATCCAAACGGGCCGCAAGTGGCTTATCTTGTGATTCTGATTCCAAGCACGAAATGTGAATCACCACTTCGATTACCGAAAGGAAAAATGAGATGAGGATGGAGAAAACGACTCCGATTTAGTTCACCCACCTTAAAAAAGTGGGTGAATATTAGAAGCCTCCTTATTGGTTGTTACAACAAGTTGAATTTATATACATTACTATCTTTTTACCTTTAACCAATGCTACTAAACCGTAGTTAAGAAGTAGAGGTTTATGGGTAATGGAATTTCAACACATGAAGGCTCTTATTTTGAAACCATCACCAATAATTGAATAGGTGAAAAGATTCATGAATTTCAACACAGATGATTAAAGTGATACCAGTAATTGAACCAATAGCCATGATATATAATCGTTTCCAATATTAAAATTTCCAAAATCTATATGATGAAGCGGTTTCCGGGCTACTCAATGTACGGCCTGCAAAACAAAGACGACTAGAAACACTAGTGTGGTGTTAGCCAACCAATCTCCGATGCCTAAGCCAGTCGACTTGTGGTGTAGAGAAATATTGCTCAAGTGATTAGAATTACTAAAAGTAACGTACCAGATTCATTGTATGAGAGAGATTTATACATGTAATACCCCATATTTTTATTTAAAATAATTTTATTTATTGAGGCGTGGATTTGTTTCTATAAAAATTAGATATTTTGAATCATAAAATTTTGGGGACGAAATTATTTTAAAGGGGATAGATTGTAACACCCTGTATTTTTTTTTACTGCAAAAAAATGATTTTAAATGTGAAAGTTCATATTTTTTCTTTTACTATTAGTTATAGTTGCAATATTTAGTATTTTTTTTTATATTGTGTAGTTTTATGAGCGTATTGTATGTATTATCTTTTTAGCATTTAAGAGAGAAATTCGGATAATGCATGTGATGTTAGTTAGCTAGCTAATGAAGAATGCACTTTAGTGGACTACCTATATGTATATTCATTAACTTTAAGTCTTTCCTTTCTCTCTCTCTCCTCCTTCCCTTCTCTCTTTCTCTATCTCTCTCCTCTTTCTCTCTCCTTAAGGCTCCGTTCATTTGCCAAGAATGTTATGCGAGAAGTTAATCCTGAGAAAAGTGAAATGAAGTGAAGTAAAAGAAAGGAAAATTTACTTTCCCGTGAGTGTTCACTTGATAAAAGGATTTTTATAGGAAAGTGTAATTGGTGGGAGCAAACTTTCCCACGACACATAATTCCTTCCTTTTTGCAGGATGCATTTTGAGGGAAAGTGAGTCCTAGTGGGAAAAGTATTTTTGTGGGTCCCATTATTTTCCTGCTAACTGAACACCCAAATAGTTATGGGAAAGTTGGTTTTCCCATCATTTCTCATACTTTCTTGACAACTGAACGAGGCCTAAGTCTCTCCCCAAATGTAGGTAGTGACTTGGGGCACTTTAGGGAGTGAGCGGTAACACTTAGGATTTTAGGGAGTCATATTTTGTCCACTAGAGACCATTTTTTGAGTTTTTCTTAGTCAACTAGTTAGGGCACTTTAGGATACTCTTTTAGGTGGTCCACTAGAGATGCCCTAAGTTCTTAGCACACAAAATAGGGTCTCACATGTTCTTAGGTGTACACTTTAACAAACATATTTTAGGTAGTCCATGTACGGGGATAAATCCACGTAACCCTGGATCACGTGCTTCCTTGAATCAACCCTAGATCTGCAAGACAGAAAAAGGGTTAGAGCACCTTTGCCTCTCGTTGGCAAAGGCCCTCCGATGCCTAAGTTAGTATCACGTACTTGAAAGCTCAAATCACAGTGCGTATGAAAATAGGTTTCACAGCATACCTTTTGTCATGGTTCTTGCCTTGTATTTATAGGTGTAGACGTTCATCATCCTTAGGCATCTCGTGCCCCCTGTTTCCTATCCTCTTTAGGAATCCGTTTCCTAATAGGACTTTCCTATTAGGGACGAGTCTTTATGTCCTGCCAGATCTCGTCTAGCAGGGGTCTTCCTTTCCATATAGGACTCTTTCCTATATGAAATATACTCCTGACCACGTTAGGACTTCCCATAGCAATCCCTTATTTCACGGGATTGCTCCTTATCTCATAAGGAGCCGCTGTAGAATATTCTGGAATGTCTCACCGCTTCATTCGTGGCGGTGCCGTGCTTTCACATAGCTCGGATTAACCCGTACATAGCTCAGCTCATCACGCCGAGCTGAACTATGTATTCCAGAATGCTATTCAAGCTATACACATAGCCTACCTAGCTCGGCCATATCAGGGGCATCCTTCATGCCTTTCGCCGAGCTAGTGCATCCTGACTTATTAGTTTATTCTTTATTAATTCTAGCCTCATTCGTGGCCAAACCAGCCCGGCACAGGGTTTAAGAACTCCCTATGTGGTGCCGAGCTATTCACCCTCTCGTGGTGACCGCCATAGGCACGTGCTATGCCTAATAGTAGGGTAATCAGATTTTACCCACTCCAATTGCTCCCCAGCTCTGCTACTGCTGTCATTCATCAGCAGTGCGCAGAGCTTCAACGGTCCCTGATGCATCTCTTGCATGCCTTCCTCCCACGTGGGTGGCAATGCTGTCACGGCATTTAATGCGAAATGACCCGTTGGTGGCTCGGATAAGGCCAAAGGACGATTCCGCTGATGTTTTTCGTACGTCACGTTCCACTTTTATGGGGTTTCGAGCGGGATAATCATTACTTTTCCCTCCCAAAACCTTCTAAACCCCAAAAAAAAACCTCTCCCCTCCCTCTTCACTTCACACTCGTTATAAGCAGAAGAAGAGAGAGGGAAAACATCTCGTCTTCCATTTTCGTCACCTGAGTTCTTCTGCAACTTCGCTCGTTTTCTGGTTTTCGTCGGAAAAAACGTCCTCCGCTCTCGTCGGAAAACACCACACTAGGTCCATCTTCTTCACGTAAGTGACCTCCCTAGATCTCCATTTCTATTTCGTGTTTTTGTTGTCTGTTCATCTTCTTCCCTGGGTTTCAACTGCGAAACCCTAAATCCTTAGTGAGAATGGGTAGACATAGGGCTCTTCTAAACACCCCAGATAAAGTGTTAGAGTTTCGTAGGAAGTATGGGATTCCCGCCGATGTTCAATTCCGGCTAGACAACCGTAGTGATATGAAAGAACAAGGTCAGGATGAAAACAAGATCCACATCCCCTTGATTTTCATAGTTGAGGGGGGCCTTAGGTTCCCGTTACACCCTTTTTTTAGGGAAGTTTGCAGTAGGTGCCAGTTAAACCCTATGCAACTCTGCCCCAACTTTGTTAGGGTAGTTATGGGCACAGTAGCCCTTAATAGGCTGCTCGGCCTCCATCTCGATTGGTGGGACTTACACTACCTCTATAGCGTAGTCCCTACAATCGACAACAACTTCTACTTCAAGGCCAGGGATCCCAACCATAAGCTTATCACCGACCTGCCAAATTCCTCCAAGGGAGAGGCAGACGACTACCTCGTAGTCACTGGCAACTGGGAGCCCAGAGATGCCGAAGGGAGGACCATTGGCTTTGCCTGCCCCACAACTCCTGGCGGACTGCGTTAGTACCTTCATACCTGTATCATTGTTTTATTTATTTGCTTTCCTTTAGAAACTGTAATTGATTGTTTCTTCTTCGTGTTATTTTGCAGCGGACAACCTTAACCACGGTGGTCGCCTGATCCACGGCAACCTCCACCGCGAGGACATCGCCAGAGCTCTGTACTTCGACGGCTTTGCACCAACCCCAGTTGGTCTTGGCCGTACAGCTCACTTACTATTGGGCTACACCCCATCGTATTGGGGAAACGTCAGAAGGGTCGGCGAGCCAAGATCGAGACACCCCTGGCCTCCAGCTGCTCCCCTGGTTGCCACTCGCCCCCCTGGAGAACTAAGGACCGGTCGATCCAGGAGAGGCCGAGCTAGGAGAGGATCCCAACGTTCCCGAGCTTCAACAGATCTCCAGCAACAGATCACTTTTGCCCACGTTCCTGAGATCCTGACAGCCATCCCTATCCTCAACCGTACTGACGAGGAGCCTAGCACTTCTGGAAGGGTTATAGTAGAAGAGGAGGAAGAAGAAGAAGAAGGGAGAGAAAGAAGAGGCGAACCCGATCATCGTGCTATCATTCGCTCTCTCGCCGAGCAATCCGCCCTGTTAGCCGATTCGGACGACTCACCAGGCTATTCTCCTTCACCAGATCGAGGAGAGATGCCTCGTCAGCCGATCAACCTGCTAGATGAGCTAAACCTTGGCGGAGCTTCCCGTGCTCCACCAACTGCTCGTGTCATCACTTCGTCCCAAACGTCATCCCCCTCTCGCCTTGAGGATCAGAGAGACAAGAGGCCGATAGAGAGTCCTCAGTACGGCCAACCCCCCTGCAAAGGAGAAGGACTGGGGACATGAGCTCGAGCCAACCCCTCTCCAACTCTCCTCCTCTGGTACAACCCTGGGCCCCATTGCTTGCTCGCCCCGATGGTACCTTTGTGAACATGATCGACAAAATTTCCTCTGTGGATGTCGCCTATGGCGTCTCCCGAGCTGCTCTTCTCCCCCTGGACATGGACAGGGAAAAGGGCAACTCCTACGACAGCCTTATGAAGTCCATTTTTCAATCCAGTGCTAAGGTAAAAAAGAGTCTTCCTTCTACTCTTTTCTTGCATTTTTATCCCTCCACATATCGGTTGTTTCTTACTTTGCAGATCATGCAAAAGGCGTCGGTTGGTCTGGAGAGGGCTAAAGACGCTGAGAAGGAACTGAAGAAGGAGCAAAAAAGGAGCAAAAAAGGGCGGAGAGAGCTGAAAGAGAGAATGCCCAATATGCTCAGTTGCTGAAAGATGCTCGGGAAGAGACCGAGGGACTGCGGAGGGCTAATGCCGAGCTAAGGGGGAAGGCTGAGGAGGTGGAGCGTGGACTTCGGCAACAACTTGCTGACGCAGAGGCCAAAGCTGAAGCTGAATATGATCGTGTTGTTGGCGTGATTACGGACAATTACAAGGCGCAGATGCCAGTTGTTCAAGATGCCGTCTGGGGTGCGGCCTGGCAGAGATGTCTCACCAAGCTAGGTGTGGATCCGTCTTCCCCTCTCTGGGCCGACATGGAACTTCCCAGTGAAGTAGCTACTGCCCAAGTCAATTCTGATGCTGGGGCTCAACCCAACTTAGAAGCTCAACCTGAGTCTACTACCGAGCTGACTCCAACAGAGGAAACCATCACTGATCTTACTGTCCTAGGAGATGGTACTGCCGAAGGCCTTAGAGGTGACAACCCTGACCCTAACCTTGCCACCAATGCTGGTCAGCACGGTGAAGAGGCTTGATGCCTATTTTATCCTTATTCTGTTATCATCTGAACTCCTATTCGTGACCCTGCGTGGTCTGTTCGGTCGTCTGTGGCCTGTTTTTACTTTGATATTTGATGCTGGTACTTTTAAGTATTTTCGTACTTGTTATGCACTCGTACTTCTGCAAGCGTTTTCAAGTATATCTTTATCAAGTTTTCTTTATGCAGTACTTGTAAGCTTCTTCATGCTACACTTTTTCTGCATGCTAGGTGTTCAAGTGTCTTTGCACTTTTCCCCGACCTAAGTGTTTTCATACTTAGATATTTACCAATATTCGTTGGAATTTGTATATCTAAGTTTATTCGTACTTAGAAATCATTGCAGTATTCGTTGCAGATCTAAGCTTTTCGTGCTCAGGAAGTTATTGCAATGTTCGTTGCAAATCTAAGTGTTTTTATACTTAGAGTTTCTTGCAATATTCGTTGCACATATATACACTAAGTTTCGTCATACTTAGAATTTTGTCGTCGCAATATTCGTTGCAATTTTGCAATACACGTTTGCCAATCTGAGTTTCTTCATACTTGTAAATTTGTTGCTGCAATATTTGTTACGTATACACACTATCTGCTCCCCAATAGGAATCCAGATTGGAAGCAACTTGGGTTCATATTTAAACAACATCACAGTAGGAGAAAAATGAAATTTTATTAATAAAGACAAAAATCTAAATAACTGTTGGTGATTTTATTCGTAATCCCAACAAGGTGCCAAAACAAATGTGAATTTATTCGTATTCACCTTAAAAAAAGATGTGATCGTATTCGTAATCACATGGACAAATCACTGGTAGAACTTTCTCAGGTTCTAGACGTTCCATGGCCGTGGTATAGGATCTCCATCTAGGTCGGCCTAACGATAGGCCCCAATTCCAGCAATTCCCACAATCTTATATGGGCCTTCCCAGTTCGGCCCAAGCTTTCCATCCGTAGATATTTTGGTGTTAGCCAAGACTTTCCTTAGGATTAGATCTCCAATTTTGAACTCTCTTGGTTGCACCTTCTTATTGTAGCTCCTCCGTAGCTGCTCTTGATATGCTGCTAAGGTAATAAGGGCACGCTCCCTTCTTTCCTCGGCGAGATCGAGTTGCTCGGCCAGGGCTTTATCGTTGCCCCCTGACTCCACGAGAGTTGTGCGAATGGTTGGCAATCCATTCTCCAAGGGAATTACTACCTCTGTCCCATAAGCGAGGGAGTACGGCGTCTCTCCCGTAGATCGTCGTGGGGTGGTCCTGTATGCCCAGAGCACGGCTGGAAGCTCATCAGGCCACTTTCCCTTCTTCCTCTCCAACCTTTTTTTGAGACTTTTGAGGATAGTTTTGTTCGAAGCCTCCGCTTGCCCATTGCTCTGTGGGTAAGCTGGGGTGGAATAATAGTTTCTGATGCCGTACTGAGCACAAAAAGCTTTGAACTTCTTGCCGAACTGGGACCCATTATCTGAGATGATGGAGTAGGGTATTCCAAACCTCGTGATGATCTTGTTCCACACAAACTTTTCCACCATGGCTTCGGTGATTTTTGCCAGAGCTTCACCCTCTATCCACTTAGTAAAATAGTCTGTGCCAATGAGTAGGAATTTTCGTTTCCCTGTTGCCATAGGGAGAGGACCCACGATGTCTAATCCCCACTGAGCAAACGGCCACGGACTGGTCAGAGGCAACAGATCCTCCGCTGGAGCTCGGATGAGAGGGGAGTATCTCTGACACTTTTCACACTTCTTGACAAAAGCCTTTGCATCCTCCTGCATGTAAGGCCACCAATATCCCTGGGATATTGCTCGGTGGGCAATTGACCTTCCACCAGTATGTCCCCCACACGTTCCAGCATGGATCTCATGTAGGAATCCCTGAACAAGAGCTGGGTGTACACACAACAAATATGGGCCAAGAAAAGACTTTTTGTAAAGCTTACCTTCTGGAGAGAGCCAAAAGCGTACTGATTTGGTTTTGACCTTGTGAGCTTCCCTCTTGTCTTCTGGCAATGTCCCATCTCGTAGGTATGCCACTATTGGGTCCATCCAGCTCGGCCCAAACTCTGTTTCCATCACGATCTCTACCGCTCGGCCAATGCTCGGTTCGCTCAAGTAATCGACAGCTATTGTACGGCAGTACTCCGTGTTTACTGCTGATCCTAAGCATGCCAATGAGTCTGCGTGTGCATTCTGTCCCGAGCTGATTTGTTGGATGTGAGCTCTGTTAAACTTGTCAAGCAAATCCTTGGCCACTTCTGAGTATGCAGCCATCTTCTCGCTCTTCGTAACATATTCCCCTGAAAGCTGATTAACAACTAATTGTGAGTCACAAAATATCCGTAATTTTGTTACCTTGAGCTCCAGGGCGCTCCTTAATCCAGCGAGCAATGCTTCATATTCTGCTACATTGTTTGTAGCACTAAATCCCAGCCGTAGTGCTTGCTCCAGTACCAAACCTTCTGGAGAGAACAGTACTACTCCTGCCCCAGATCCTTTGTTGCAAGCTGACCCATCAACATAGAGCCTCCATTCCTTTGGGTCCAGATTGGCCATTCTCGTTGGCTGCTCGGGGTGATTGATTTCTTGCTCCTTCTCGTGGAGGGCTGGTGGAGGTGGAGCCACCATTGGGGTAAACTCGGCTACAAAGTCAGCCAAGATTTGCCCTTTAATTGCCGTCCTTGGCTGATAGTCAAGGTCGAATTGGCTCAATTCGATGGACCACTTGGATATTCGTCCAGAGAAGTCTGCCTTTCTAAGCAAGGCTCTTAGTGGATATTCTGTGAACACAGTAATGGGATGCTGTAGAAAGTAGTGAGGTAACTTTCTTGAAGCTATGACAAGAGCGTACACCAATTTTTCTAACGGTAGGTAACGCGTCTCAGCATCTAACATTGTTTTGCTCACAAAGTAGACCGGAGCTTGCTCTGTCCCCTTTATTCGTAGGAGAACCGAGCTGAACGCATGATCAGATACTGCCAGGTATAATATCAACCGCTCCCCAGCTTCTGGAGTAGAGAGTAAGGGTGGTGATGATAAGTAACTTTTTAACTTTTGGAAGGCCTGTTCCTGCTCGGCTCCCCACTCATAGCCTTCTCTCTTCTTCAGAAGTTGAAAGAAAGGTCTGCAGCGGTCTGAGGACTTGCTGATGAAGCGATTAAGAGCTGCTGCCATCCCTGTTAGCCTTTGGACCTCCTTTGTGGTCTTTGGGCTTTGAAGGCCTTGCAGAGCCGTGATTTGATCCGGGTTGGCTTCAATCCCCCTTTTAGTTACTAAGTGCCCGAGAAACTTCCCCGAGCTGACTCCGAAGGCACACTTGGAAGCGTTTAACTTCAGCTTGTATTTTCTCAGAATGCCGAAAGTCACCTTTAGGTCGGCAAGGTGATCAGGCTTCAACTTGCTCTTGACCACCATGTCGTCGATGTAGACTTCCATGGTTTTGCCGAGCTGTTCTGTGAACATCTTAGTAACTAGCCTCTGGTAGGTTGCTCCAGCGTTCCTTAGCCCAAACGGCATAACTTTGTAGCAATAGAGCCCCCTGGGAGACATGAAAGATGTCTTCTCCTGATCGGGTTCGTGCATAGTTATTTGATGGTATCCTCGATATGCGTCAAGGAAACTCATCCTCTCGTAGCCCGATGTAGCATCCACAAGTTGATCAATTCTGGGCAGTGGGAAGCTATCTTTGGGGCATGCTTTGTTGAGACTGGTGAAATCCACACAGACCCTCCACTTCCCATTTTTCTTTTTGACTACAACTGTGTTGGCCAACCAATCTGGATAGCTCACCTCTCGTATGGCATCCGCTTCTAGTAGCCATTCTACTTCCTCTATTACAGCGTCTGCGTGCTGTGGGGCCGACCTCCTTGCCTTCTGCACAACTGGCTTGTGCTGAGGGTCCACGTTCAAGTGGTGGCAGATGACTTCAGGATCTATCCCAGGCATCTCCTGGGGGGTCCAAGCAAACACATCAATGCGGTCCTTAAGAAAAGTGACCAGATTTTTTTCCTCTAGCTCGGAGAGGGTCTCGCCGATCAGGAAATACCTCTCTGCATCGTCCTCTTGAATCTGTATTTTCTTCAATCCTTCCACCATCTTCTTGGTGGGATCGCCTCCGACGTCCTCCAAAGTTGGTTGGTCTGGAACTTCAACAGTCTGTACCAGCTCGGCTTTTGGGGATTTTCTCAGGACCATGGTGAAGCATTGATCGGCCACCTTTTGGTTACCTTTGATGCATTCTATTCCATCTGCTCCGGGGTACTTGATCTTCTGGTGGTAAGTTGAAGAGACCGCCCTCATTTTGTGCATCCATGTCCTCCCTATAATCACGTTATAGGAGGAAGGGATGTCTACCACAAGGAAGTCAGTCTTCAGTACTACTGATCCTGCTCGGACAGGTAGTGTGACCTTTCCCATAGGCCATACCGTTTGCGCACTGAAGCCGACCAGTGGAACTAAGCATTTCTGCAACGAGCTCGGTGGGAGTTCCATCTTTTTGAAAGTTTGGTAGTACATGATCTCCGTGCTAGCTCCCTGATCGACAAGAATCTTCTCCACGTCATAATCCCCTATTCGCAGGGTAATCACCAACGCATCGTTATGTGGCACAACTACTCCGTCCAGATCGTTGTCAGTGAAGGTGATTGGGTTCTCCATGACTTCCTCAGCCCTCGGCCTCTTCATGCCGAGCTTCATGACCTGTTTTGCCTGGCCGTTGACCCTCTGGATGTGCCTTATCTCGTTGTTGGTATAAGGGGCGACTAATCCATGTATCATATGGATTGTTCCCTTTGGACCTTTCTTGTAGTCCATCTCTTCTACCAGATCAGCATCATTCTTGCTATCAGCCAAGAATTCTTTAAGATGGCCCTCCGCCACCTTCTCATCCAAGAATCTCTTGTACTCCACACAATCCTCAGTCATGTGCCCCCAATCTCTGTGATAGCTGCAGTGCTGATTGGTTGCCCTCCTCTTCTCTGGGTTCCCAGTCATTTTTGGGGGTCTTCTGAACCACTGTTCGTTTTTTATCCTGTACAGCATCTTGTAGATGGGTATATTGAAAGTCGCCATAACACTGAAGTACGACTTGGGGTCTGGGTCAGCTTTTTCCTTCTTCTGCTGTGCATAATCCCTCCTTCCCGTCGTGAAGTCTTTCTTGTACGCCTTTGGCTCCATTGTCTTTTTCTCTGGGAGCTGAGGTTGTCCAGCGACAATCTTTCCTCCTGCTTGCAGGATGTCGTCCTCTACCCGTGCATGCTCCTGAATTCTCTCCATCAGTTTGGCCACAGTCTTGACTGGGTGCATGGTAAGCGATTCTCGTAGCTTACTTTGCACGGGCAAACTTGTTTTGAACGTTGCCAGAGCATACTCCTCACTACAATTTTCAATCTCGTTGAAAGTTTCCCAGTAACGCTTTGAGTCGTGTCGCAGAGTCTCATCATCCCTCTGTCTCATAGAGGTTAATGCATCCAATGTTTTTGGAGCTGCTCGGCTCGTAAGGAACCGTGCAGTGAATTCCTCAGCCAGTTGAGTCCAGCATAAGATGGATCCTTCTAGGAGCTTATGGTACCAACTTAAGGCCACTTTTCCTAGGCTGGATGGGAACATCTTGCACAGCAATGCATCATCTTGCTCATGCATAAACATGGCCTGCTGGTAGTGTTGGATATGGGCCACAGGGTCCGTGTTAGTTTCGTAAGGGATGAACGCTGAGTGTTTTACCCGGCTCGGCGTCTTCTCTGCGCGAATCCAATGGGCCAGTGGTGATTTGGAAATCTGGCCTAGGGCTTCCTTAGCTGCCTCTCGTGCAGTCTTAGGGCCTCCATCAGCTCGGCCAACGTCCACCCTTCTCGCGTGCTGCTCAGGAATGTGCTCATTGGAACCAGATCTCTCATATCTGTCCCTAGCGTGCTTCCTTCTTTCTCTTTTTTCCACTGAAGCACTCCTTTCTCTCCGTTTTCGTGGAGAGGCTGCTCGGTCAGCAAAGACGTCATCATGATGATGGACCCTTCTTTCTTTTTCGTACTGCACGGATCTCGTCCGCGAACGTAAATCCTTCTCCTTCTCTTGGAGTTGTTTCTTCAGGTTCTGAATCTCTCGTTCTCGTCGAGTGACTTCACGGGCCAGTTCTTCTGCCTCCTGTTCTCTTCTGTCGAGGCTATCCTCTTTTTCTTTATTCCTAGTTCGCCTGTGATCATCCCTTCTCGGTGAGCTCCTCCTCCGTTCATGTCGGGTTGAGGCCTCCCCACCTCTTGGTGGTGTTTTTGAACGTTTCCGTCGCTCGTTTGATCTTGGGGAATCATAGTTTATCAGGCGCGTATCCCTGAACTTTGGAATTTCAGGGATATGCCCTATGTTAAACCTTCTAGTGGCAGGCTTCTTTTGTGGTGCTTTTAGAACTGTAGGAGTTTCGTCCACCTTTGCACTTTTTCTCGTAGTGTAAACAAGGGTGGTCCCGCCATCGTCCTCCACATCCTTCCTCTGTGGGGTGCACAGAAGAGGTTCTGAAAGCACCATTGTTGATCTCTGTTGGAAGGGATCAAGCTTTTCTATCAGGTTTCCCACAGACGGCGCCAATTGTACGGGGATAAATCCACGTAACCCTGGATCACGTGCTTCCTTGAATCAACCCTAGATCTACAAGACAGAAAAAGGGTTAGAGCACCTTTGCCTCTCGTTGGCAAAGGCCCTCCGATGCCTAAGTTAGTATCACGTACTTGAAAGCTCAAATCACAGTGCGTATGAAAATAGGTTTCACAGCGTACCTTTTGTCATGGTTCTTGCCTTGTATTTATAGGTGTAGACGTTCATCATCCTTAGGCATCTCGTGCCCCCTGTTTCCTATCCTCTTTAGGAATCCGTTTCCTAATAGGACTTTCCTATTAGGGACGAGTCTTTATGTCCTGCCAGATCTCGTCTAGCAGGGGTCTTCCTTTCCATATAGGACTCTTTCCTATATGAAATATACTCCTGACCACGTTAGGACTTCCCATAGCAATCCCTTATTTCACGGGATTGCTCCTTATTTCATAAGGAGCCGCTGTAGAATATTCTGGAATGTCTCACCGCTTCATTCGTGGCGGTGCCGTGCTTTCACATAGCTCGGATTAACCCGTACATAGCTCAGCTCATCACGCCGAGCTGAACTATGTATTCCAGAATGCTATTCAAGCTATACACATAGCCTACCTAGCTCGGCCATATCAGGGGCATCCTTCATGCCTTTCGCCGAGCTAGTGCATCCTGACTTATTAGTTTATTCTTTATTAATTCTAGCCTCATTCGTGGCCAAACCAGCCCGGCACAGGGTTTAAGAACTCCCTATGTGGTGCCGAGCTATTCACCCTCTCGTGGTGACCGCCATAGGCACGTGCTATGCCTAATAGTAGGGTAATCAGATTTTACCCACTCCAGTCCACCAGAGATGCTCTTAGGGGATAGGGTGTAATTGTGCAGAGTGAAGTAAGTGGGGTAGAGTGTACACTTGGTTTCCGAAGGGTGATGTTGAATGTGAGTAATAATGGCAGAAGTGGAGAGAGATCCGGACGGAAAGGAGAGAGACTTATCTTGGTCCATGTGAGGGTTGAGTGTAACTTTGCACATTCATTGTAATCAATAGGGTGGAGTGTTGGGATAGGGTTTGGTGGCATAATAAAGGCATGGAGTGGTTAAAAGTACAAGTGAAGTTGTATATATACCTTAGGGTTTTCGGATGCATCAAGTAGGGCATGCCCATTTGGCATAGGAACAGATGAGATTGCTGAGATATTTTTTTAGATCATGAGGTGGTGAGGATCCTGGCTTTGCATTTCTTATTGAGAAGTCACAGTGGCCATTTTGGCCTTGATAATAGATTTTTGTGTTCAAGAAAGTGGAGGTATTGATATGGAGGGATCAAGATGATTGGTTGTAAATAGAGTTCATATTATGTTCGGCACAATCGTATTTTGAGGTAACCTGGGGAGTATACGATATGCTTTCCATTTCTGGAATCCTTTCATTTCTATCATTTGGTACTCCTTTTGAATATCTCGTATCATTTGTTTGATTATGTGGAATTTTGTTGAAAGTGGAATATCATTTGTTATGGAAAATGATATATTTGGCTAGAGTGTCATGGAACTGTTTGGTACGATGATCGAGTGACCTTGCCAATATCTTGGCTAATCCAGGAAAGCCAGGTAGGCTAGGTGTAGTGGGTGAGGGAGGTCACTGATCATGTATTGTGGAGGACTGGGTATAAGGTCCCTTGTGATTTGTGAAATCGGCTTGATAATCATTGTTTATTGATTCCACTTAAGTCAAGCATTGTTATTTTGTTGTATCATATAGTTTCTGGTGATTTTTTTTTCAGTTTTGGAGCCGGATTAGTTAAGGTTGAATCGGAGGATTTGAGGATTAAATATTTGGTTGAGAGAATTTTATTTAGAGGAGCATTTAATTTCGAAGACTTTTGTATTAATTGGATAGGTGGCTTAATTGCCACCATTGGACGTGCCTTTTTGAATAAACAACTGAGATCATTCGCAGAGAGAGAAAAACCTTTGGCTTTTCACTTCCCCTTTACATTTACATAAAATCTTCAAGAAAAAACTTTTTCTTCCTCAATCTGCCACGACGATTTCCAGAAGAAGAAAAAACCTAACTGCACCAAATCCTTCTTCGCCAATCTCCTTAGAGCTTTTCATTTCGGTACGTTCCTCGTCTCTTCTCCTCTTTGTTTTCCTGTTGATGTATTTTAATCGAAATCTGGATCCTGTAGATCCCACTGATCCGATTGATCCTAAGTGGCTAACTCCTTGCTATTTTGATTTTAGCAGATTTTTACACTTTGTGATTAAGAATTACTATTCCCCTCGAATCCTCAACTTCGCCCCTCTCTTTTGTTCGAAATGAAGTTTATAGCAACCTTCTATATTTTTCCTCCAAGGATCATGGTTTCCTTTATGCCACAGCTATGGAACATGATAAAGTCCAGGAAAACCCAAACTTGTTTGTGAATCTGAGTGAGGAAGATTTTGACGACGACTGCCCACCTCTGATTGGCCGACGTGGGGGAGCTCTTCGATCTAGGTCAAAAACCCAATTTCTGTTGTCCAATCTAGCCTTTCTTCAGTAGACTGTATTCTGCTAGATATGGAACAATATTCTACTAATGAATTTGTGTCATCTGTTTCTCAAAACAACCTAGATTACCTTAGCGCTAGGTTTCAAATCTCTAATTTGATAACCCTTAGGGTTCCTTCGAGCTCGAACCGCGCTTGTTTCAGGTTTAAAGACGAGATCTCTCTGTATCTTGGGTCGTTTGACGGGGGACTTCACCTCCCTTTTCCAAGAATAGTACAAGAAGTCCTTGATTTTTACGGGCTTACTGTGAACACCCCGCGGAGTAAGTCCATGAAATTGATTTGGTTTGGAAAACGGTTTTGATTGATTGGATGGAGTCATCACTCAGGTTTATGGACCATACCCGAGAAACCTTTTGAAAAATGACTCTTTTTCCCTTTTGAATGGAAAATATATTACTGGCCTCGCAAAATGAGATTTTTTCGGGTCCGGGAGCTAGGTTACGCGAGGGGAAAGAATTTAAAGCACCCCTCACGCCCGGTGAAACCACCGGTCTCTACTAAATGTTTAAAGGATTTTGAAAACGTTGTTTGAAAGGACTTTGTACACATATTCATGAGAAAACACGGAAAATATATCAAAAAGATCAAAGAGATATGAATGGATGCTTGTGCAAAATGTCATGAGTGAATGATTCATGTACAAAAGATACTAAAACTTCACCAAATCACCCCCTAACTGCCTTAAGATGTCCCAGGATTTGATCACAAATACCAAACACATCACACCTGGACAGCAATCTGGGCACCTGGACTAGGCAAATCCAGGCGCCTGGATTGAATGAAGGCGCCTGGAATGGGCCAATCCAGGCGCCTAGATGGCCTACAAGACAGAAACTTTGAAACCTCATTTGCCACAGCAAACACCAAATGCAATATATTTAGCTGATTCATACACACTCTAAATGATGTTTAGCAACACAGTAGCAAGCATGGACCTCAAATTCAACTCAAATGCATGATATGCACTTAAAAGTGACTTTGATTTCGAATGATTCAATGATAGGATGCAATATATAAGACACATTTCAGACTTAATACACTATGTTCATGCATACAAGGTGCTACTTAATCTGATTATACTTATAGCCACATGAAATGGAAATGAGCTCATACCAAAAATGCAAGGTAAATGCTTGTATTGGACATTAACAATGATGGATGTACTTGTAACATTAAAAATTAACTAAATACTTTCAGTTTTGCATGATCAAACTCTATAAATGATATATGGACACACATGAACACCTCTCTCCCATATAACCTCTTTACAAAGTGTGATTATCACCTCAATGTGCTTTAAATATTCATTGTAATAGGGATCAGAACATGAAATATGATTAACCTAAACCAATGTAGGCAGATGATGTATCATGAACTAATTAAACTGCAAGAAAAACAAAGAATATGGTAAAAAGGAAGGGGATCCAAGCGCCTGCATGGAGTGAATCCAGGCGCCTGGAAAATGATGATCCAGGCGCCTGGATTGAGTCCTGATGTACAAAACAGATTTCTTTCTTGATGATTTTCAAACCTCTCCCAAGCCCTCTACTGGTATAGAAGACCAGTAAAAACTTGGTTGAGTTCCCCTCAGGGCCTACATGAGCATTTTTGGTAGAAAAATCTACCTATGAAGACTTGATTTATGAACTTGAGAAGATGGCTTGATGGTTTTGGTACTTGGACAGGTCTAAACTGGCTGTTTTAGGAGGTCAATATCTTATTATGAATGCTTGGTTATGGCTTAAGGGTAGGAATGAAAGTATGTATAGCTATGATGAGAAGAAAAAGGGGTTTTGATGATTAGAAATGGATGAGATCAAAGGAGATTGATTGAGGGTAGGTTTTCTGGAAGTATTTTGGCAGAGTAACAGTAAGGGAGTGGTGAGAGTTTTCAGCCCCTGAAAATGGAGGAGAGGGGGAGCTTAAATAGGCAACAAAGGGTTCAAAGTGGACCACTTGAACCCTTTGAAAGGTTGAGGGGTCAACTAGGGGTAATGGCTAGATTTAATGATCTCCCTCTCACTTCCCTTCAACTGATTCTGCAGAAAATCTCGAGCAAATTTTCTTCCCGCCCACTAACAACTTAAACCACACTCAACCTGGGCTGATATCCAGGCGCCTGGACTCTTTCCAGGCGCCTGGATTTGGCCAATCCAGGTGCTTGAAAGAGTAATCCAGGTGCATGTGTTTTAAGGTTTTGGGCTATTCCAAGGTTCCAAGGGGTATTTTGGTAATCTTATGGAAGGTTATTGGTTGGGACTTCAAGCCTTTGGATCAAGCCTTATATGCTCTTGTTAGTCATTTTCATCCTCGGGGAAGGTGTGGAATTCCAAGGGTCCGAATTGGGATGTCTACACTTACTCCAACCCAAATTGCCCCTAACTGTTGGAGGCTTTTAAGTGGTGCTGCCTTTTGGGCGGCTATGTCAAATAACATAACTCCCTTTTACCTTGAGATGTTCCTCCACTTATATGCACTTAAAAAGCTTCCTAATTTTAACAGGTGGTGGTATTTCTGTGAAAGGGATATAAAATCCCCTCTTCTCACTGGCATCCCCGCCTCAAATGAAGAATGGAAGGATAAATTCTTATTTGTTGGCGGATCTGGTTGGGAGTTCCTGAGCTGGGATGAGTCCTGAGCTCCCTGGATCCACCGTACATGGGGATCTCCTTCTAAAGTGAGTAACTTTCTACTCACGCTGCTTTATTTACTTTTTTCTTATGTTGTTGAGTTGACTTCTTCTTTACATATCCTAAGGCCGTAGCAAATTTGGTCTTCCTTTTTGCTGGTAATCATCTATTTCAGCTTTTCCACCTCCTTCATCAAGATGGCATTATCTTGACTTGCTCGTCGGCAAGCCACAAATATTTTTTGCATACCCTGCAATGTAAAAGTAGGATAAGAAATTAGAATAGGTTTAGGAATTTCGCAACAAACACAAGGCGAAGAACTTACCCTAATGTTGTACTGAAATCTGGTCTTCACCAACCTATCATACGTAGATGCCTTATCTTTCTCAAGGTCTTAAGGAAGCAGAACGGCTTGGGCAACGCCAAATGCCACTTTAGGAGAATCTACTTTGTCCTCAACAGTGATCGAACGATCACCCCGACAAAGAGAATGATTCCATATATCAGCTCTGAGATGGTAGTCCTGATTAGAAGTAGCCTTACTCGTTGACGTTGTGCGTCGCCGTTGATGGTAGTCTTGATTAGAAGTATCCCTCACCACTGCTCGTGCACCGCCTCGATAAGAAGGAATGTATGCTTACGGAATGTGGGCAGCACAACCAAGCCCCACATAATGAATGTTTGGGATGCTAGCAAATCTCAGCACTCTGTTAATTTTAGAAATATGTACTCATTCATGCACAACAAAAGGATCATTAACATATTTGAGTTTAGGGACGCGAACAAGTCATACTCAGAAGAAAACACAAAGTTTGAGTTTAGGGCTAACGTGGATGGCCAAAAACGTGGCGACAGTGTTCCCCCATGACGTCACATGCATCTCTGGGCTTGAAGTTTTCAGTTATGATTTGGTAGTCATCATTCTCTCCTCAAGTGGACTTCGGTAAGTCCGTTATCAGCTTTTTTATCAATGTTGAGCCTTAAGGTAAAACATATATTGTGGAGTCGCCACAACAATATATAGTCGAGGAATATTGGACCAACTCACATGAGTCCCAACAAGTTGTTTAAGGCTTTGACTCCTATCACAATGCGAAAAAAGTTGGGACACAATTTCCAGGACATGAGATGCAACCTACTGCACACCTTACGAAGAGAAGGGTGCAGAGGAAACATAACTCCACCTTCAACTATGGCCAATAAGGGAATGTGGATCATATGCTCTGTCTGGTTAAACCTATCGGCATTAGGAGTGGCGAGTTCGAGGTTAACGTCTCGAGGTACATTATAAAGACGCCGGAAACATGGCACATTTTCAAGCGAATCAAACATTTTTCTAAATTTTCCCATCCCAGAAACTTTTGGAAAAATGGGTACGAAGAAAACCTAAAGACTGTAATCTCAAAACGAACAGACAAGAAGTCTAAAAAGTAGGTATGAAATAGTAACATGCAATGATCGACAATTATAGAAATGTTTTCCGGCAAAAAAAACGAAGAACAATGGCCTAAAAAGATGAGGTTGCAGACCTTTGCTACAATAAAGATGGCAGAAGTGGAATTCTTCTTTCTCTTGCAAAAAGATGAAGAATTCAAGAAAGAAGTTGATATTGAGAGTATAAGTTCAATTTTTGAATCTCTAAATTTGAAAAGACGGCTTGCGTCATCCTAGACGCGGTCTTTCTCCTTATCGAAGAAAGGGTGTGTCAAATCTCATTAATGTAAAGGGATTTTTGTCCCCTGAAGGACACAAAGAATACATAGAGAACCTCAGCTAATGGTATGTGCACATACATTGATTAGACTACTCGAAAGGAGAGATGACGAGCAGAAGTGCAATTACAAAAAGTTGCAATATGTGCTCGGCGGCTGAAGATACCAAACAATACCATTTTGGAATCGCAACATGCGAACAAGTGTTGGAGCTTTAGTCATCTTGCACGAGAAGAAATGATGGCAAAAGCTAGGGAGCAATTGTGAGGGATGTTTCCCCGAAATCCTAAAAATGACATAGAAATATACGGACTATGTGCCATGTCAGCACATACCGCGAAAAAGGGGGTTTATGATTGTTGGAAATTCGGTATGAATGAAACGGGGCATTCAGAGGATCTTACGAGGCAACCGAAGGGACCCCACGAAGTGTGTGAGGAGCATGATCAAATTCGCTGGTTAATACGCTATTTACACCCCTCCATGATGAGATATGATGGCATTCAAATTTCTATGGCAGTTTTCTTCCACAATTCAAATGCTGCATTTGTGAGGGGAGTTTTGATTTGCAGAATTCATTGGCTACATTTGATCTCGTATTGAATGAGGAAGCTCCCCCATTATTCACGTATTGAATATTCCGGCTCCTCCTTCAGCTATAAAAGGGCAGCACTGTTATATGTTGTATCATCAGATATTCATACAACACATTACATTCCAGAAATTTGTAGTGGCCCGCTTCCTTGATTACTCTATGAAAGATTCAAAACCTTTAACTGTACAGGTCCAAGACCTCCAGATATTGATCAATGAAATCAAAGCAGAGGGGATGCTGCTGCCTGAGCCATTTTTTTGTGGCTGCAATCATCCACAAGCTTCCAGAAACAGAGGAGTTTAAGAGTTATCTCATGTTCAAGAACAAGGAGATAACATTGGAGACTCTTTTCTATAAGCTCAATGTCACTGAAGGAAATCGGGCTAGGGAGAAGGCTACCAAAGAGGCCGAAATGGCAAAGGCCAACATGGTGGAGCATGGTCGTCCTTCCTCAAGTGGTGTGAAAAAGAACCAACATGACAAGCGGTCTGACAAGCAGAAGGGCAAGAGTGTCAATCTGGGACCGAAGGGCGATGTCGCTAAGAAGCAGAAAGAGAAGTTTCAAGGGAAATGCTTCAATTGTGACAAGTTTGGCCATAAAGCATCAGAGTGCTAAGAAGCATATTGCAGAAGCCTCAGGAGGTAGTTCTAACATGAACCTCTCAGCTATGGTATTTGAGGTGAACATGGTGGGCTCGAATCCACAGGAGTGATGGATTGACACTGGGGCTACCCGTCATGTGTGTTGTGACAGGAAGATGTTCACATCCCTCAAGCCGGTTAACGGGGAGAAGCTGTTCATGGGGAATTCAGCAACCTCAGGTATTGGTGGAGAAGGAACAATGGTCTTGAAGATTACTTCGGAGAAGATGTTGACCCTGAACAAGGTGGTGTTCGTGATTGACATTTGCAAGAATCTGATATATGGTTCTTTGCTGAGCAATCACGGCTTCCGCATGGTGTTTGAATCAAATTGGGTCTTTCTGACTAAAGCTGTATCATATGTAGGGAAAGGCTAAATGGCCAATGGTTTATTTAAAATGAATGTAATGACTGTTATCCCTGCTATCAATAAGACAAACGCCCCAGTTGCTTATGTGCTTAAGTCTTCCATTTTGTGGCACGGTAGACTAGGTCATGTTAATTATGAATCTATGCGTAGATTAGTTAACTTGGACCATATTCTAGCTTTCCATATTGATACAAAACACAAGTGTGAAACTTGTGTCAAAGCGAAGTTAACTAGGTCTTCGTTTCGATCGGTTGAAAGAAGTACCGAACCATGGGGTTAATCCACACAAATGTGTGTGATTTGAAATACGTCCAAACGCCGAATGCAAACAAGTATTTATTACTTTTATTGATGATAGCATGAAATACTGCTATGTGTACTTGCTAAAAAGAAAGGATGAAGCGTTGGACAAATTTATTCTTTTTAAGAATGAGGTGGAGAACCGACTTAGCACTAAGATTAAAGTGGTGAGAAGTGACCGAGGTGGTGAATTTGAATCACCGTTTGGTAATTACTTGTCTGAACACGGTATTATCTACCAAACCACTGCACCTTACTCGCCTTAGCAGAACGGAACTGCGGAGCGCAAGAATCGCACATTGAAAGAAATGATGAATGCTATGTTGGTTAGTTATGGGTTACCTCAGAACATGTGAGGTGAAGCGGTGCTCATCGCTAACTATCTTTTGAGTTTGGTGCCCCGCAAAAAGTTAGATAAAACACCTTATGAGTTGCTCAAAGATAGGAAGCCTAACTTTAAGCACTTACGAGTGTGGGGGTGTTTTGCTAAGGTAGCAATACCTCCTCCTAAGTATGAGAAGATAGGACCGAAAACCGTTGACTGTGTGTTTATCAGTTATGCACACAATAGTAGTGCATATTGGTTCCTTGTGTATGAGTCTGGAGTACCAAATATTCACAAGAACACCTATTTGGAGTCTATAAATGTGCCATTTTTCGAACACATTTTTCCGAATAGATCCATTGGAGAGTCCAGTTCAGTGAAATGGACATTGCATCCTGCTAATCATAGAAATGGAGACCAAGAAGAGGAAGTTGGTGTAGAACCCAGACGCAACAAGCGTTCTAGGACATCAACGTCGGTCCAGACTTTCTAACTTATTTGTTAGAAAGTGAGCTTCGGACTTACAAGGAAGTTGTTAGTTGCCTTGAAGGTCCTTTGTGGAAAGAGGCTATTAATAGTGAAATCGACTCAATCTTACAGAACCATATGTGGGAAATGGTGGATCTGCCACCAAGTAGTAAGCCTCTAGGCTATAAGTGGATCTTCAAGAGGAAGATGAAAGAAGATGGGTCGATAGATAAGTACTTGTCATTAAAGGTTACAGGCAAAAAGACGGCCTAGATTACTTTGATACTTACTCGTCGGTCTCAAGGATCAATTCCATTCGGATGATAATCGCTATTGCTGCTTTGCGAAACCTTGAGAGACATCAGATGGATGTAAAGACAGCTTTCCTAAATGGCGATTTAGAATAAGAAATCTATATGGAACAACCCGAGGGTTTTTCTGCACCAGGCCAAGAGGGGAAATTCTGTAAGCTTGTTAGATCTCTGTATGGTCTAAACCAAGCGCCGAAACAATGGCATGAGAAGTTTGACAATGCAATGTTGTCTAGTGGTTTTCGCAACAAAAAATGTAACAAATGTGTTTATGTCAAGGACACTAATGAAGGATATATCCTTTTGTGCCTCTATGTTGATATGCTCATTGTTAGTAGTAATGACAGGGTCATTCGATCTACCAATAACATGTTAAACTCAAAGTTTTATGGGGCTTGCAGATGTGATACTAGGTGTGAAGATCACCAGAACATCTAACAGACTTGCATTGTCTCAGACACACTACGTTGACAAAATTCTTGAGAAGTTCAACCAGTCTGATACAAGCATCGCAAGAACCCCCGTGGACGTAAGTCTCCTCTTATCCAAGAATGGGGGGGAAGGGTTGTCCCAATTAGAGTATTCTTGGATAATTGGCAGCCTCATGTACTTGATGAGTTGTACAAGGCCCGATATAGCCTACTCAGTTACCAAACTGAGCAGATACACGTGTAATCCAGGACATGATCACTGGAAGGTGATAGTCAGGGTACTACATTATTTAAGGTATACTTGTGATTTAAGACTGCACTATTCCAGATATCCAGCAGTACTAAAAGGGTACTGTGATGCGAATTGGATATCGGATATGAAGGACTCGAAATCCACGAGTGGATATGTCTTCACGCTTGGTGGTGCAGTAGTTGCTTGGACATCTTCTAATCAGACGTGTATAACATGGTCTACAATGGAATCTGAATTCATTGTTTTAGATAAAGCAACAGAAGAGGCCGAGTGGCTATGCCAGTTCCTGGAAGATATTCCAAGATGGTTGAAACTAGTGCCAGCTATTAGTATCCACTATGATAGTCAAGTTGCAATTGGTAGGGCATTGAGTGCCAATTACAATGGTAAGTCTAGACATATACATCGAAGACACAATACCATTAAACAACTACTCTCGAGTGGGGTTGTCTCAATTGACTACGTGAGGCCAAAGGACAATATTGTGAATCTGCTAACCAAAGGGTTATCTCGAGATCTAGTTGAGAAAGCATCGAGAGGAATGGGGCTAAAGCCACTACGCTCATAGTTACCGTGGGGGTAGCCAACCTAGATAAATGGAGATTCTAAGATCTAGGTTCAATTAGACTACCTTTTGCGTGTAATAGAGAACAGACACTGTGGAGATTTGATCTCTAGCCCATTTCTATGATGCAAAATAGTGAAGCCTATAAAGTGGGAAAAGGTTAAGCAATGCTTTTAATGACTCTTATGTGTTGGAGATGTCGAGCGGGGTATAACAGGATACCCTTTATAAGAAAGTCACCTATGTGAGTATGAAGTGGGGCCGCTTCTTTGAGAATCCTGGCAAAATTCTCAAGAAAATACTTGCAGGACCAGGAAGAGGGTGTCATGGCCGAAATGAACCGAACAGTGAGAACTGAACTACGTCAGGAGAAGTTCTGTGTGACGTCTATTGTCTTAGTTTACACCGGAGGCAGAACAGTTCAAAGTGGGACCATACATTGGTCTGCCAATAAACTCGATAGGCTATCACAAGGGAAGGTTCAAGGCCGAAAGCTACCTATCCTATGCAAGAATTATCTGTTGCCTCTCTCTCGGGTCAGCTTTGTACTCTGTGTTAGTATGCCTGTCAATTTTCATTCATGGTGGGGATTGTTGGAAATTCGGTGTGAATGAAACGGGGCATTCGGAGGGTCTTACGAGGCAACCGAAGAGACCCCACGAAGTGTGTGATGCGCTTGATCAAATTCGCTGGTTAATACGCTATTTACACCCCTCCATGATGAGATATGATGGCATTCAAATTTTTGTGGCAGTTTTCTTCCACAATTCAAATGTCGCATATGTGAGGGGAGTTTTGATTTGCAGAATTCATTGGCTGCATTTGATCTCGTATTGAATGGTTTGATCTCATATTGAATGGGGAGGCTCCCCCATTATTCATGTATTGAATACTCTAGCTCCTCCTTCAGCTATAAAAGGGCAGCTCTGTTATATGTTGTATCATCAAATTTTCATGCAACACATTACATTCCAGAAAATCGTTCTTGAGAGAGAGAGAGAGAGAGGCAGACACAAGTTTCAATTCGCCAAGGCAGTCGACAATGGTGTTCTGTCGACCGTGGTTCTAGTCGTTGTATCCTGGGACAAAGATGTCGGTTCATTCTACAACACCTACTGTAGGCGGCGCATCTTTGTTAAGGAGAGTGTGGTTACACACGACTCGGCACTGTTTGTATCTCTATTTTTTCCAATTATGTTAATTTCCAGTTCTTGTAAATTTCGTTGTAATCTGTTCATATAAATATATATCAGGGGAAATTGTTCTTTGGAATCTGTCATTGCCACTGTATTTTTTCCTACTCGGGTTAAATTCTAGGAGATAATTCTCCTCAGGAAAAGAAATATATATTTTTAAACAATTGATGTTTATGAACCAAATTGTGGTTTGAGAAACCATGGGTTATCTCTTGTTGTTTTAGTCAATAGCTACTTTTAAATTAATGTTTTCCATAGGCCACTATCGCTACTAATTGGAAGAATGAATCCTGGAAAAGGGATACAAGGTGATTAGGCATTATGCGTTTATAATGATTCAGATTGGGAACTCTAAAGGTTGCGGAGGTTCCTAACTTTTACTATTATGGACTGATCAGAGAGATCCGGAATAAGATGAACTGGTTTCGGTTTTTGGGAAAAAAGAAAAGAAGGTTTTTCCTTGTATATATATTCTGATTTTCTTTTAGGAGAAACTTGTTTTGGTTCTCTAAGAAATCATATTATATCTGGCCTTAACTTTTGTTTGTTTGTGGAAGTTTTGGTTATTGGTTTTCCAGAGGTACGAATCGTGGATATACGGATTCAATTCACACAATGCGTGGTTTATATACGGCTAATGGGTAAACGTTATTTGAGTTATATGTTGTTTACCTAAATTGTGGGATATATGTTTGCATATTGTATGCATACATTTTGTTATAGTAGATCAGTAAAGCCATTTGTTGCATGAGAAAAATGGCTTTGGAATTTGAAGAGCAGAGGTTTGCTTGTGTGTGTTGATGATCACATAGATTCCACCGCTAAGATTTTAGCATAACCGTTTTGCATTAAGTGACTACAGGTAATAAATATTTACATGACACTAGTGCTCATTAGTTGAATATTTTCTTGTGTATTCGACGTATGCGAGTAACAATCAGTGTGTTTTCTCCCTAATTAATATGAATTGTGAAGGATTACTTGTACTGGAGCTATGAGCATGTGACCATTGTGGTTTTTTTCCCCAATAAACTTCGATGTCAACTCTGTTTTCCTTATATTGGATGGCAATTTTCTAATTTTAAAGAAGATCGGTTATTTACTGGTCTGATGGAAGGAAAAAAGAAAGAAAGAAAGAGGATGTAGGCAGAGGACACAGATTTCTATCCTATGTTGGCAGGTTCTCACTTGCCGCATTATAAGAGGGTTCCGCTTGGCTTGTGCCTTGACTGCGGCTTGCTTGGCGCATGCTCAAAGGAGGAAAAATAGTGTGGCTTCCTCAATCAATCGTGCGCAACTCAACCTCAAGTGGGATATGTGGTAACATGTTTGGATTCCGCCATGGTCAATCTTACGCGACTAGACCTTTGATCGGTATCGTGGTATGCTAGATGGCTACGGCCTTAGGCAGTTGTGCGCGGCTAACCTTGGATTGGTGTGATGATCGGCCTCTGGAGCAGTCTACTTGACACTACTCGACCATGATCTTGTGAACATTGGACTGATTGGCTTCTGGGGTGGTCTGCTCGGCTTATGGCCGTGACACTACTCGGCCTGGGTCCTTTGAGGCAGTGTATGTGCTCGGCCTTGTGATCAACCAGTGGTAGGCTTGATCCATCCTTATGTGCTTGGCTTTATGTGCATAGCCAATGGTCGACTAAATGCACGCAACCCTTGTGCAGTGTGCGCGACCTATGTGGAGCACAACTGTTTGGTGCCCCAACAGTGGTTCCCACGGAAAACTTTTCCTCTCATTTATGTAGTGAGAAGGACAGGCAATTGCCAATGTTAAGTCAAAGAGACAGACTTCCTTTCAATAATTTGAAAGAAACACTGAACCGTTATATTTAATCTACGGTGATGGAGAGATAATAAGTATTTATAGTTTTGTCAAGAGTAGCACGAAATATTGCTACATGTCTTTGCTCGAAAGCAAGAACATGATTAAGGTGATGGATAGTGACCAATGTGGTAGATATGTTTACCGTTTGGTGGAACTAGTGTCCTACTTAAGTAGTTCACCAAATCACTACACCTTGTTTGCTCCATCAATATGGGGTTGTTGAAATATTATATCATGCTTAAGAAGCTATGATCTATGCTTTTGTCGATGAATTCTATTTTCACAGAATTTATGGAGAGAATAATTTCTCTACGCATATGATGGCCTTAATGAGGTACTATGCAAGAAAGTTTATGAAACCCATGAATGTGGGGGTATCTTGCGAAAGTGGTTGTTTCTATACCTAAGATGGTGAGAAAAGGCCTAATAATCGTTGCTTGTGTGCGCACAAGAACACGAATATGAAATCTAGAAGTGCATTATTCTTTGAACGTGCATTTCTTATAGATAATGCAAAGAAGAGTTTAAATTCTGTCAAGAGAATTTTAGAGACTGCTAATGAGAGCAGTTGAGACCAAGAACAGGAAGTTGATGTAGAGCCTAGACGTGAAAAAAGGGCTAGAGCATCAACATCTTTTGGTCCTAACTTTCTAACTTATCTATTAAAAAGTGAGCCTCGGACATACAAGTAAGCTGTGAGCTGTCTTGACGGTCCGTTATGGAAAGAGGCTATTAAGGGTGAAAATTGACTCTATTCTGCAAAACATACGTGGAGCCAGTGGATTTACCTCCAGGCAATAAGCTTGTTAGATCTTTGTATGGTTTAAAACAAGCGCCTAAATAATGGCATGAGAAGTTTGACTATGTGATGTTGTCTAGTGGCTTTCGAATCAAAGAATGTGACAAGTGTGTTTATGTCAAGGACACCGACAATGGATATGTCATTTTGTGTCTCTACGTTGATCTCATTGTTGGTAGTAATGATAGGGTCATTCAATCTACCAAGAATATGTTGAACTCTATGTTTGACATTGTCACGCCCTCAAATTTAATAACTCAAAATAAATATAATCCACGTGGGACAAGTCCAAAGTCGTACATTTTCCCATTTGAATAGTCAAAGTCAAAGTAGATACATTCTCACCACACAAAAAAATAAACGAGTTCTAGCTACGAGTACCCGTAACCCAAATGCATAAGTTTCAAGTTTTAAGAGTTATTACAATAACCAAATCGCCAAAAATATTAACAAATAGAAGTTACAAAACCATCTTTCAAAAATATAGAACAAAGATGGAAAAATAACTTCATGCTCGATGAACTCCAATGCTATGCAACCACACTTCAAACATCCATCTCATGCTCCATGCCGAGTACCTGAAAATTGATAGGTTGAGCTAACTAGCCCAGTAGGAAAACTACTCTACTAGCGCTAGGTGTATAAACATGATACATGTATAATGGATGGACATGGAGAAATGGATACGACCAAAACACAAGGTAAGGATGAACGAAAAGCTATAACTCAACCACGAGGTAACCAAAGTGTATCCAAGTGTCCAAAATGTGTCCAGGTATCCCGGAAGAATTTTAAGTAACCCACCAAGGTCCGAGCAATTACCAAAGTCCTCATTATTACATATCCAAAAATCAATTTTCGTCAAAAACACCAAGTTAACCAAAACATTCCAAAACCAACTTTTCATAAGAAGTATTCATCAAAGTTAATAGGGAAAATATCCCTCTGCCGGATTTCATGGGCTCCGTGCACCCCTGCCGGATTTCTTGGGCTCCGTGCACCCCTGCCGGATTTCTTGGGCTCCGTGCACCCCTGCCGGATTTCGCGGGCTCCGTGCACCCATGGCCAGGGTCACCAAACGGGTGATCCCTAGAGTTCATTTTATCCAATTATATCAACTCAAATCCATTTGTCTTTCAAAAGTTCCCAAAAGTCCCTTTTCTTTCAAAAATTCGCCGTTTTCGCCAAAAATGTGTCAACCGACGCGTGTCCGATACATGGAACATAAAATTAGTCAATTCACGTGTCCAAGGGTTAATTTTATAGATTCAAGGTGGATTCGGTGTTCAAAATGATGGTTTGGGTAAAAAACACGAAGATATGGACGATCGGGGACCAAACGGGCATCAAAGGGTGGCCTAAAACCACCCCAAAACAGGGGATACTCTCTGGAAAACAGGGGCAGCAGCCCAGAAACAGGGGCAGCAAGCAGATTTTCACCATAGTGGTGTGGAATTTCAACCCAAACATAAATGTGAAACTTAGGGCCAAAAATTGGATATGTAGAGTGACTAATGGACTTCAAAGGAGTGCCAAACAACCATCAATTACATCAAACAAGTACTCAAATTGTAGATCACGAAATTTAGCTCAACAAACCCATCTATGGGAGCAAATGATAAGTTAGATGGATTTAGGCAACAAAAACAAGATATATGACATATATCACATAGATACAACTAGAGGGAGTAGAATTTGTCTTCCTACCTCAAGAAATTTGCTTGAAATGAGTGGGTAAATGAAAACCCTAGCTTCCAACTTGCTCCACCCGAAATGTGTGCTTTCGGTGCGAAATCAATGCAACCCAAGCTTCAAAACGCGTAAAGGAGGTGATTTTAGGTGGGGTTTATGAAGGGGTCTTGAGGTTTTGTGGATTCTTGAGCTTGGAGCAAGAGAAAAAATGGGGGAGAGGAGTGAGAGGTGGCTGTCGGGCAGAGAGAGGGAGAGAGGGGGCTGATTTTCTTCTTCTTTCTTTTAAAATGCAAGACTACAAGTGTTTAAATGCTCTCACCTCTTACACATACACCCCTCAACTTTCTAGTGCACTTTAAAAACACCCAAATGCATTCTATCACTAACACATTGACCTCTTTTAATCAAAATTCAATTCCTCACATTTACCCAACATTTTTCCGGTAAAATTATGCAAAATTACGGGTCCTTACAGACATGAAGGATATGGGCCTTGCACATGTGATATTGTGTGTTGACATCACTAGAACATCTGACGGACTTGCGTTGTCTCAAACACACTACGTTGATAAAATTCTTGAGAAGTTCAACCAGTCTGATACAGGCATCGCAAGAACCCCCGTGAACATAAGCTCCATTTATCCAAGAATGGGGGGGAAGGGGTATCCAAATTTGAGTATTCTCAGATAATTGGGAGCCTCATGTACTTGATGAGTTGTACATGGCCTAATATAGCCTACTCATTAGCAGACTGAGCAGATACATGAATAATCATGGGCATGATCACTGGAAGGCGATAGTCAGGGTACTACAATATTTAAGGTATACTCGTGATCTGGGGTTGCACTACACTAGATATCTGGCAGTGCTAAAACGGTACTGTGATGCAAATTTGATATCGGATATGAAAGACTCAAAATCCACGAGTGGATATGTCTTTACGCTTGGTGGTGCAACTGTTCATTGCTAATCTTCCAAACAGACGTGTATGGCTCGTTCTACAATGAAATCTAAGTTCATTGCTTTAGATAGAGCAACAAAAGAGGCCGAGTGGCTACGCTAGTTTCTGGAAGATATTCCAAGATGGTCGAAACCAATGCCAGCAATTAGCATCCATTGTGACAGTCAAACCACAATTGGTAGGGCATTGAGTAGTGTGTAATGGTAAGTCGAGACATATATGTCGTTGACATAATACTATTAAGCAACTGCTCTCAAGTGGGGTTGTCACTGTTGACTACGTAAGGTTAAAGGACAATATTGCGGATCCGCTAACCAACGGGTTAACCCGAGAGCAAGTTGAGCAAGCATCGAGAAGAATGGGGCTAAAGCCACTACGCTCATAGTACCGTGAGGGTAGCCAACCTAGCTGACTGGCGATCCCCAAATCTAGGTTGAATGAGACTACTTTTTGCGAGTATTCAAGAACGATCACTAAGGAGACAAGGTCTCATGCCTGGTCCTGTATATTATGTAGAACAATGATGCCTGTAAAGTGGAAGAGGTTAAGCGTTGCTTTTAATGACTCTTATGCGTTGGAGATGCCGAGCGAAGTATATCAGGATACCCTTTATAAGAAGGTCACCTATGTGAGTATGAAGTGGGGCCGCTTCTTTGAGAATCCTGGCAAAATTCTCAAGAAAATACTTGTAGGACCAGGAAGAGGGTGTCATGGCCGAAATGAACCGAACAGTGAGAACTGAACTACGTCAGGAGAAGTCCTGTGTGAAGTATGATGTCTAAGTTTACATCGGTGGCGGAACAGTTCAAAGCAGGACCGCACACTGGTCTGCCAGTAAACTCGATAGGCTATCACAAGGGAAGGTTCAAGGCCAAGAGCTACCTATCTTATGCAGGAATTATATGTTGCCTCTCTCTCGGGTCAGCTTTGTACTATGCGTCAGTATGCCTTTCATTCATGGGGGGGATTGTTGGAAATTTCTCAGAAATTCGGTGTGAATGAAATAAGGCGTTCGGAGGGTCTCTCGAGGAAACCGAAAGGACCCACATAGCTGCTTATAACACGTGTTTATGGCTGAATATTACGGTGTTTATTGCTGGTTATAACACCTCGTAGCCTCCTCATGATAGAGATTGAATAGCAGTCAATTTTCTGCGGTTACACCATTCAAATTCAGGTTTTATGTTGGGGGTTTCACAATTCAATTGTTGAATTGAATTGCCCCATTCAAACCTCATATTCAAGGCTTGGGGCTCCTCCTCACCTATATAAAGGCAACATTGGGCCTTTGTTCCTTCACCAGAAAATCGTCTAACATTCCATGTTCCAGAAATTTATCTTTGAGAGAGAGAGGCAGACGCTAGTAAGTTCGCCAAGGCTACCAATGGAGGTGTTCCGGTGGTTAGTGGTTCTAGCCGTTTTATCCTGGAACGAAGACGCCGGTGCATCCTACAACACCCATGGTAGGTGGCGAATCTTTGTTAAGGAGACTGTGGTATCACAGGACTCGGCTCGTGTTTCCTAACACTGTTTGTATCTTTTTCCCGTTTATGTTATTTACATTACAGTTCTATTCATGTAACTTGTATCTCAGGTTATACCAATGAAATTGTATTTCTGAAATTCTGTGATTGCCGAATAATTTTTCCCGACAAGCTTTTTGCCGAGCAGGATCTAGTCATCAACCAATAACGAGCAAAAATCTAGTCGTCAAGACGTCAATCAATGACGAGCAGAGTGTGAAACCCTAATGAGGACCGCCTTACGAAATAAGGTGGAAGAGATACTTTGGACTATTCTAGAAGAATGGGGCTTGCGTCATAAGCATATCTCCCGCAAATAAGGGAAGAGATTAAGCTGCCATATTGTAGTGAGACTCCAATATGAGAAGGGATTTCTGACAAATAAGGAAGTCTAGCATGGCAAGGATTCTACTACCAAATAGGGACGAATCTCTAAATAGAAAGGATTCCTAACGTGAATAGAATCCTAGTTCGGAGAACAAGTAAATCAACATCTATAAATACAAGGTAACCTCAAGGGTAAAAGGTACGCTGTAATTCCTTATTAATTACAAGCATTGTCAATCAGTTTCCTCATAGTTCGTCATACTAACTTAAGCATCGAAGGGCCTTTGCCAGCTAGGACAAATGTGTTCTAACCCTTTGTTGGTGTTGCAGGATTAGGGTTCTTCCTCAGAAAGTGGAGTCGATTTTGTTGAGAGCCTGGAATTACCGTCGGTATTTTTTCCCTCTTACACTTTTTTTGAAATCTTTCTTTTATCTTTTTAACTTATTTTGATCTATTTTTCATTTCTTGTGAGTTGTCCAAACAACCACGAGTTACCTTCATAGAATGACATTGCTTAATGGTTTTTAAGTCTCCTTTTTTTTCTTTTGTTTGACTTCTAAATTTTAAGACCCGTTTTTTTTTCTTTTTTCTTTTTTCTTTTGTTGTCCAGGATCTGTTTTAGGTTTCCTTGTTTTTTAATCTTTTATTGTCTGTTTACCTTGTTTAAGACTATTTTTCATTTGTTTTAAGCTGTCGAAGGCAACCACGAATGAGCTTGATAGAATGATCAGTTTTATTTTGGCTCGCGTAAAGCACTACAATTTATTTCGCAATTAACCCTTCTATTTTCCCCTCTCTGAACTTCATAGTAGAATTTTAAGGTTTAAATATATGAAAACATCAACTTACAGTATAATCTATGTTTTAGCCTACTTGCTAAAGTCGGAATCTCGTTT
This sequence comes from Vaccinium vitis-idaea, assembly GCA_963854785.1. Taxonomy (NCBI): domain Eukaryota; kingdom Viridiplantae; phylum Streptophyta; class Magnoliopsida; order Ericales; family Ericaceae; genus Vaccinium; species Vaccinium vitis-idaea. The sequence goes on along the minus strand of OY978218.1, from coordinate 18,432,243 downwards.
GCACATCCATCGGCATTGATTGCATGGGATCGAAAAACTTTGGCTTTCTTGAACTTGTCCATAAATCATTTATCCAATTTGGATGAACACATTGGAAACCCAGATACCTCATTTGATATTGTACGACTACTTCGTCTTGTGGACCTAATATAGTTGCAAGGTGCCTTTGTTGCCCCTATTTTCATCTTCTTTTTTTTTTTTTTTGGAAGGCAAATATTTTCATCTATTGCCGAAGCAAAATGAAAGAGCAACTAGATAATCCGTGTGGTTGAGGAACCACTTTTTCAAAAAAGCACGTCAGAATATCATTCGAAATGTTCAAGTTTTGCATTTATGTCTTAACACAAGTAATTTGCGAAGATTAGAAGGAGAGTGATTTCCACACCCCCAAATTGTTATCTACACCCCTTTTTGTCTTTTACTGAACTTTGTATGAGTAAAAATTTCACTATAAGACAAAAAAAAAAAAGGACTGTGAATAACAATTTGGGAATGTAAAAATCAATTACCTAAAAGAAGTACTACAAAATTTCACACAAAAGACTCCATATTTTGACAAACTCCCAAGTGCAAAGAACTTGCATCATTGCTAGTTAATGGGTGTTTTGCAGCTACAAATACGGAAAACAAAATCATCAAAAAAGAAGGGTTAGATGACATCTTGAATCAACAAAGTGAATTTTGACATTACCAAAGTCATTTTTGATCTTTCGTTTGTCCCGTGCTATTGACTTGTTCCATGACATCTTGAATCAACAATTTCACATTCAAATAAGACGAACCACCTTCTTCCACTGCCTTCTTTGCCATCTCTCCGAATTCCCTTGCCCTTTTTCTTCTCTCTCCCGCCTCTACTCCTCCGTCCATCACTTCCTCCACCGCTTTCCAAACCGCTCCCCTCTCCACCACCGCCCCACACTTATCTTCGTCAAACAACTGGACAACTGACCGAGCCTCCCCAACGCTCACTCCAGTCTTTAATACCACCTCCACCAACTTCTCGTTGATAAATTGCTCCGCAAAAAGTGGCCAAGTAACCATCGGAACACCAGCACACACCCCTTCCAGAGTCGAATTCCATCCGCAGTGAGTCAAAACCGCCCCCACAGACGGGTGGTCTAATATGAGTACCTGCGGTGCCCACCCACGAATGATTAGTCCTCTCCCCTTAACTCTCTCCTCGAATCCGTCTTCTTGGATCCACTTGTAAACTTCCTCTGCTTTCTCATTGCCTCTTATAACCCAAACGAACGGGCGTTTGGACAACTCCAAGCCTAGTCCGAGCTCGATTAACTGCGTAGGAGCTAGACGGCTAATGCTCCCAAGACAAGCGTAGACTACGGAGCCTGGCTCTTGTTTATCTAACCATTTCATACACTCAATCTCATCAATTGAGGCCTTATTTCCTCTTTGGGCTTTATCTGAACCATCTTTGTTGCAGAGCGAGAGTGGCCCTATGCACCAAATTTTCCCTCCTTTGACCTTACGAATTTTGTTTACATATCTTTGTTCCAGCTCTTCAAAACTATTAACCACGGTGCCATAGGCTTCGGATTCAGCTAACCTTACTCGTTCGTGAAATTCTTGCACATTTAATAAGGATGTATTGAAACTTTCTGGGAGTTGGGATTTAGTCAATACGATAGTATCCGGAAAATTTGGCACAACAAAAGGCTCTGATATAGAAACACTTTCATGCACTTTGGATGCAAGTAAAGTGTGTGAACAGAGGAGAGAGAAGCAACTCATGCCATCGAAAACAATTCCCGGGATCCGAAACTTACGGGCAGTTTCGGCTGCCCACGGGAGAAGTTTATCGACAATCATGCATGTCGGTTCGGGCTGCAGCCGTTCGAACAATTGTTCAAACGGTTGTCGTAACATGTTTATCGCGACGAAAAATTTACTCATCAAGTCTGGAGAGGTGACGTTTTCGAGGGTTTCGCAGCCGATTGGTAAGCCGGCTTCTGCGGCGGGAAACGGGAGGTTGACGAGGCGAACGGGGAGGCCGGAGGCGGCGGCACGGTCGATGGTGTGGTGGAATCTGGCGGCGATGAGAGGGGTGGTGATGATAGTGACAGTTGGGCCATGTTGGGCCAATAATTTTGCCATGTCCATGATAGGGATGAAGTGGCCAGGTGCCATTAAGGGAAATAGAACAAAGTGAAGCTGCTTTGGGTTCTGTGAAGCCATGGAAAGTAGTGTGCGGTGGGTCAAGAAATTTTGGATATTGGATTTATGTAGGTGAGCCCATGTGTTTTTATTATATTTATAATTCGATGGCGAAGACCTAATACTTTTGTATTTACTTGGTTTTAGGTTTTAGGTATGAAGTTTCTTGAGTATTTTTTTTCGGTTTTTTTGAATTTTGTTTTGGCCCAAATTAATCATTCAATAATAGTCGAATTACACGTAAATTGCACTCCGCAACCAAAATTATGGAAAGAGAAACAAGTTCGCGTACACGGGCTTGTCTGTATCATTTTTGAATTTCGTTAAACTTTTTATTGATCGAGTGTTGGTCTCCGATAACATCTGGCAATATACATCTAATAATTCCAAAGCAATAATAATACAGACCACCTCATGACATGTAGTTGTGAAACATTACTAGCATAAAACAAATTCATTCTCCAAACACTGCTGAAAGTTTCCTTAATACAAAGTAGCAATTTTGTTTGTATTCAAATTTTTAAAAAAAATTACATTAATTATCTAGTAAATTACCAATAACATCATATATATTAAAGGGCAATAGTGTATGATGCAATATGCACCGACTCGTTTTTCTTGTGATTTCCAAGCACGACTTTGATTTCAGAATTGTCACTCGTTTGTGAATTTTAATACTCAAGAGTATCCCAATAAGATAAAAAAAAAAATGAGTTGGTGATGGAAAAATTCACGGGATTTGAAATTGCGTGATGGAAATCTTTGGATGTTTCCTCTACTAATTTTAAACTATTTTTCATTTTTCTTTACCTGTCATAAAATGACCTAATTTTTAAGTCTATTTTTTTTAAACTTATAAAATATGATAATTCAGAAGATCAGATTGAGTAAGAGGGATTTTGATATATCAATTATCATATATCCCTGTATTTGTTGTTTAGTGAGCTGTTCAATCCCTCTTTTATTCATTTATTTGACTTTCCAGCTAATCTTTAACTATTTTTCATTTGTTTTTAGCTGTCAAAACCAACTGCGAATCTGCTTCATAATTAAAATTATAAGAGTAATGCTACAATGTGCAACTCACCTTTTGGCATATGGTGTGCAATTCGTATATATAGCCACAAAATCTCATATAAGTCCACAGAATCTCATATTGACGAAAGTAAACACTCATATTGGAAATTACAAAAATAAATATTGGAACACCAAAACCCAATAAAAAGGACCACAAAATCTCATATATATATGAGAAAATTTTGGAATAAAAAAATCAAAAAAAATGGCAACCGGTTGGTCACCGGGCCCACCACTTGGCAAATGTGAAAAAAAAAATCGATATGAGATTTTGTGACTTTCAAAATGAGTGTTTGTGAAAGAAAATATGAAACTTTTGTGGTCCACTACAGTCCAAAAATTGTTAATAAATTTTATGAATTTTGATATGAGAAAGTGTGGCTGAGTATGTGAGATTTTGTGGACCAATACACGAAATTGGGGAATATGACTAAATGTGCGTGCTTATATTTATTTTTGTGGGTAAGTATATGAGACATGTCATTATCAATACACAACAATATTTTTGGACTGTAGTGGTCCACAAAAAACTCATATATTCCTCCACAAGTACTCATTTTTTAAACCAAAAATTCTCATATCAAATGACTTTTATATGAGTGTTCTTCGAAGTATATATGAGATTTTGTGGTATGACTCAATGTAGGCTAAAATATGTATTTCTGTGGCACATTATATGAGACATGTCACATCAATATATATACACACAATATGTATCACATTTTCACTACAGTCCAAAACTATCATATGAGATTTTGTGGCATATTTTATGAGGTTGACTTTTGCCAATATGACATTTTGTGGCTCTTTCGAATTTTTGTGGTATTTTTATGAGCATTCGTGGCTTCATATATTAGATTTTTGAAACCCAAAACGTTATATGAGAGATCACCCGAGGTTTTATGATTTTTTTTGGCTCTCCATATGAGAAAAAGATGACCGGTATAGGGGGTCACTTTTTGCATATGTGGCGCAATCTCGTCCGTCGATCTGGTCAAAGGTGCATATTGTATGCCCTTTCATATTTTCAGCCACAAAATCTCATATTTGACCCACAAAAACTCATATTTGTTGTTACAAAATCTCATTTTTTGGCCCAAAAGTAGGGTGTGTAGACACTAAAAATTCATCACGGCATAAAGCACCGTCCGATTGATTGAGATAAAGTAAATCATCTTAATTAGTCAAAATCAAAATTGGTCAAAAGCCTGCAAATAATTATTGGGCTCGACAAAGTATGGGTTCAAAAGATGTGGGCTAGACCGAAAGAAGATGGGCCTATTCAATTGGCCAAACAAGCCATGACATTGGGCCAATCCATGAACGCAGGCCCAACCAAATTATCCTGGATCCAATATATATGTATATACATATATTGAAATTATTTATTTACATAAGAAAAATGTCAATTTACTCTTATGGAAAGGAAATAACAATAAGGACAATTAATATATACACATGTATATAATTTGACTTGACTTATTTCCATAATGAGAGTTCAATTAACTCTTATGGAAATAAAATCAATCATTTGACCTGATTTATTTCCATAATGAGAGGTCAATTTACTCTTATGGAAAGAAAACCAATCAAGGACAATATATACTTATATATATATTTGACCTGATTTATTTCTTAAATGAGAGGTTGATTTTCTCTTCTTTGGAAAGACAATCAATCAAAAGAAACTTTCCAAATTAGAGGTCCCTCTCCTTGAGCCTATAAATAGAGGCTCTCATTAAGAAGAAAAAGCATCTGCAGCCAGGGAAATTCCAGAGCACTCTCAAGCAGTTCTCAAGCCTTCTCTGCAAGTTCTTCTCAAATCCCTCAAGTTCGTGTGGAGGATCATCAAGCACCAAAGCTACGTGCCGATTCATCCATAACAACAACGGTCTACGCGTCCGCTGGCGAAGATCATCCTCAAGTTCACCGTTTGTTCGAGATCAAGCTGTTCAAGCCCTCGATCAAGCTTCGTTCTTCAAGCTTCTCAACTCGAAGATCTGAAAGAACTACAAACCGGTTCAATCCTACAACAAGCTTCCATAGCCGTTAGATTGCACCTTCAATTTCGGAGATCGAATTAGAGGAATTATTCTTTATTGTAAAGAATTTAATAGAGATTGTACCCGCATTCAATTCAAATCAAATCAATAAAATATATTTTGTGCATCTTTTTCTTGTCTTTATTGCAGGACTCGAATTTATGTGTTACAGGGTGCACATTGTAGCATCCCTCAAATTATAAATATGTTTTAACGATGTGGAAAGTCTCCCTTTTCCTTTTGTTTGACTTTGTCGCGCCCATAAAGTCAGACGTCCGCAGAGTTTCGGTGCATCAGCGAAGTTCAGAAGTTTGGGCTTTATGAAAAAGACAAAAAGTATTTAGAGTAGCCACCAGGCGTGGAGTGTGTTAGATTACCCCCTAAATTTTCTTCAAAAATAATACTCCCTCCGTCTCAATTTAAATGATCCCTACGGTTATGCGTGTTTTTTTAAAACTCTTATAGTTTTCATTTTATAATGTATTTTATATGCAATATGAATTTTATTTGATAGATCTCAATTAGTTCTATTAGACAATTTTTAAAAACTTTGAAAACCTTACCAATAAAAAGATATAGACGTTTGAAAATGACATGGATATACGTAGGGAGCATTTAAAATGAGACGGAGGGAGTAACCATTATTTTCAAACAAAATCAATTTCTCGAGCCTACCTACACGATTTTTAAGATTTCGATTTACGGGCCGGGTTTTAGAAATGAATATCAGTTTTAGGCCTGAGAATTCAGAAAGGAAATATTTCAGAAATTTATTGTTAGAAGTGGGATAGGTGTTAGACACCCCACATCGCCATTTCTGTAATCGATTTCTTGACTAGCATTTTCATGTGCAATTTGTCGAAGGGTTGGTTCATTTTATTTAAGCGGTGGAAGCTTCCGATGGTAATGTTTTAATTTTCCCGTAGGAGGCTTGGCTACATATTTATCCAATGAAAGTCAGGTCGTCCGTAATTCCAAGGGGACGAGTTTTACGAAAATCTTGTTTATGGGTTTTGAAAAGACTAGACTAACCTTTTTCAAAAGAAAACAATTGAGCCCAATCAAATGGTTGCCAACGTATCTCCAATCTAGGAGAATCAAGTGAAGGTTGTGTTTGGATGGCAGGTATGTTAGGGGGCAATAGGAATGTGATTCCAAAACCCTAACATATGTTTGGGAAGGATTACCCTTGTAGTGAGGGGCTCACTATAGGGTTTTAGTGAGCTCATCCGGTCGTCCATCTCGGCAATGAATGCTCGAATTTTAATCCAAACAATGAACGGCTCGGATCATTTGGAGTTTTGATTAAATCCGAGCCGTCGGTGCCGAGATGGACAGCCGGATGGGACTCACAACAATCCTTTAGTGAGTCACCTCACTACAGGGCCCCCGCTTCCGTTTGGGAAAAATGGGAATGAGAATGTTATTACTGATCTCTCAATTCGTGGGGAATCACATTTCTGAATAAAGGAGGAATATAATCCCTCCCTCCCACCCACCCACCCACCGTGAGAATCTTGGATTCCTGGCTCAATCCATATAAAATAAATAAATAAACTGTTTGACTTTAGTAATATCCAAAATAAATGATTCATAGGGAACATTACTGAATTAATCGAAACATCATAATAGAATTACTACAATGGTGATTCAATCTCTTGAACGAACTTTTAGTGGATTTCCGTGAGAATTTTGGAAGGCAGTATTCAAGGCAGCGGCAATCAAGCTCTAAATGTGATGAACGAGTCAACAATCAATCTTTAGGTTAATTGAGAGGAGTTTCAATTGTAAGTTAAAGTCGTTTGTAATCACACGATGTTTTTTTTTAGTGTTTGATTCCATACCGTGGTTTTTACCCTTTTCGGGGTTTTCCACGTATATCGCACGTTCATAGTTGATTTCTTAATTCCTATTGATTGAAATCGACTGAACAGTTAAATAGGAATTTCATGTGGTATCAGGGCCAGGAAGTCATGGGTTCGAGTCGCGGGAGCGTCATCATGAGGGAGGATTGTTGGGCTTAGAGTGTCCCCATGGATTTGGTTACATAATACCACTTCATGCGACTGCTCTAAAATTAGACTTGTGGGTGCGATGCCGAATGCCACAAAGACTTGATTGAAACCCTTCCTAACATCAGTTATTTTTAGGAGAGATTGTGGAAAAGTAATCCGACATGCTAGAAACGATGCAAGAATTTAAAGTCGGCTTAAATTTACTTACGAACTCCCTTTTGTAGGTCTGAGAAGTAAAAGAGCAAATATATAAGAAAAATTCACATGTTCGGCAGAGCCCCAGCTGGGGGAATTTGTTTGAGTTGCTTCGGAAATCCGAGCAAAGTTTTGGCTGTAAATAAAAAGGTTTTTTATAAGCGTCGGCAAAAGTCGGGTTGACCTCCTGCATTAACTGTGAGAGAGCTCGAAAAAGTTGGTTAAAATCGCGCACAACTTTGGCAGTAACTGAGAGATTGCTCTGGTGGTGGAATGCAGAATAACGGCCAAACAGAGCGAGGGATCGCTAGTCAAACCATCGTCACTACAGTTTTTTATCTAAAGAGGCTTCCTAGTACTTCAAACCCGGCTACTTTTCTTCCTCGATTAATCGCAAGCAATTTAAAGAATTAAAGTTGCGGTGGTAAGCATCGAGGTATGCCGGGATATATCCGACCAAGTTTTCAACTGCAAAGATTTCCTAGGCTCTTTCTCGCAGCATATATCATAGGACCTCAGTAGTCCATCAGGGGCTAGGTTTGTGCACAAAAGTGCGTGTGCGTGCACAAAAGTGAATTTTGACATTGTAGAAGTCATTTGTGATCTTCCGTTGGCAGGGTTGGCCCTGAGCTAAGGCGTGTAAAGCGGTTGACTTAGGCTCCCAAGTTTTGGCCTAAAATTAGGGTCCCGGATAATTACACTCAAGTACAGAATATATATTTATTAATCTATCGCTTATATAATCAATGAGCTAAGTAGCCTAGTGGAAATGCTTAGTTTCTTTATGCAATAGGTACAAGGTTCAATTCTTGGTTCTCCCTTTTCCTTCTATATAACAATATTTTTTCCCCTTGCAAACTCACACTTTCAAAGGGATATTTTTTTGTTTTGCACCAAAAACTAGTTTTATTCAAAACAACGGAACGAATCATAGGAATATATATATATATAGTACCAAGTAACAATAATTTTGAGGTTAGTTTTATTTTTATTTTTTTAAAAAGAAAACATAGGACCCAAATTTACAAGTTTGTCTTAGCCCCGAGAATCTCAGGGCCGGCCCTATCCGTTGGTGTCATGCCATTGGCTTGTTCCATCATATCTTGAATCAACAATTTGACATTCAAAGAAGAAGAACCACCGTCTTCCACTGCCCTCTTTGCCATCTCTCCAAATTTCCTTGCCCTTTTTCTTCTCTCTTCCGCCACTACTCCACCGCCCATCACTTTCTCCACAGCGTTCCAAATCGCCTCCCTCTTCACCACCACCCCACACTTATCTTCCTCGAACAATGACACAACCGCCTCAGCCCCAACACTCACTCCAGTCTCTAGTACCGCCTCCACCAACTTCTCATTGATAAATTGCTCCGCGCAAACTGGCCATGTTACCATCGGCACACCAGCACATACCCCTTCCAAAGTCGAATTCCATCCGCAGTGAGTCAGAAAAGCCCCCACGGCCGGATGATCTAATATGAGTACTTGTGGTGCCCAACCGCGAATGATAAGTCCTCTCCCCTTAACTCTCTCCTCAAATCCGTCTTCTTCGATCCACTTATACACCTCCTCGGCTTTCTCATCTCCTCTTATAACCCAAATGAATGGGCGTTTGGATAATTCCAAGCCTAATCCAAGCTCAACTAATTGAGGAGGAGAGAGACGGCTAATGCTTCCAAGACAGGCGTAGATTACAGAGACTTGCTCTTGTTCATCTAACCACTTCAAACACTCAATTTCGTCTATTGAGGCCTTGTCTCCTCTTTGGGCTTTATCCGAACCATCTTTGTTGCAGAGTGAGAGTGGCCCAATGCACCAAATTTTCTGTCCCTTGACCTTCTGCATCTCGTTTACGTATCGATGTTCTAGCTCTTCAAAAGTATTAAGCACGATTCCATAAGCTTCGGATTCGGATACACTTATTCGTTCGCGAAACTCCTTCAAACAAACCGCATCTTATCCGAACCCGGATTGAAAAGTCCCGGGAGTTGGGATTTAGTCAATACAATATGTGGGGGTCTCTTCGCCGAAGTTAGCTCTTTGAACCTCTTGGAGTGGGACGGGCAATGATGGAGAGGACAATGCACGCCTGAGCCGCTGCCGCTCGCCGGGGATGGTAACCTGCACACGTAGATAACCACGTCAGTGCCTAGCGTGGACGGTGGTGGTCCGGGAAGGCACTCCGATGATTAAGTCAGTCACCGGAGGGAAGAAATGCACCAGAGATCTTAGAGAGAGAGAGAAGTGAAGAAGTGGAGTTATGGGGGTAGTAAATGAGGAGAGAGGAATACCCATTGTGGTAGTTGTGGTTGGGTATTTATAGGCTGAGGGGCGTGCGTCCCACGCGCTCGGCGCCCCTCACGCACCTGTCATTCACGCTCGGAATGACAGGTGATATGACCTTCACCCCAGCCCCAAACGCCATGTCTGGGCTGACGTCACGGCACGTGGGTTCGAGTAGTCAAATCAGCTCGAGACATTCCCCATCACCCACGCGCTTCTGCAGGCGGCGGTGGCAGAGTAGGTGACTGCCGCATTTAATGCCTCATCATGGACTGTGTGGCGTGCCAGACACACTTCCACCAAACCGGATATATCCGAGCCCCACGTTACCGAGGTCAACCGACTTGGCAAGCGTGCGGCCCAGCCCCTCGGGCGCTCGACGCGTCGCTCGGCGGAGCTCCCGAGGGTTGTCTGGGAACCAAGCTGTGAGTACCATGTCCTTGGCACCAAGACGTTCGGCAGACATCGTTCCGCACTGTCCGCCAAGGGCACCGTTCGTTCGGCACCATTGAGGCGGATCGATCTGCATTCGGTTTTGCAGATTCTGAGATAGTGACCTTTTTAGCTCTTCGTGATGTGGAGGGGGGCCCTTGCTGACCCCTATGAACCCGGCCGCTACAATAGCCCCATCAACTTCCCATGACGAGGGACGACGAATGTGGGAGTTGATTCGATCGGATTATGCGGTCGGCAAAACGGTGGTCAGGGAACCATGCTCGGAGGGTCGCTCCTGCGGTCGGGGCCCTGACGATCCGAGTCCCTTTATATTAAGCGCTCGGGATGGATGAGCTCGAAACGTCGCGTCGATGAGTGACGTGAAAGGACGTCTGACATGCCGTGTCAGGAATCTATGACGCGTGGTGACGTTGCTGCCACGCGTCGTTGCACGATTGGTCCGAGCTCCGCTACATGGATTCGCACCCAAACGGTTTAAACGTAGTGGACAGGTGTCACGCTGCGATTGGGTGTCGCTTCGCCTCCCGAGCCGGCGCCTTAATGGCTCTTCACCCTTCCCCCTATAAATACAAGGGGAGGAGGGGAGAGAGAGGATCGTTACCCTCTCTCTCTAGTACCAGAACTCAACGCCGCCGCCGTCCGCCGTGCTCAACTGCTTTCCTCGTGGAGATCTCGTTTTCAGGCCAAGATTCTTCCACAAATTCGAGGTATTGTGTTCTTCCCCTGTTTCTCTACGTTTTGTGAAGTTTTTCGTGCATCTTTGTTGCATTTTGGGTGGGTTTTTGAGTATTTCACTCTTTTCGCTTTTTCTGCGGCGGAGCGCGGCCGCCGGATTCTGGGCTTGAAGAACACTCATCGTGTTCTTCCGAGCTCCCCGTCATCGTACGCACCACCTTCTGCCGAGAGCTGTTTAAGTGTTCCGAGTGCTTTCCTCATTAGGTTTAGCCGAGAGCTCTCCAACTTGTTGGGCTCTCGGGATAACTGACACCCTGTGGGGAGCTCGACTGGGGCCGAAGCTCATCCCTTCATATTTTCTTGAACTCAAACCTGTGCATATCGCTGATGGTTGTTTCACCCGTGCACTGTAGGTTCTTGCTTGGATGAGCTCAACCTCCTCTGACTCATCCCAAGACAACGCTCTCGCCGATTACAGGTTCGGCAATTTCGTCCAAGACCTCCTCCTCCGCGAGCAACTAACGACTCTCGGGAGGGATTATAGAAGCCGAGTGCATTCCGTCCCCCCACAAGCAGGAGTACCACCACTGAACATAGCCCCCCTTCAAGCCATAACCCCCGAACGTTGGATGGAAATGGAGGCAGAAGCTAGGCGCGCCGAGAGCGGTTCACAGGCCACTACGTCCGGTCAAAACATACCTCCGAATCCGGACCCCGAGACGGCCGTACCGACCGATGTCCCTTCATCTCCCACCATCGACCCCACCGAGCTCCCTGATCTCTCCGGAGGCTGGGCTTCGGATCCCGAGGTGATTGAGATCGACAGGGAAACCGCGGGGTTCGACGAGCCCGAGCCTGTCGAGGTTCTCGAAGTGGACGAGTTCTCAGCCCGGTCTCCGCAAACCGAGGGGCACATTCCTCGCAACGAGGGTGAAGATGAAGGCTCCTCGCATCACGGTGCCGAGAATGAAGAACGAGAGCAAGCCCCCGAAGATGATGATGAGGCCGATGTCGAGGGTGGCGTTGAGTATGGGCATGGCTGGGAAACGATCCCGCCGCAAAACCCAAAGCACGAGATGTGCAAGTACGTCGACACGTACTTCGACGGTTCTGCAGACAAGCTCGCCGCGTTCCGAAGGGACTACAATATCCCTGCTGATGTGGAGATCGCAAGGCCCACCGACAACAGAATCCACTATGTGAAGGGGCAGGTGACTGTGCCCTTGATGGCCATTACCGAGGGTGGCCTGACTTTCCCCATGCCCCGGCTCCTTCGGCAATTCATGGATGTGTACGAGCTCGCCCCCCACCAGCTGGTCACCAACGTGTACCGCATCATATGCTCGGTGGTGAGGCTATCCGAGCGACACAACATTCCCTTCCGCTTGCCCGACCTCATGGCGGTCTACACCTGCGTGCGGAGTAAAAGCTACGGCCGCTATTACTTCTCGAGGCGCCCCGAGTACCCCCACCTCATCGGTAAACTCTCGGACTCGGAGAGGCATGCCTGTGAGTTGGTCATAGTCAAGGGGAACTACGAAAAAGCCCTGGGCGAGGAGTCCAGGTGGTCCGTACCCTGGCAACGAGGACGCCCTAGTAAGCCGAGAGCTCATCCTTGCATTTTCATCTTTTATTTCTGTCATTGAGTGAACTTTTCTAACCTGCATTTGTCTCCTCTTTATTTTTTTTATTTTTTATTTTTAGCGTGCAGGAAGGTGACAAAGAAGCTTGCCGAAGACGCGGACGACGACGTCATCGACCAGATCTTCGCCATCCCAAACCGTACTGCCCCCGAAGTCCTTGGCTACGTGCCATCATACAAGGGCTTCCTGAAGAGAGGAAAGAGTCCCGTGAAAAGGACAGGTGAGCGCCGAAGACGCCTCTTCGACACTGATATCGAGCGCTCCGACCTCTTCGGCCGGGAACGCTTGCCGAGGAGCACTCACCACCCACCCCAGGCTCTCGTTGCAGGCAGCGGCACAGAGGCTGATATGGCTGGATCTTCTGCTCTGAGGGAGGCCCAAAGGAAGGAGAGGGCCGAGAGAAAGAGGAAGTTGGAGGCTGAGAAGGCGGGGGGCAAGCAGCCCGGCCACGTCGCCGAGGGGGAGGCTCCGCCGAAGAAGGCTCGGGTGAATGAGGCTCCGGAGGGGTCCAAAGCACCCTTGCCAACACCACCTCCTCCCCAGACCACCCCGACCGAGATGCAGCCGAGAAGAACAACCTCCAAGGATAAGCAGGTGGTCTCCCCGCCACTCGGGGATACGCCCTCCCCGGTCGACGACGACGAGCCGTGGGTCCCGGTCATCCGGACCTCTCACGGCGAGCCAGTCAAGAAGAATGCCAGCGTTCGGGAGAGCCGAAAGACGGCGATGACCCTGCTGAAGGCCCTCGCCCTGCCAAGGGACATGAAGGCGGAGCAGAAGAAAACGGCGAATAATTACGCCGAGCTCTGCACCCATATTGTGCGGGTAAAAGTCTAACTTCACACTTCGCATTTTTCCTAAGTCTTTTCCTTCGGTCTATTACTCAATTAGTTCAATTTCTTGCAGGCTGGCCAGTCGGCTTTGGCTCTCGGTGACAAGGTGTACAAACTTGGCGTCGAGAAGACCGAGGTCGAGAAGAAGCTGGAGGCGGAGCAGAAGGCTCGGGTTGATTTGAAGAAGAGCGCCGAGGCTCTTGCTGCCGACGGCCAAGAGCTCGAGAGGCAGTTGGCGGAGGCTCGCCATCTTCAGAAGGAAGCCGAAGAGAGGGCCATGACGGCCGAAAGCAAAGTCACGGCCGCCGAGGAGAGGGCTGTTAATGCTGAGAAGGAGCTGCAGCATGCCAAGACCGATCACGATGAGATGATGGCCGCTGCTGATTCCAACGGCTACCAAAGGGGGTCGCGGGATACGCTGCAGAAGTTCGCCAAGGAGGCCAACGAGAATGAAGAGAAGGCCTTCGGAAAAGGTTACCTCCTCGGTCGCGCTGACTGCTGGTCCCAAGCCTTTGCTCAGGCCTATGACATCATCTCCGTGCCGGCGGATTCCGCCCTTCGGTCCTCCATCCCTCCTGTGCCCGAGACCGAGGTCCCGGAGATGCCCTTCGATGATGATGAGGAGGACACTCCCGAGGGCGGAGATGTCACCAACACGGAGGCTCCCGAAGGGAATGGTGCCGATGCCACTGCCAACGATCAGGGCCAGATCCCCGATGCCACCAACTTGGAGGCTCCCGATACGGGGGCCTAACCAGCTTGTTGTTTTCCTTTTCTTTTTTTCTTTTATGTTTGAAGTCTATGTATTCGGGGCCGGGCCCCCTCATTTTTTGTAATGAATGAGAAAATGTTTTTCTTTCCTTCCTCTTCTATGCTTGCATCCGAATGTATGAATATTTATGTCTGAATTTCTTTCAAGTTATGGTTCTCGTTCATAACGAATCGTAATCACCGAAACTGGTAATAAATGATAGCCCCTGCTTTGGCGGGGAGCCAATGCAACAACGGCGCCCTGCCGAAGCAAAAGAGTTCATAACTTTACCCAAATGTTTGTATAAGAACGCGCCGAGCGAGTAATCGAAACAATAGCCCCCAACTGGTTTGTCAGGTAGGTCCCGAGACCAGGGGCATCTTCCCGAACGCTGGTACGTATTAGCGCCCGCTCTATCAGACACGATTGTGTGTTCAACCGAACGCTAACAAATCGTTTTGGCCGAGTAGAGACCTTTGTTCAACCGAACATAGACGACCGTTCAACCGAACAGGGTCGGGTCGTTCCACTGAACGGCAGTGATTTTGATATGGCCTTCGTGCCGAGGGTAGTTACTTGTAGGAAAGTGAAAATCAAGAAATGACAGTAACTATAAAGAAAGGATCTTATCATTAACATCTTGATCCCCAGGCATTACAAAAAGCTACCGAGGGCACGACAATCGTAAAAATGATAAACATAAGACCCTAACCATAAAATTTCCTTAACTTTGAGGCGTTCCATGGGTTGCTGACTGCTGTGCCGTCCATCTCGGCAAGCTTGTAGGCCCCATAACCAGCTTTGGCTAGGATACGGTAGGGACCCTCCCAGTTGGGCATGAACTTCTTTTTGTTTTTATTTTGCACGACCGCTCGGAGGACGAGATCATCAACATTAAAGGGTCGGATGCGAACGTGCTTGTTATACCGGGGAGCCACCTCCTGCTGGTAGGCCGCGTACTTGATGTGAGCTTCATCACGGAGATCCTCAATCTGATCAAGCTCGGAGGCCAGGTGCTCATCGTTCGTGGCTGGATGGAACGCTTCGGTTCGGGCGGAGGGAGCGACAGCTGCAAGTGGAAGGACGGCCTCCATCCCGTAAGCCATCGAGAACGGTGTTCGGTAGCCCCAGAGGACCTTGGGGAGTTCCTCCACCCACTTCCCGCGCTTGTTGGTCAGCCGACGCTTGAGGCCGGCCGAGATCGACTTGTTCGATGCCTCGGCTTGGCCATTTCCTTGAGGATAAGCCACGGTTGAATTATAAACTCGGATGTTCTTTTTCTTGCATAGTGTTTTAACGGCCTCAGCGATGAATTGAGTGCCGTTGTCGGAGATGATAGCATAGGGTACGCCGAACCGAGAGATGACGTTCTTCCAGATGAACTGCTCGACCTCGGAGGCCGTGATGTGAATCAGCGGTTCGGCCTCCACCCACTTGGTAAAGGTAGAGATCTTCGTCCTCCCTCGGCATGACTAGCAGGGGTGCTCGGGACATGTAGTTTTTAAGCTCGGCGAGTGCAGCATCGCACTCAGAATTCCAGACAAAGGCTCTCTTACTGGTCTTGATGGATTGGAAGAAGGGTCGGCAGGCATCGGACGACCTGCTTATAAATCGATTGAGGGCAGCAGCCATCCCTGTCAACCGCTAAACCTCCTTGATTGTCGACGGCGCTCGGAGCTTCTGTATAGCTTCTAGCTGGTTGGGGTCGGCCTCGATCCCTCGGCGGGTGACGAGGTACCCCAGAAATTTTCCAGAACCGACACCGAACGCGCACTTCTCCGCGTTAAGCTTCAGATCGTGCCTTCTGAGGATGGAGAAGACCTTGCCGAGGTGAGAAAGGTGGTCTTCTGCGAATTGGCTTTTTACTACCATATCGTCGATGTAGGCCTCCATGATGTCGCCGAGCTCCTGAGCGAACATCTTGGAGACCATTCTCTGGTAAGTAGCCCCTGCATTTTTTAAGCCGAATGGCATGACCCGGTAGCAATAGGTACCCCTCGGTGTGATGAATGCGGTTTTCTCAACGTCCGTTACGCTCATTGCGATCTGATGGTACCCTCGGTAAGCATCCATGAAGCTGAGCCTAGCGTGCCCGGCTGTAGCATCCACCAACTGGTCTATCCGAGGGAGGGGGAAACAGTCTTCTTTTTTACTACCACGGTGTTTGCCAGCCACGTGGGGTACATCACCTCTCGGATAGCCTCTGCCTCGATCAGGCGGTCAACCTCTTCCAAGACGGCGGCGGAGTGGATGGCCGAGGACCGCCTTGGTTTCTGCACTACTGGCCTCCTAGCCGGATCAACATTTAGGGCGTGCGTGATGAAATCAGGGCTGACACCCGGCATTTCATAAGGAGTCCACGCAAAGACCTCGATGTTATCCTTGAGGAAGGAGACCAAGTCGTTCCGCTCGGGATTAGAGAGATCCGAGCCGAGCATAAAGTATCTGGTGCCTTCTTCATTGATGGGCACCTTGACCAATTCTTCGATTGACTTGTCCTCAGCCTTGGAGCCAACGTCTTCGAGGACTGGGGTGCATTCGGGCACCTCAATCCACTGCACCTGCTTCGGCGGCCTGCCCTCCCTTCTATCTTTCTGCCGGACGGCATTGACAAAGCACCTCTTGGAGGCCATCTGGTTGCCTCGGATGGTCTCCTGTTTCCCAGACGTGCCAATGAACCGAACGCACTGGTGGACGGTTGACGCGATGGCTCCCACCGCATGGAGCCAGCCTCGCCCCAGGATGGCGTTGTAGGGGCTTGGGGAATCCACCACAGTGAATTCTATCTCCAAACGCATCGACCCCGACCAGACTGGGAGGGTGATGCTGCCGAGCGGATATACTGGAAACCCTGAGAATCCAACGAGGGGGGTGTCGGAGGGGGTGAGCTCATCACGCGTTCGCCCAATGGCCTTGTAGGCCGAGTAGTAAAGGACGTCAGCGGATCGTTTGCCCCACTGGCATCCCGGGGGCCCCTGTTCCCGTCTGCCCCACCTTGATCGTTTCTCCCTTCCTCAGGTTGTTCACTTGTTTCTTTGCTTCCTTCGGCATGCTCTTGCTGGAACCTCCCTTGGACGCTCGGTGAAAGAGCAACTCTTCGAGCTCTCGGAAACGGTTCACCGTTTCCATCAATTCCACCATGTTCTTCGGAGGTCACACCATGAGCTCTTTGAAAAGGTCGGAACGGTCATCGAGCCCATTTTTGAATGAAGTGGAAGCGATCCTTTGATCACAACCTTCCACGAGGCTGTACACCTCCCAATAGCGTGCAATGTACTCTTTCAGGGTCTCATCCGAGCCTCTCTTCATGTTGACAAGCGCGTCGAGCGTCTTCGGCTGTGTGTTGCTAGTCACAAACCGAGACGTGAACGCGCTCGAGCTCATCGAAGTCATTTATAGACCCCGGAGCGAGCTGGCTATACCAAAGGAGGGCCGTGGTTCCCAGGCTCATGGAGAACGTCCGGCACATGAGGGAATCGCTATGGCCGTAGAGCTCGGAGACCAGGCGATACTGCTGGACGTGCGTAATTGCGTCCGTCGTGGGCTCGTACTTATCAAATTTGGGAATTTTGAACCTGCGCGGTGGGGCTGCCTCGGTTATTGTTCGTGAGAAAAGTGATTGCTTTGCTTTTTCTAACCTGGAGTCGGCAGGGTAAGGGCGGTTGAGGTCGACCGCTCGGTATTCCCCATGAGCTCGTTTTGCTGACCCGGCGGCTCGGCGCTCCATATCGTGCGCGTCCGCGTGCACGTTGCTCCTCTCGGAGAATAGCCTCTTGTTGTGCCCGTCCCGGGCCCCAGCCGAATCTTCCCGACGCCGGCGGTCCCTGGTGTCGGGCTCGGCATGATAAACCTTAGTTTCGCCCGTCTGTGTGTTGACGAGTACGATGCTGCCACCATCATTCCGCAGCGTGTATCTGTCTCCGGGCCTAAGACCGTTGTTTTCGTTATGGCAATGCCCTGCCGAGACCTCAACAGGGTTGGTGACCATGTTGCCACGCGAGTAATCACCCCGAACGTTGGGTACCCCGCTCCGGACGCCTTGCCTATCCACCGATCGGCAATGGCGCCGGTCACCTCCCCGATCCCTCGATCGGTTATGGTTACGGTCATCCCCCCGTTCTTCGTGCGCTCAGCCTTGACCGTTGTCATCTTTTGGGACGTCTGCTAGGCCCTTTCCTTTGTAATGTCGCTTTTCCGCCTCCCGGGCGGATTCCGCGTCCACTCGGGCATTTGGTGTCCGAGCGCTAGATGTCGTGGCGCTATCCTCGGCGTGGTCAGTCAGCCGAGACTGCCTGCCGCGTGTATGTTGCTGGGGCGAATGCGCCGTTTCCGAAGGGACAACAAGTGCTCCGCCTCGGTGGTCCACCTCCACGACCTGCCCGAGACGGGAAAAGACTGGAGCCCGTCCCTCGTTGTCAATCCTCGCGCTCGGCGGCGGCCTCCGAGTCCTCGTCCGTCCACCGGTTCTTGACGTTGTAGATTGGTTTCTGGCCTGCTTTATGGCCAGTACTTCCTTTCTTAGCAGCGCCAGCTCGGCCTCTATAGTGAGAGGAGGAGGTGGGGGAAGAACTTCTATGAGTGCTGGAGTTGTGAGGTTGTCAAGAGAAAGAATGTTTCCATCCATGCTAAAGAGGATGTTGCTGGGACCGGCGTTGCTGGGGCCGGCTCCGTTGGTGGCCGTTCCATCCCTGTTGACAGTTGGGGGAGGAGTGAGCCCCAAGTCACTCCTGACCTGGGGGTACCGGTACCGGTCGGCGGTGTTGCGGTACCCGTCGGCGGGACCAAATGCGTCAAGTCCCAGTGTGAGGTTGGCCATTTTGAGCAATATTTGAAGAGGTTTTTAGGAGTTTTCTGGAGAATGGGAAGATACACCACCAATGTGTTCAGAGAGGCTGGGAGGAGTGGCTTTTCCTGTCCCCAGCGGAGTCGCCAATTGTGGGGGTCTCTTCGCCGGAGTTAGCTCTTTGAACCTCTTGGAGTGGGACGGGCAATGATGGAGAGGACAATGCACGCCTGAGCCGCTGCCGCTCGCCGGGGATGGTAACCTGCACACGTAGATAACCACGTCAGTGCCTAGCCCGGACGGTGGTGGTCCGGGAAGGCACTCCGATGATTAAGTCAGTCACCGGAGGGAAGAAATGCACCAGAGATCTTAGAGAGAGAGAGAAGTGAAGAAGTGGAGTTATGGGGGTAGTAAATGAGGAGAGAGGAATACCCATTGTGGTAGTTGTGGTTGGGTATTTATAGGCTGAGGGGCGTGCGTCCCACGCGCTCGGCGCCCCTCACGCGCCTATCATTCACGCTCGGAATGACAGGTGATATGACCTTCACCCCAGCCCCAGACGCCATGTCTGGGCTGACGTCACGGCACGTGAGTTCGAGTAGTCAAATCAGCTCGAGACATTCCCCATCACCCACGCGCTTCTGCAGGCGGCGGTGGCAGAGTAGGTGACTGACGCATTTAATGCCTCATCATGGACTGTGTGGCGTGCCAGACACACTTCCACCAAACCGGATATATCCGAGCCCCACGTTACCGAGGTCAACCGACTCGGCAAGCGTGCGGCCCAGCCCCTCGGGCGCTCGGCGCGTCGCTCGGCGGAGCTCCCGAAGGTTGTCTGGGAACCAAGCTGTGAGTACCATGTCCTTGGCACCAAGACGTTCGGCAGACATCGTTCGAACCTATATTCGTCCAGGACCATGTATCCGCACCGTCCGCCGAGGGCACCGTTCGTTCGGCACCATTGAGGCGGATCGATCTGCATTCGGTTTTGCAGATTCTGAGATAGTGACCTTTTTAGCTCTTCGTGATGTGGAGGGGGGCCCTTGCTGACCCCTATGAACCCGGCCGCTACACAATAGTATCAGGAAAATTGGGCAAAACAAAGGGCTCTGATTCAGTAACACTTTCATGCACTTCGGATACATGTAAAGTGTGAAAACATAGGAGATAGAAGCAACTCATGACATCGAAAACGATTCTCGGAATCCGAAACTTACGGGCAGTTTCGGCTGCCCAAGGGAGATATTTGTCGACGATCATGCAAGTCGGTTTGGGCTCCAGCCGTTCCAACAATTGCTCGAACGGTTGTTGTAACATGTGTAACGCAACGTAAAATTTCTTTAGCAAGTCTTGAGAGGTGACAGTTTCGAGGGTTTCGCAGCCATTCGGTAATCCGACTTCGGCGGAAGGGAACTTGAGGTCGAGAAGGCGAAGGGGAGGCCGGAGGCGGCCGCCCGGTCGATGGTGTGCCGGAATCTTGCGGCGATGAGAGGGGTGGTGATGATAGTGACAGTTGGGCCGTGTTCGGCTAGTAATTTGGCCATGTCAACTATGGGAATGAAGTGGCCAGGGGACATTAGGGGAAATAGAACAAAGTGAAGCTGTGAAGCCATGGAAAGTTGTGGGGGTGGGATTGATTGACTAATGACTAGAAAAATTGATGGCATTGGATTTATGCAAGTGAGCCCCTGGTTTAATATTTGATACTTGCGACGGAAGTGCCTACATGAGCATGAAATACATGAGTCATGAGTGTCTATAGGGCGGAGTCAGAATTTTAAATTAGCGGATCAAAAATTAGATCTATATGTAAATAATTTTTTTTCATTTGCTCATGCACAGAAATAACTAAATTAAGAAGTTAACTATGATGTGGATATACAATGATACATGTATTTGCTTTATAATTGGTCACAATGACTTATTATATTTCGAAATATTGTACGAAAGCCTCATTTGCAATACTATCAACTCTCGAAAAGACAAAAAAATTGAGAATCTTATGCATTTTAAGCAAGTTTGGGCAATTTATGAAATTTTTGCGGGGTCAAAATTGTAAAATTTAGCTCTAAACTATCAAAAATCTTTGTGAGAAATTAAGGTGAGAGGGGTCACTTCAGGTCAAATGACCCTTCTGGTCTCTTACTGCCTCTGCCCATGAGTGTATAATTTGGGATGCAAGTAAGCGGAAGTTGGTGGTTAAGCAGGAAAGACCTGATACTAATGGATTTGCCTTTTTTTAGGCCTTAGTTTTGAATTTTCTCACGTACTTTGATTCTTCTGGGTATATTTTATATGAGGTTTTTTTCGACTTTAATTGAGCCAAAATAATTCTTTGAGTAATTAATCAAAATGTGCGTAAATTAGGGTGGACAAGGGAAATTCAAAAAAATATATATATATGCAAGACAAATAAGAAAATAATCTAATAATAAAGTCAGGCCAAACCACACATAAAACTTGGTCAGTAAGTCATTTACTTGGACTAGTGACTAGTGATGGGCCAAAATAATTCTTTCAGTAATTAATCAAGATGCGCGTAAATTAGGGTGGACGAGGGAAATAAAACTTGGTCGGCAAGTCATTTATACTTGGACTAGTGACATGTACATAGCGATGGGCAATGTGACAATATTTGCCTATTTGGTAGTTAGTCATATTGTGCCATATGAAAGCATTTTTATGGCATAAAATGAATTGAATTCTTCTCTTTTGCCGGCCAACTATACTCAAAGATTTCATGTTGGTAATTAATTCACGTGAGTCAATTCAACACCCAAATCAATTACTACGTCATGTTGATCGAATCAAATAGTTTGACGACTTGTTTAAACAATTACTAGTCGATAAGTTGTTACTCATACACTAGCCAATCGATTACATATCTCACTATCAACCCATTACTATTCATTATCTATTTGTAAATTATGCCATGTTAAATTAATTCTAAGGATCCAATCAATTGTTTAATTAAATTAGAATGTTCCACTTTAGAATTGCATCAATCTTCACTGAATCACTGTCAATCACCATTACTTTTAACTACCATATCTGCTAATAAATCCTTATTATTCATTCAAATGTTTTGATCAATTACTTTAACTCTTAATCAAATCAATCGGCCGGTCTAATTTGGCTTCTTTTTTTTTTCTTTTTAACATTGTTACATAGTTGGGATTCTCGTTCTCGATTGTGATGCCATACTGTCCATAATCCTTTTGGTATTTTTTTTTTTTTTTACCAATCCTTTTGGTCTTTGTATGCTTTCTTTCTTCTGCAAAGCACAAAAACAAATCACTAATAACTATCAATCACCATCATCATTATTATTATTACATTTACAAATAATGTCATCTTGATCGATTCAAAATGATATCATAGATTGTAGTCATCGATTCTCTCTGTCCAAAAATAGTTGTCCATATTTCAACTATTTAGACATTTGAATGAATTATTTAGACTTTGTATTTTATATTAAAAAATTCAAAATACTAAAATCTTTATCTAAACAAGGGATCCAGGGGTGCCATGCAGTCCCACAGTGCAGCCGCGCCGGCATATTTCCGATAATCAGAGACATTCACCGCGTGGAGCTCGTCGAGTACTACTAGTGTACCAAAAATCAAATTGAATAGTCTAATTTCAGTAATTACTAACCTTAATTCAATTAAAAGTATCGAAAGTTAAATTAAACTGTCCAATTTTTCTTAAGAAGTTTGTGCTAAGTAGTAATTCTAAAAACTACTCACAATTCTTATGAAAATAGCAAAAAATAGAGAATGAATAAAAAACCACATTAGCCGTTGAGACAAATAATTTGTTTTCTTTAAGACAATATTTGCCACCACTTGCATCGAGTTTCCTACTGGGTTTTTAATAAATTCCTAAATGTTTTGACGTGGTAAAGCTCTCATTCAATTATTTTCCTCGTGTCCAGTCCAACTCCAGTTTGGGCAGCTGTGGCCCAAGTTGTGGGCTTCATCTTGGCCCACGGCAATAATCAAAATAGAGTTTTGTGGGCCGGTCCTATAAACAAGTATTATAGTTCAATAGGTCCGGAACAAATAATGTGCGCCCAGCCCTATAGTTCAATAGGTCCTGATATAAGTTTTACACTTTTTCTTCCGATATTACCCCTTCTCTACCAAGTGCGATCGTTTGAAACCTCGCTCGGGCCAAATCGACGATTCTGAAAACCCTCGTTTGTTCAAAAAAAACCCTTCTCTAGCAAGTGCGATCGTTTGTTCGGGACTCAGTCGAGTATAACCCTAGATCTGAGTGCAAAAAGTTGAAGATTCGTACAACAATGCGAATAAGAAGTTTGTATATAGTTGTTCATCAATTTCGTTTATTGTTAATTTATATCAGTTAATTAATCGAAGATGAAATTCATAGGAACTGCAAACGCACCAGGATATGGTCGGAATTCAAGTTGCGGAGAAGAACATTCGCAAGAGAACATTGAGAAGATTCCTGATGACAAAGCCTCAACTCCATCACCAGAAGCACAAAGAGCAATTCAAAGTAAGTACATTTTGTTAGCTTTTCGTCAACTTTTGATTGTATATTAGATTACTGATCACATTCTCACTGCAAATGGCATCCAGATTTCTCTTACTTAATCGACTTACTATGCGATTTTGAAAACCCTAACTTTTTTCGATTTTGGTGACTTTACGAGAGTTACTTAAGCTCCTCTTAAGATTATGATCAAATTCTCAGGGCTAAACTAGTTACAATTTTACACAACAGATTGTCCATAGATGGATTGGATTGGCAGATTGCATGCATTAACTTTATTTACGGTTAG
Organism: Vaccinium vitis-idaea; assembly: GCA_963854785.1. Lineage (NCBI taxonomy): Eukaryota > Viridiplantae > Streptophyta > Magnoliopsida > Ericales > Ericaceae > Vaccinium > Vaccinium vitis-idaea. The sequence goes on along the minus strand of OY978218.1, from coordinate 18,408,509 downwards.
GTGTATAGATGTGGATGTCACTTCATTAGCCTCTAATCATGCAATTACTTTTTTGCCCAATTTACCTTCCAAATCCAAGCAGCATAAAACAACACAATGATCTAACAATAGACTGTTGATTTTGAGTGTAGAATGTATATTTTGAATGCATTTACAGTGTATACTGTACATTTTCATTGCATTTTAACGGGACATTTTGAAAATTAGAATGTACATTTTGAGTGTTAGAATATACATTTTCAGTTCATTTTGTATTTTTTTATGATCAACTCTATAATATGCTGACAAGATGCCCTTTAAACTATGCATGTGTAGATATCACGATGAAGCCAAGAGCACAAAGTCAATATGAGTTTAGGAAAAGACCACTTCAGAGCATGGAAGAAACATCACGATCACAGCCAATTAGAAAGAGACCAAGAAAACTTCAACCAGAAACGCAACAAGAAACACAAGGAGAGCAAAATTCAAATAGGTGTAGCTTGTTGTCGATCATTAGAATTGTTAAGGATAATGAGTTGAATGACCGACACATAGCCTCCCTCAAAAGAACGCCATTTTGGCTATTGTTTGAAGCAATAATCAACAAAAAGAAGTTACAAAGTGATCAGTGCATAAAGTTTGATGAGGTGGTTTTAAAGATTGTTCAGTCCTATCAAGAAGATACCAAAACATTTACAGTAGGTGGGAAGAATATAAGGCTTACAAAGAATCACGTAAGGTTGGTGTTTGGTATTTCCTGTGGAAACAAAGAGATGGTAGAAACGAAAATAAAGAAAGAATCAACTGGCTTGGCGAAAAGACTGGACATTAAGGAGTCAAGGTTATTCACTACGACAATTGAGAAAAAGATTAGAGAACTGAAAAACAGCAAGAAGCAACAAGATATTGATGACGTTGTGAGACTTCTATGCTTGTACCTTTGTGTCATGTTGCTTTTCTCCAACAAAGCAACCTCGGTGAATTGGTTGTATGTACATTATATGGAAGATCTTGAAAAAGTCAAGGAATATGACTGGGCAGCAGCTGTGTCAAAGTACTTGCTCAATTCCATTCACAGAAATCACAGAGATATCAAACAATTGAAAGAATGTTCCGTTCTATTACTGGTAATTAAACTTGACACGCTTCTTTGTTACTTTAATACTTACTTTATCACTCGTATTTTGACTTTTTATTTTTTTTGTGCAGTACTTTCTTTGTGAGCACACCAAACTTGTGGAAGTAAAGACTGCAGATGCAGTTCCAAGTCTCTTAAAATGGAAAATATCAGACCTTCGGAAAAGTCTCAAGCATTTCGAACAATTGAGTCAAATTCCACGTGATAAAGTAAGTAATAAGTTCAAACCAACTCTAGAGCCTTTTTTTGATGTTTTAATGCTTACACCTGTTGCAATGCTTCAAGTACTATATTTTGGAGATTTTGTGTACATTGTCCATTTTGTGCAGACTGTACATTAGGATTGCATATTGTTTACAGTTTATATTTTCAGTGTAGATTGTACATTTGAAAATGCATTTTGTGTGTACACTGTACATTTTGAGTTCATTTTCTATACAGTGTACATTAGGATTGCATATTGTTCGAGTAAAAAGATTCATGTGATAACTAGAGGTAAACCCATCCTTCTGTTTTGTACCTTACATTTAGCCTCCCAATTTGTGACTTGTGTTTGGTGTCTCGATGTACCCTTTCTTGAGCTTATTAAAACTTCTACTTAATTTGAAGTAGAACTAGTCTTAGTTGACTTTTCTACTTTAACATTTACCCTCACTATTTGTGGCTTGTGTTTGGTTTCTCGATGTACTTTATTTGATGAAAATGAAACATTGATTGTACACATTGTTGATTATCTTTTCCTCTTCTTCAATAGGTAAACAATACCGGCCTACAACAAACAGATAAAGAAACAAAGATGTTTGCTGAACTATCTGCACAAGTGTTTTCTGTGAAGGAGGATGTTTGTACAAAGATAGAGCAACAAGAGGTTGTAGGCGACCAAGATGATGTACGTGGAGAGGAAAATGGAGAAAAGGGTGGGGAGAAAAATGAAGTGGGGGACGAAGGTGAAGGAAACAAGGTGAAGGAAACAAATGCAGCCGTGCATTTGGGGGACCAAGATGAAGTACATGAAGAGGAAAATGCAGAAAAAAGTGAAGCAAACAATGAAGTGGAAGAGAATTTCTTAAATGTGCAAGGACTAGAGGACTTGAACACTTCAACTTACCCATCCTATGAAGTTAATTCTTTCACTGAGACACAAGAGACTCACTCGGGATCGACATTGGTACCTAACAGTTTGTCACATTTGGATAGCGTTTGTGCAACAGTGATGGAGAAATCAAATGAGGATGCAATCAAAGTGATTGATGAACTCAAAAAGAGGATTGAAATATTGGAGAAAGAAAAGAAGGCAGCAGAGATTAAGACTAAGGAAATTTGTCAAAAGTTTGAGCGAACTCTAGAATCCCAAAAAGAGTTGATAGAAATGCTGAAGTTGAAAGTTAAAGAAGAACAAGGCATAAGAGAAATCCAAAAACTTGAAGAAGAGAGAAAGGACACATACATAGTCAAACTATGCCAAAAAATCCAAAATCTCGAAGAAATCAACAAGGAACTTGAAGGAAGAATTGAAGATTATCAGGTGCATCAAATGACGCAGGATTATGGCATTCAAACTGAAAGGGAAGTACAACAAGTAACCCAGAAAGCAACAGCAGAAAAAATAGAAAGATTGCAGACAGAAAATGAAGAGTTGGAGTTTGAAATCATAAATATTAAACTCCATGAAATCACACAAGCATATGGAGAAATCAATGACGCAAAGCGAAAGGATAAGAAGCAAGAGACACCACCGTCAAAGGCCATAAGGGTAAAAGAAAGAGATGATAGAAAGAAGAATGTTTGCAATGACTATGTGTACGAGGAATTGAAGAAGAAGAGTCCACAAGCAAATGTCATTGAATTAAGTTCATGCAATTAGTATGAGAGAAGGGCAAGGCCACCAAAGAAGCTGAAGAAGTGGAAGGGTCAGACTGATATGACCGAACTCATTAATCGACAAGCTATGGATAGAATTCAACAAATTTGGAGAGCGGAACATGCCAAGTAAGAAATATTCTCATCATGCTTCTATTTTGGAAATTCTTATTTTGACTTATGGTATGCAATATGCATCTACGTGCTGCTGTTGTTGATGTTTTATCAATAATGCTATGCACGTACAGTCTAAATCTTAATAATGGTAAGTGTGTGTTACTTGTGGTTTGTAGTTCACATTTCTCAGTTCTAAAATGTACAGTGTAAAACATCAATGTGCCTAAATGTACAGTCATCGACTCATCGGTGTCTGTGTACAATCCAATATTGGTGTTAGTATTGGTATACGGTCGGAAGTGCTTAAATTTAAGGACATTTGTCTTACTGTACAGTCCAAAGTCCATTTAGACTGTACAATCCAATGTCAGTGTTGGTTTTGAAGTCCCTAAATGTACAGTCCAATTCTTGCTTTATATTATAAATGTACAGTCTAAATTCTGGCCTAAATAATTTTGTGTACATTTTGAGATTAGACTGTAAATTTTGAGTTCATTTTGTGCACACTGTATATTTTATGGGTAGAGTGTATTTTGTGTACATTTTGAGATTGAATGTAAATTTTGACTCCATTTTGTGTACATTGTCCATTTTGTTGTAGACTGTACATTAGGATTGCATATTGTTTTAGTAAAAAGCTTCATTTGATATCTAGTGGTAAACCCATCCTTCGTTTTCTGCCTCACATTTAGCCTCCCCATTTGTGACTTGTGTTTGGTGTCTCTATAAACCCTTTCTCAAGCTTAATAAAACTTTTACTTAATTTGAAGTAGAACTATTCGTAGTTTAGTTTTCCAAAATTTATAATACTTACATTGTTTACTTGGCCACAGAAGAAAGTTGTTGCAAACTACTTGAATGAGGCTGGCTCCAAAACAAATATTACTGACAAAGTGCAGATAGAAAAGGACTCGCCGCAACAAGAAACTGGAAGGTAAGTAATTACTGTCACTGAATGAAATCTTAACTACAAACAGAAATCTAGTAACCAATTTTAATTACCTGATTTTGAATTATTGCAGTGTTGACTGTGGAATTATAGTGATTTCAATCATGAAGACATACCTGACGAATGAACATCCAACAACTAAAGTAACCAAAGACGACTGCAGGCAGATCAGAGCAAACATTATACACTCATTCCTTTAACACAAGAAGTCAGCTGCTAGTCCGGACAAAAAACATTTCAAGAAACTCAACTATGAGCTCAGACATGATGGAATTTTTGTGGTTTTTTCTGTGCAAGAAATTTCGGTATTGAATTTCCTTTTTGCTTGTAAATATTTGGGGAATCTGTACTCTTGAAACGCTGACAAATATCAAAATATGAAAATAGTTGAAACATCGACAATATGGAAATAGTTGTAGTTTTTGTGGGAAATGAATTGAACTTTTGTTGCCTAAATCTACTGTCCAAATTCTTGTCATTGTTGCTTTAGTTTTTCCTGCTATTTGTGGTGTTTTTTCTGGTTAATCTGTTGTTCGTATGTTCTAAAAATGTATACTTTAAATGTCCAATGTGCCTAAATGTACAGTCATCACTCATTGCTTAAAATCTACGGTCAATTCTTTCTTGTTTCTTGGTGTATAGTCCAAAGTGCATTTAGATTGTATATTGTTGTCTTCAAAATGTACAATGTAAATGTCCAAAATGCCGAAATGTACAGTCATACATGTTTTATATACAATCCAATATCAGTGTACAGTCCAATGAATGTACAATCCAAACCAACCTATTCAAAGTCACTACATTACAAATGTACAGTCCAATCTACGGTGCAAAGTGACATTTTTCAAAGTGTGTAAATCTAAATGTCTCCGGTGCAAAGTGACATTTTTCAAAAGTGACTCATGCATATTCAAAGTTCCTTACACGTTGTCCAAAATCTTAAATGTACGATCCAAAAGCAACATGTTCAAAGGTACAACATTACAAATGTACAGTCCAAGTGCCTGAATATACGGTCTAAATTATCAATGTACATTCTAAATTCTCACTCTCTCTCTCTCTCTCGAAATAAAATGTAGGATCCAAAGCAACCTTTTTCAAAGTCTCTAAATTCTAAATGTACGGTCAAATGTATGGTCCAAAGTGACATTTTTCAAAGTGTCTAAATTCTAAATACATGGTGCAATATACGGTCTAAAGTGACATGTTTCAAAGTGTCTATATTGTAAATGTACAGTCCAAAAGTGACATCTTTCAGTGTGTGTAAATTTACATTCCAGTTGTAAAATATACAGTCTAAATTATCAATGTACATTCTAAATTCTCTCTCTCTCTCTCTCTCTCTCTCTCTCTCTCTCTCTCTCTCTCTCTCTCAATTAAATAAAAATGTAGGATCCAAAGCAACCTTTTTCTAATTCTTTCTTGTTTCTTGGTGTATAGTCCAAAGTGTATTTAGACTGTATATTGTTGTCTTCAAAATGTACAATGTAAATGTCCAAAATGCCCAAATGTATAGTCATACATGTTTTATATACAATCCAATATCAGTGTACAATCCAATGAATGTTCAATCCAAACCAACCTATTCAAAGTCACTACATTACAAATGTACAGTCCAATCTACGGTGCAATCAGCAGTGACATACAAACCAACAGCATACAAACCAACAGCATAATAGAGAACAAAAAACAATTCTATGTGAAACAAAATACAACCAATACTTCAAAAAAAAAATACAACGGGAAAAACAACATCAATGAACCCTACATTACTGGTTGCCAATCTTCCTTTGTTTGGCAATCTTCTTCGTTTGTCTACAGAGGAGAGAGACAAATGTACAGTCATCACTGCTTTGGCAACCAAATGTTTCAAGTAATACCATAACTCCAAAGAAATCAGAAAATTCAAACGATATAGGAACCTGAATTAGCATCAAAGAAGAGGAAACCTCTTAGGACTCTTAATGCACAGTCTTAAATTGAACTCAATTATGGTCTACACTTAAATTGTACACTCAAAATATATTTTTTCTTATCAAATCTAGACTCAAATATACATTCTCTTGTCAGATTATATTGGACACTGAAAATGTAGACAAAAATATAGTCTACACTTTAAAAATGTGCACCGAAAACAATCTAAACTGAATTTTTTATTTCATGACATTATGGTCTTTGGAAAATGTACAGTCTACAGAAAATGTAATCATATGACAGTTTGAAATCTGCAAAATTTACATAACACAAATCAAACTGATCTACTGTAGAAATTAACCAACAAAAGAAAGGAATAAACCCAACAAAACAAATTCTTTCTTCATAAGGAACGAAAACAGTCAGTGCATTAGATTTCACCATTATATACATTCAGAATTTCAACATGTGCTTTTCAACAGTTTCACCAAACTTCCAAAAAAACAACCGTCTCAACAACCCCCAATTTCTGTGTCCCCACTGTAGACAAAAAACCAAAAACAAACTTCCAAAAACTACATACTTTTCCACAAAAACAGTAGTTTAAAATATCACACCATCAACATGCTGCTCATGCGAAACCTGTATTTGGGCATGGCCCGAAGCGTCACACCAATCTTTGAACCTTGCCATATCCGTCTCTTGTTGAGCAACTCTTGCTTCAAGTTTGGCAATCCTGGTTTGATAGCGCACATGCGACTCTCGGAGTGACGCTAGGTTGTCTTCAAGCGCTGTCAACCTATTTTTGATTTGCTGGGCCTCACGCAATTTGCGTTCCATCATCTCCAAATCCTCTCTCATTTCTCTCAGATTGCTTCGCACTGCTCCAACCCTCCACTCGAAATCAACCCTAGTCTCTCTTATCAAAGCCCTTACGTGGTTTGGCTCCATCGTTGCCTGTAGCAGTAAACAGAGAGAGCGAGAGAGAGAGAGAGAGAGAGGGAGAGAGACAGTGAGAGGATGTCGTTGTAGACACCCCAATTTTTGATAAACTTGTGCATCCCCAAATGATGAAAAAAAAAGAATGCGCGAAATATACCTCGGGACAGCTCCTTGAGTTGGATTGATCAAATGAACCAAAAAACCCAAAAACACCTGAACCGTATGGCCTGAAACCCATAAACCGTACGGCTTGAAAATCCATTTGTACCGTGCGGTGTCACTATGTGCACCATACGGCATACCCTTGATGCCGTACGACACCTTGTCCCATCAACAGGATTCCCGGGTTTACCAAGCAGCTCAGAAGCGATGATGATATTCGCAAATCATGACATTCACTGGCGTACGGGAATCATCGGAATGATGAAACCGTTCAAAATTTCGTCTATATAAGACGTGAAATGGAAGGCCGAAAGGACGATTTCACGAACTCTCAGAAAAGTTTCCCTCAAAGAAGACTCGTCCTCCCCCTGTTATTCTGTCAAAATCTCCTTCAAAATCCAACCTTACAAACTACCATTCCTAGCTTTCAAAACCAATCCCTTTCGGATACTTTCATCACAAATCAAGCATACCCGAGGTATACATTCGCGTCCAAATTGAAACAACAATCTTCTGAGGGGTCTCCATCGGGCTTGAGGGGAGCTCTGTAGCTCTTCCTTGAGCCCAAATGGAGGAATTTCAATAAAAACTCAAACCTCTCGGGTGAGTTTCGCGTGACATCTTCTATTGTCACGAGATGCCGTCCCTAAGATGAGGTACATTCTTTTATCAAAACCATTTTCCAAACCCATTTTTATCAACCAATAAGTTGGTTTCTACACAAAAACAGAAGTTGGTTTCGATCGGATAAAAAAAAATGGTAATTTTTAAGAAATGCACTGCACAGGGGCACCGTACGGCACCCCCATGGCACCGTGCGGTGTGATTTTTGATACCGTACGGTGTCACTGGAAATGTATTTTCGATGCTCTATTCTCTGGAATCTGACACTCTGTTTTTCGGTTGAAAGCAGTGAAGAAATTACAGTTTCTCCCCCTCTACTTTCTGTCTTACCAGTGAAGAAATTAAGTTAAATTTCTCGCATTTGTCTACTCGATTGTGTATCATTTGATTTGTTATCATTATCTGTTTCTTTTAAAGTATATTATCGTCTGATATTTTGTTTTATGTGAAATAAGGTTTTTTTTTTTGTAAAATCTTTTCAAAGAATAATCCCATAAATGTTTAGTAAAGACCGGAAAATTCCGGGCACGCGGGGTGCATTTTTTAAAACAAAACCTTTCCTGCGAGTAACCTGGCTCCCGAACCCAAATCTCTACTTTTCGCAGATCAAACCCTTTTCCGACGGCACAAGAGTCAATATTTTTTTTTAAATGGTTTCTCGGGTGCCTAACATTTTCCATAAATTAAACCTCGGGTGGCGACTCTAAATTTTTCCTATTTCCCGGATCGCCATCTCCTCCTTTTTTTTTTTTTTTTTTTACCAAACTTCGTGGACCATCGCGCCCCCACGAGAAACCAGCGTCCACAGTCGTTTATATAGACCACACACAACGTTTCACTTCCTTCTGGAAGGTATTGAATGGTCGTGACTGTTGAACGAAACTCTTCACTTGAAATCTCAGCCGTTTAAAAAATAGGAATTTATAAAATAAAATAAAAAAAAATGCAAACATGTTCGAGTAGCCTCTATTGGATCCTACAATGAACATTACAGACATTAGCTTATACATTTAGGAAATTAAAAATCTATAAGAATATCTCCTCTTCTTTGGTTTGGATAGAAAGAAAAAAAAAATTAAAAATCTAAGTAGGGTTTTGTTAATGTACATTTAACAAAAATAGATTAACTTTTAGGTATTGGACAAAAATACCCCTGCTTTAACATTCTGTGTTTAGCATTTAAGAAACTCAACTCAGCAACACACAAACCTCATTCCCTCCTGAGATTTGTCTTTGATTCATTCCTAGAGTTGTTGTGAACGAGCCACCAAACATAGTCGTAATTTGGTCCTGTTCACATTCATGCTTGGTCAACTAAAAAAAGGGCTCTCCAATGATGGACAACATCAACATGAAGATTAATTAGGGAAAAAAAATCAAAACGTAGGCTAACCCATTAACTAATCTAATATTAGAGAAAATGAGTAAAAAAAAGCTAGGAAATGTGCGACGGAAAAAAGACAAGGGAAAATAGAAATGAAGGGAAGAAAAGTAAAAGGGTATTTAAGTCAAAATGTACATAAAAATTTTGTTCTACACTGAAATCCTAATGTACGTGAATATACATTTATACTCAAAATACATCTATTGATTATAAACAAATAGATGATCTACGTGAATGCAAAACAAATCCGAATCTGCAAAAACGAAACCTAATCCGTAATTACAATATCAATTACTGAAGGATGGATGATCGAGGTGAATCTACATTTACACTAAAAAATCCAATCCAAATGAACAGTCGACAATTTTGTGGAAAAATCGAAAACAAATACGAATTTACAATCGCAAAATTACTACGTGAATGATCATTAAGGAAGATCCGTAGAAATACAAATTTACTGTATGAATCACTGTACGAGCGTTCGTCAATAATGACGGAAGATCCGCCCTTCTGTAATCGAATTAGAGAGAGAGAGATTGTGGAAGTCGGCGCGAAGGGAATGACAGAGAGAGATTGTGGAATGGCAGAGAGGGATTGTGGAAGTCGAACGATACAGTCGAGGGCGAAGGGGGAAGTCGATTATAACGGTTACTAAAAACAAAGACGAGTAAGATGGGCAAAACAGTAAAATCCCCAACCATATTTGTGCCCCAGGACCCCCCAAGCAGTAAATTTTAGCCCAAGACCCGGTGGGTCAAAATTCCAAATAATTGGACCGGCCTCTAAATTTCTATAATCAAAATCGCCCATTTTTGTGCAAGGAAATATTAGTTTTGTTTCTACAGAAAATTACCGTCCAGTACAGAAAACTACTCTTTAATTCCCGTCAAGGAGAGTCGCCCATTTTAATTACCTGTAGGTCTAGGTGAGTAGGTTACTTTACTATTTTGTCCTTGACTTGTATACCAGTTAAATAAGTGCATCGTTCTCTCTCTCTTCTCTTTAATCCAGCAACCCACCACCGCACAACCCCTTATTCCGACCATCGTCAACCTCCGACGACCACCATCCTAGCTGGCCCCACTTCTCCGACCGTCACCAACCTCCGGCGACCACCTGGCCGACAGATACACGATTTTCCTGTTTTATAACAGAACTCCCTTTTCAAGGGACTTCAACATAAAGAGTAAAGGCTTTGTTCGGTTAGCAGGTGTAGTTTAGTTTAGTTTAGTTTTGATGATGTAAGCAGGTGTAATAAGTGGAGAGAGATAGAGAGAGAAATGAGGAAAATGATGATGACATCAAAACCAAAACTGCCTCAAAGCTGTAAACCGAACATTGCCAAAATAATCCCAATTTAATACGATACAGAGAAAAATTAACTGTAATTAGAACGCAAAATCTATTTTGAGAGGTTCGATTGAATCAAATTTTCAAATTCCAAAAGATTGAAAAAATTCGCAAGAAAATTCGCAAAATTCGCACCCTGCGAATTTTTTCAGAATCCATTTTTAACGATTACTTTGACCTAAGTTTGAACATTAACAGTGATATGATTCCCAATTTGCATATGTATATCTTATACAGAGAAATTCACGGTGGAATCGGAGAAATTTGAAAAAATTTGCACCTAGAAATTTGCAGAAAATAAAAAATTCGCAGCTTGCAAATTTTTAAAAATTTTATTTTTCAGTGCTTCCAAGATCCACATCTCCCTTGTTCTTACAAGAGTTTATGAAATCTGACCTTAATTGAAAAAATTCGCAATGATTGCACCTCGTAAAATACATGTGCAGCTGTTGATTTTGATCCTTGAATCAGTGGAGTTCACAAAGGAGAAATAGATCTGAGTTGGGGGAAGATCTCAGTGATGTTTGCCGTTCATTTGCTCTGCCCGTGGCTGGCGAAGACGAGTTTGGAGGAGAGAGAGTTGAGGTTGGAGCAGCGAAGGAGGAAGGCAACTATGGCGTTCACGGGAGAGTTGAGGTTGTCGGCGACTTTGGGGTATTTCGGGTAGAATTTGGAACTAATTTCCCTAGGCGTGTTTTCTGAAAAAGTCTTGTACCTTGTGATGCATTGGGTGTATGTGTTAAACCGGCGGGTAAATTGCTCCTGTTTTTGTGAGCCAAGTTGGAGCCCACACCGGCCCAATCTGGAAGGGACTAGAATCGACAAAAACTGAATGGGAGCTTGACCATGTGAAAACATGTGCAACATGAACTATCTAGGTTAAGAATGTCAGGCGCGAGTATGCATTGATAAAAGGTAAAATCTCACCAATAAATGAACCAAAGGCAAGACTCCATTTAAAAGAAGCTTCGTGTAGTTCATCCTCACGCAGTTACAATTTGATAGCCACACTATCCTCCTTGCCCCTCCAAACTCTCCTTTATGGGTCCCATTCCGTATCCAGATTAATAATCCGAACTGGTACTTTAATTGTACATCCTGTGGACAAGAGCATCCCTCCTCACTCACAAATCCGATATCGAAGTAACTGTTGTTATACGATTAGCAGCATGACAATATTGGACCGGATAACACTTCCATATCAATGTCTCAGAAAACAATATGGAGTTTTGGTTATCGATGAAAAATGGAAACTTTGATACGCCAATTCAATTTCACAATAACTGCAACAATCCTGAATTTACCAAGTGAATAACCTCACAGTATAATAAAAAAAAATGGCAAGTCAATATTCAAAACCCTAGTAACACTCATCGTTCTACAAACAGAGCTGCTGAACCCTAGTTACATATGCACCCTAGACTTGAAAATACCCTTTCACACAGAGGTGCTTAATTATTCAAGTACTAATGGATTATTCTTACAGATTTCAACAGACTAAATTAATCTTCCCAAAGTAACAGAGAAAGGAAAAATAGTGATGCTTTGATACGAAATGAATATATGAAAGTTAAAAAATCTACACTTCATGTGAGCAATTCTTAAACGGAGAGTTACTGGAAAGGAGACCCAACTGGAGCTGCAAGCCCAAGAATTTGCATTATCCTGTACCGGCGGCCCTTTTTCATTGACCTCAAGGGAAAAGTAACCTCCTGGATAAAAAGGGAAAGTAACATTCAGTTCATCTATATCTACTGACACGTCATACATATGATGATCGCAACTTACGTCAAAGTGAACTTTTGGTTTCCGTTCTCTGGTGCCTCTTCTCCTCTCCACGCAATCACTTTCTGTTCTGCTTGAACTTGATGAATTCCACTTATCTGTTATTGCAAGAGTAAGAACTTTTTAAATTACAAACGAACCTACCAAAGAACGGATCCACCTATGGAAGTTATAGTCACAATATCACTTTATTGTCTATGTAAAGTAAGATCCAAGTACAGTGAACAACACAACGCAATGCTAATAGTAAATCGATTTTCTGCAAGGTTAATACTGAATGGATTTTCCCATGACATATGTCATCTTAAGGCTTCTCCGTAGCTGTTCCATATGTTTACAAGTGGAAGTGAAGTGGCCTCAAGAGTTGCTGGCAAGGGGAATAGAAGCTGAGACCTTATGTGGAGCAAACCCCCAAGTCTCAGCCCTTCCACCAGGCTACGTAACAAGTTAGAAGGCCAAAAATTTACTTCTATTGCCCTTTCATTCTATGTCTGCACTATTATTAGTGCATATGGTGCTTATGGGTTTTTTTATCGGCAGTATGGTGTTTATGGTTCAACACAGAAGATAATTGCACAACTGAATGGAGTTTCCCCATTTTCATCTGTAACTCTAAAAAACCTAAGATCAGGGCCCTGTAGGGTGGAAAAATAAAATGAATCACCCAACTACACTTTAGAAAGAAACCATCCCAGAGACACTTGCAGGTGGAATATCATGGATAGCAACAGCTTGAGAGTTGAGCATTGGGTATTGTAATTTATTATCAGATTGTAACAGTGTGGAGGACCGGCTCAGCAGAAGGTAAAAAATCTCAAAGTAGATGCTCGACAAGAAACTGCAGAGAATATAATGAAGAAACAGTATGTACCCGGTGATTGATCTCGTTGAATTGAACAATTAGGATCATCTGATGATTCAATGAACTCTTTGATAAAACATGGGCTATCTAGGGCCTGCAATGATATAGACATCGCATTGAAATGTGTATGCAGGAGTAGCATATGAAACTCTTCTACAGTGCAATAACTACAACTTCAAAGGACAGCAAAAATAAAAAGAAAGTGACATCCATGTGCCTAGTATCCAAAGTAGCATATGAAACTGATCAATAATCCAATTAAAGTTAATAACATCAAACAAAACTATCTCATAAAGGGCGATATCACTAACTTTTGCAGAAAGAATTGATATTTGCGAGATGATACCTACATATAAGTTTTATAACTTGTAGCAGTTTTGTTTCCCATCTGACCACAGACAAACAATACGTATCATCCTACAGAGACGTACCACACATCATCTTTCCTCTATAGATCTGCATCGAGTTCTTTTCTCCTGAGCAAAGTTTAATATACTAAATCCAGCAACGAGCAGATTGAGAAGCAAACCAGTATGCAGATCATTATTCAACAGTGAAAGGTCTCCGTCAGGATCAACCCAAGCACTGAAGAGCCATAAATAAAAAATTTAGCTAATAAAACTGGAACATATCCTTAATGCTCACTGCCTAAGGTACGCTGAACCCAGTAACTAATACCAACATTGCATCTCATGGTTCCATGGAATTGTCCTAAAACCGTAAAACATGACAATCACCGTCTTGGCCTTTGAAATAAAAAACAGTTGGAACTTTCTTCAAGGATCTGAGAAGAGCTGATACCAAATGGGCACTCTCAAAATTTTCTCAACAAATGGGCACTCTCAAAAACTTGTTCAATTAGATGCCTTAAAGGCACAGAAATATGGTAACTAGAGGAGGGCATAACCGAGAATGCCTGTATCAGTTATAACCTCAAAATCTTCATCAAAAGATATTGGAAAAAGGAGAAATAAAACCCTAAAATGTCTGTTCCCTCAAAAACAGTTGTGGAACAACATTAGCCTTGGAGGGTGCCATGACCCCAACCCCTTCCCACCAAGTAATGGCACAGATACCCGTGTAACCATGCAGCAGTAGCCAGATGTAAATGTTATTGTCATGCTTTCGAGAACCTAACAAATATTTCACTAAAAGGTCACCATTACGTAAATTTACTCTGATCACTGTCCGTTACTCCAATTAGGAAGACCAAAACAACCTTACATTTCTCGAGTTAAATTAACAGCTGAGTCATTTTTCCCCATCAGGAAGACTCAGGAACATTAATGTTAACAGATGAAAATGTTACGTGGAGATCAATTTCAAAACTGAAGAACCGGAGGCATGATTATTTTTCTTTCTATGGCGATCATATTGTGAAGTTCACCTCAAGAGCTTGTTAGCTCAATAATCAATATAATGCATAAATTTATTAAAGAAAGGGAGATGGCCCATTTGAATCTCGGTGTACTGAAATACAAATCCTATAAATGACATCAATATCAAATCGCTTTCAAAGTTTCATGCATATGATTTTTTCCTAGTAGGGAGTTCTCTACTAGGAATTAGTTCATTCTTCCACGATTCCGTTCAACACAAAGGAATACAATAAAAGGTTTGTGAAAAGGCTAGTTGCTTTCAATTTAACTACATCTTTATACCATCCTATCAGTTGTCACTGAGTTTGGATTTTGTAAAAACTCTGTTCCCAAACGTTCAACGATTTCACCAACATTAGCATCTCAGAATAACAATAACAACAACAACAAATAATAATACATCTCCTAGACCTGCTTTATAGCGCGAGCCATGGGCTATGGCTGCAACCTTCTAGCTTGTTTCCATATTCTTTATTTCTTCTCTTCTTGCTTGTTTAAGTATACAAAAAGTTAATTACCTTTTCAACAAGGCAAAATGGAATCAATCAGTCAAAGCTTCGGTTCCTCAAAAGATGTTTTCGACCTATTACCCACTTGAATAGATTGACATTTAGATGGCACTGACAGATTGCCAAATAGGATGTAAATGTAATATGCTTCAGAAATGATAAGATAATCATTACGAGTGGTCGTTGAGCTACAAACTTGTCCCCAACTTACTTCAGCAGACCATAGTTGGCAAGCAGTTTTATCCCCTACCGAGCTTCCCGGGGTTTTGCAGAGACTAGTACTCTCAGTGATTTGTGATTTCTCTGGGGTGAACTCTAGTTTCCTTACTGTATCACTTTCCTGTTTTTCAGCATTCCTGCAAAACGTTGGGATAACAATGTAAAAGAATTAGTCAGTAAGAAGTACTTGGCTATACTTAACATGAAAACACAAACATGCTTCTTTTAGTAACTAGACCAAAATGACATGTTTAATTTCCATTTATCATACCAAAAGATCATTCTGATGTCCCACATACTTTTTCACAAACCAAGCAAGTGTAAGGTCAACCACAACGTATTGATATTTTATACACACAACCAAATAACTTCATGAAAACACAATGACAAGTAACTTTTGTGGAGAAGAAGAGCACCTTGGCTTTTATGTTTCACATCATTTATACAAAGAGTCAAAGACCAGATGTAAAACGTAAGTTATTTAATTTTGGATGTAAACAAATTTCATATGAAAAGGTTCAATCGCTGGTGTGCCACAACCATAATAAATAGATCAATTTTCTCATATCTAAACAATAGAATACCGAAGAGTGGGCACTCAGCAGACTAATCAAGGTTCGAAATAGGAGATGGAAAATCTTGGCAATGTATCTCATACATCCAGATCATTTTGCGGAAACAGATGCTATCATCCAAGGTTCTTCATTTTTCTCGAAATTAATATAAGGTATTATCGTAACATTGCATTTCTAACTACGGGATCCTTTTGAATGGAGATAGAGAAGCAAGTAACTATCCTGCCCGGGTATGTAACAAGAAGAGACCAATTATGGATGTTTGTTCAACTTCCTGCTCAAGCTCTCCCTTAGTTCCTTCAAGCATAGATATAGCGAAGGGCCAAAGATATGGAGGCTTTTTTGGTCAAGGGTGGGCCCAAGTAGGTCACATAAACAGGAAAGGGTCAGACGAGAAAGATATCATAATTTGAAGTGTGCTTGCACATTTTGTGCCTGTGTGAGTGAGTAATTATAATTAATATCTTGATTCCTAATTTTATAGTTAGTCCCAATAACTAAGTGTAGAAGCTTAATCAAGTTCGTGATCAAGATCAGATAAATGCTAGTTAGCACCCTCAGTCTCATGCTCCTACCCAGGCATCCAACAGTCAAGTTCTCGTACGAAAATCTGGCTGCGGTACAAACCTGCCACTCCAGGAGTCAAAAGGTGCATTTTGATTGACTTGTTCAACTTCTATCAGTGGAACTCCAGTAAAGTTTGAGAATGATTCTTGTCTTGAATCCTCAAAATCGCAGCATTGAACTGCAGGGAACTGAAGAATTTCCTCTCTCTTCTTCCTCGTTTCTTCCGAATCAGTAATAGTATCGCATCCTGATTTATCTTTGCCCCTCAAGGACTCCAGCAATACACCTGTAGCAGAAAATTTAAAATAAAAATTAGCAGAAGATAATGATAAAAGAAAATTAATTCTGTGTTAAAAGGCAAAAACAATTTGCAAGTTCATAAGAATTTAGAATACGACAAGCATCAGAACTTCTTAAAGTCTGCTTAATATAAAATCATTCTCCTTCAAAATGGACTGCGCTTAACCGATATGATTGAGGTATATGAGCATCAGAGATTCAAAATGTCTGATTTCCTGAGTCTTCGCTGCTCGACGTTTGAAATTACTAAACAATTCATTCATAATCCTAGCGCGAGTTGAGGGAAAAAAAAAAACAAACAAAACAAAAACAAAAGGTCAATAGCTGCCAATAGTATGGCAGCAAATGACATATCACATTTATCTTCTAGATGTTACATTATCGTAATTCACATCATTTAGCACTATCAAAATAACTACAATAATTATGCGCACAAATAATTCTACTTTTCCTGTTTCATCAAAAACAGTATTCTTCAGAGTCTTCACACGAAGTTTCTACATATTTCCATGTGAATGCACCCAAAATTGCGGACACAAGGTTCAGGTATTCCTATGCTGCATTTGAAAGTGGCTTTACTTCCACGGTTCCAACTATTCTCTCAATCAAAGCTGTCATTCATGTACCATACAAGCAGGTTTTGAAACGATGGAAATTCGAAACTGGGTGATGTTTTTGTCGCAAAAGACTACATACAGAGTAACCAGAAAAACTTCCAAAAGATGATAGGCAATTGACAGGGAGAAGCATAGTGTCCACTGAAGATCCAGATCACTAAACTTCTAATGGGACATCTATTGATTATTGATTAGAGATTTGACTAGAGGAACTCCTAGAGTGTAGGTGCAAATGATGGGCCAAAGGGAAAGGGATGGACTCACTCAAATTACGTAAGAAACGTTGTATAAGATTCCCATTTCCCATGTTGTAACTTTCTTTTGCGAAGAATTAGATTCTTTTAAGTCCATACTCGATAACCGAATAGGTTCAGTATTCCAGAATCTTCTCCAGTTTAAGAGCTTTAGGCTAGATACTAGCTCTGCTCTAGTTGCTTTTCTATGTTGACTAAATCGAATATGGAAATTTTATTTTTTTTGGTAAAGACCATCCGGTGTCCGGTAAGCACATTGGCCCCGACTAATCCGGATTCGAGCCTGGTAGGACCATAAAGGCGGCAAAGCTCTCCCAACCAAGTTTTAAGACAGCTGCATTTCCAAGTCTCGAACCCGAGATCTTGGTTAAGCTAGCACAGCCACTTACCAGCTGAGCTACGTGCTTGGTGGTGAATATGGAAATATGATAAGGGGTGATAAATGCTTAAAACTGATGAGGGGCTAAGGCATGGCAACCTCAATTACACAAACACATCATGCACATCATCATATTACAAAGAAGCAATGAACTCTTAAGTAATAAAAGCAATGATGTGATAATGGTCAACACAAACTTATAACTAAGATAGATATTCCCGCAGAGAAAGCTCAAGTGAATCTTTAGTAACAGAATTTGACCCGTATCCTATAATCACATATCAATATCTAACTATTCAGCAGTTAAAGCAACAATAGGATGACAATTATTCATATTTTACCAACACCACCAAACTAAACCTTGTGTCTTATTAAAGTAGGGTTGGCTACATGAGTCATTTCATAGTTCTACCAAGTACCCAACAATCAAGTTCAATAAATTCACATCCTTTTTCACCACAGCATCCCATTGCCAATGTTGGCCTTGTTACAAGGTCTTGGGTATAACTCAACAGCAAAAGCCAGCTATTGAAGTGTGGGTTCCCTCACACTTATATATTTCATACTTTGGCACCCAGGCACCCTTCCTGATGCACAGCGTGCTCACTGAGCAACACCTACTGCATGTAGGCTAGAGATACGCACCCTACCCTTCTCTGTTGTCTAGCTCTGCTACCATGTTACACGGTTTTAGGCAGAAGTAAATCCCAAAAGTTACCAATTGAAGTGAGTGTTCCCTCACACTTATATACTTCATGTTACTTTGTTTGGTGCCCAGGCCACGTAGGACTTTGCTTCACCGGCCTTCCCCTCCCCTAACATTTCTACTAACAAATTATGTACAGAACGTCACAATAACGGTAAATAAAATTCCTAATCAAGGTCAATATTCCCATACAGAAAGAAAAAATCGTTCATTTAGGAAGTGAATTTGACCTAGATCAGCAAAACCCACACACAAATAGCTAAATTTTCTGCAACTTAAGCAAAAACGGGATAAAGAATCAATCTCAACGCAGAAAAGCAAAGAGAATTCAAAGAACCTGAATTAATTGAATTCAATTGTAAACCTACATTTCATTACAATAGAATTACACCTTTACCAAGAGGACTATATGACAGAGAGGAAGAAGAAGAGCAGAAGAAGAGCGAGAAGTCTGTGCGACGTCGTCTAGGTCCTCCAGTGCTTCTAGGTTGCTTCCAACACTTCGGTATACGATCAATTTCGCTTACTTTTTGTATCTTATTCCTCTTAGGCTCCTTTTTCTTCGCCATTGCTGTGAATTGAACAATAAGTTGGAGTAGATTTTAGAGAGAGTTGTTTACCCAAAAAAAAGATTTTAGAGAGAGAGAGAGAGAGTAGAATAGTGTGGGGAAGAGAAAGGAACCCTATAGAAGAATAGAAGAAGAGGAACACATTGGCGATTTGAAGCAGAAGAGGAGACATTGAAGACATGAAAATGGGGGAGCACAACTGAAAATTTGATGATACCAAAATTTATTTTATTTTATTTTTATCAGAATTTAATGATACCAAATGATACCTAAAAATTTCGTGATACATTACCAAATCAAATTTCGATGGTTGGAAAGCCATGATGGAAAAACCTCCCTACGACTCTAATGGGAATGTTTTAGCTACTGAATAAACTACCTTATTATACTCACGAAAAATATGAGGATAAAAACATAATTGAACGTGTGATGCAAGTTTAATACAATCAAATCACAGTCACTTTCAACTATAATCCGAGGAAAATTCCATTTGATGGCCTTCTGTTATAGCATGGCAAAAACTCACAGCCTCATTGATGCATGCGAGACGAAAGCCTGAGAAGTATTCCATGGCTGCCCCAACTACGAAGTTGTTACTGTTACGTGCAACGAAGCCCATGCCACAAATATTTGACTTATGATCAACTGCACCATCAATGTTTATTTTAATAACCCCGACGGTTTAGTCCAAATCTGCCTTTCCTGTTGAGGTGAAGGGTTCGACGTAGCCTTTTTCCAGATTTTAAATATTAATAAACCCACACCAAGCTTTCAACGCATTTTCTAGAATCGCCATAGGAGTCCAAACAAGTTGCTCAAAGTAAAATTTTGTTTCTTCCCTTTCAGAGAAACTAATAAATGACACATGTATCAATGTTTATTTTAATAACTCCAACAGGTAGTTTAGTCCAAATCTGTCTTTCCCGTTGAGGTGAAGGTTTCGCGAGCCGTAGCCTTTTCTATATTTTGAATATTAATAAACCCACGCCAAGCTTTCAACGCATTTTCTAGAATCGCCGTAAGAGTCCAAACAAGTTGCTCAAAGTAAAATTTGTTTCTTCCCTTGCAGAGAAACTAATAAATGACACAAGTGCTAACAATTCCCGTCTGCTTCCACTGTCATGTTGTCCCGAAGACCACCGCTGGTTGAACGCCAGGTTTTTCCATTCTGCAGATGAGCTGAAATTAACATGGGATAATTTCCATTACCTCAATAGTCTCGCGCTCCTTGTGACACCGCGGGCATAGGGTGTTGACATCAATTCCTTTGCAATTCAAGTTATCCATAAACAGCTATAGCATTATGCAAACACTTCCAAATAAATTGATGTACATTATTCGGGGTTGGGATCCTCCGAACTTGGTTCCCCTTTCTCTTTGGACCGTTTAGGCATTTCAAATTTGCAAGTGATTTTTGCCACATAAGCGGATCAAACCATGAACCTTCCATCCACTGTGTAGTGCCACACCCCCCCGGTCCCATATTTGCTGATAGGCGTAGAGAGAATAGTATCCCTGCCCGCTATAATGCTACGCTGGCCCAAGAGGCTGATCCCGGCCATAAAGCATCCCAAAAGGAGGAGTTTAGAAAGTACTAAATTTTTTGATATTGCACATTGTGGCCCAGCTGAAGGCTGAAGCTCTCTCCCCCTTCTCCCTTTTTTGAACTGAAAAAAAAAAGTAAGAAGGGAGAGAGAGCTTCTCCCCTCCAAAATAAATCTTCTGATGGTCCCACGAAGATCTTGACAAAAGCTTTTTGGCAACAAAAAAACATTTCATAACATAGTTAGGTTTGCCATCAGTAATGACTTGACTAAAGCCTCCCTTCCGGCTTAATCAAGCTAGACACAATCCGTTGTAAATGGAGAAAAACTTGGGTGCCGAACGGGTATCACGTAGCAACACCTATTGCGCATCTTGGTCGTTCAAAAGTATTTTGGACAGTCCAAATTTCTCTCTCTCTCTCTCTCTCTCTCTCTCTCTCTCTCTCTCTCAAATCTGGACCGTCCAAAACACTTTTAAACGACTAAGATTGACGCTCGGCACCCAAATTTTTTTCTTGTAAATGGTTGCATGTAGCACATATCAAACACCACATTAAGTATTGTAATCCTTTTTTTTCTCTCTCTTTTTCTTTTTCTTTCTTTGTTTAATCTAGTGATGCAAAGGTCTTGTCCCCAACCCGCTCCCTTATTTGAATGAACAAAATCCATATCCTCCTCGTGTCAATGTTTATTTAAGGCAAAAAAATTGAAATAATATTTGTCCAAGGCTCTAAGCCTCTTGAATTGAACTTGCCAGTGATTTCTAGCCAAATATAGCCTTGACGTTAGCGTTGGATACCATCGGGATGCTCTTAACCGACCCTTTTTGTATGGTAGATTACAAAATAGAACTACGGAGAGAAGTACATATTTTCATTTTCACAAGGGAAAATAAAAATGCAGAGGTGGAGAGTAAGAATCATTCCTTTGTAACGGTCTAATTTATTGATAACCCACCAAATCCTACACAACGTTAACAACCTCACAAAATTGTCTAAAATCGAAATACACAAATCCGTAGGCCATATAGAAGAAGAGAGGATAGAAAAAAGTTGCCAAGTTAGACATTTATCCTCTTGCTAAAAGCCTTTTCCCAACTAATTCTAAGCATCAAATCCATGGCATTGCGTTACCAAGCTCTACTGCAATGGTTCTTGTTGTTTCTTGTTCTTGTGTTGCCCAAAGTCCATGTCCATGCCAAAAACCACATTAACAACCCTATACTATTTAAGCATCCCAAGCACCATATACACCCTTTCGCGCCTGGCCCCTGGAAGAACGCCCATGCTACCTTCTATGGAGAACCTGATGGCTCCGGAACAACACGTAAGGGCAAAATAACCCTATTTCTTACAAAAACAAAATGTATTCCGAGTCCTTGGCTAGGAGGACGCTTTTGTTTTGTTTTTGTATTTTCCTTTTGATAATGCAAAGTGTCTGGGACCAACGAGAAATTTAATCTGTTTGATAAGATGGTTTGTCACATCTTTTGATATTAACTTTTGTTTGTGCATTTTCCTGTTGGGAAAATATTTACAACTTATTTGCCCAAACTATAACATTGAGAAAATTATGCAGAGGGTGCCTGTGGCTACGAAGATGTAGAAAAAGAAGGATATGGCTTGCAAACAGCCGCATTGAGCCAAGCACTTTTCAACAACGGACAAACATGCGGGGCTTGCTATGAAATAAAATGTGTGAATGACAACCAGTGGTGCAAGGCGGGGCAACCGTCTCTCTTTGTCACAGCCACCAATCTCTGCCCACCGAATTACTACCAGTCAAGTGACAATGGAGGGTGGTGCAACCCACCTCGCGAGCATTTCGACTTGTCTCAACCTGCATTTCTCCAGATTGCAGCTTATGAGGCTGGCATTGTTCCTGTTCAATATCGAAGGTAATTAGCGTTTGAATGCATGCTGTTTTCGCATTTTGTTCAAGAACAAGGCTAGGACAAACATTAATGTCGAAAATCAAAACATTATTAGTTTCGGATAAAAGATTTTGTTGTTGTTAAACTATCAATAACAAATGCAAAAAAGGGTGGTTCGGATTACCTTTGGCGAATTTTTACCGAACCGGACACTACGAGGTTCGAGTATCACCCTCTATTCCACGGTGCAAAAGCTTCAAATCGCTTTCTAATGGTAGAGAGAAAAAATTAGGGAGAGAGTTTTCTGGAACTCAATGACCGATGATAATCTTGTATCCATATATTACGAATATGCAACAAGAATTATAAAGAGGGAGATGCTTTAAAAGTCCTATAATCCTATAAATCTAGGATTACTTCCACCTCTACTATCTTATGTTCCAAGATAAGATAGGACTCCATAATAAATGGGTCACTGGGTCATGCCTAGATGGGCGACCCGATTTGGTCTCGGACCTGTCCCAAATTCCAACAGTTGTAAATCAATAACTTGTCGAAAAGAAAAGTAAGATCGATACAACAGTCTACCGATTGTTTATATCCAATTTCGTTGTAAACTGGAGTCGTGTGAAATTCAGAACTTGGATGACATTTGAACAAAAATTTGCAGGGTTCCATGCAAGAAGGAAGGGGGAATCCGGTTCACCATTACCGGGAATCCTTATTTCACTATGGTCTTGGTATGGAACGTGGGAGGGGCAGGGGATGTCACAAGCGTGATGGTGAAGGGAAGTGACAATGTGAAATGGACTCCAATGCAGCGCAATTGGGGTCAGAAATGGCAAACCAATGCCAAGTTAATCGGCGAGTCGTTGACATTTCGAGTCCAAACAAGTGATGGAAGACGCTCAACTTCATGGCATATCGCCCCGGAGAATTGGCAATTTGGCCAGACATTCGAAGGCAAGAATTTCAAGTAGGCAACATTGATGCGACATTACCATCCCTTAGGTAGGCTGATAAATAAATGTAGAGATTTCATCTCTTATCTCTTAGGTAAGATTTCCCATGCTGAACACCCCAAGACTCTGTTCAGTTAGTAGTTTTCAGAATCAGTTTTAGATAAGGCTTTCTGAAAACCTGTTTGGTTGACCAAACTTATTCTGTGAGAATTTGTATTTTTCAAATAAAAGTAACTCGCTTTGCAATAAGTTTTGGTCTTTCATCAAATCTTCTTAATTACATGACCATTCAAAACACTTTTTCTGTACATTAGTAGCAAATAGTAGCGATAATTGAACTTGGAACACAGGCTTCTCGAAAAACAAAAAAAATATTGGAACACAGCTGACATAGCAAATAAGCAAATATTCCCATGGTTTTGAGATCATGAACAGAAAAAAAGTCGTTCCAATTTGAGGAGAAAAACTTGGGTACTGGCTGGGTACCATGTGACGGTACCCAGCACGCATCTCGACCGGCCAAAACATTTTTAGACGGCCAAGATGCACACTCGGGCACCACCTATGCGGTACCTTATTTGCACCCAAAATTTTCTCCAATTTGTGTGGTCACTACCAGCATCCTTCAAAATATTTTCAATCCACCTATCAATCTGTTGGCACCTCCAAATATAGCTACAAACTAAGCGTCTGAACAATACATATATTTTACCAGTCGGAATAGGGAACCCTATAGGGCAACAAGATCAACAGCTCGGATGCGCCCTACAAGGCTGCCCTCCAGGACCCCCCGGTCCTTACCAATCATAGTTATTGTAGAGTTATGAACCCCTTTATCTTAAAGTAAATGCACGACCATAATATGTTTCTCCCCTCGTGAATAAATAGAATTTGGTTCCTATAATTTATATTTAACTGGACAAAACTGAATCAGACCACCATAACAAGTCCCCTTTTTGGAGAATTCTCTGCAAAAAGTGCAAGTGGAATGCGGACAACACTCCTTTTGACATAGAGAATAACCAAACATTTCAAATTGCTTGGGAAGTTTAAACTTGTATCCAAACAAAAGCCAATAAAGTATCGCCTGTTAACCTTCCATTTCACCAGCTAGAGAGTGACAGGTAACCATAGCTGAAAAGTCGCAGACATTAAGATAAGCAACCACAGTTCTATCAGCACATTCAATCACCACAACCCAATCTCCAAAACTAGGTTCATGAATTGCATACAAAAAGGGCAGTTGGGAATCTACTGATGTGCTAAGACACAGTATACATGTTAACCATTTATCCCATATTGGGTGGTGGTGGGGGCGGACGAACTCCCTGCCCCATCATCTGTTGCCCTGGAAAACCCTGAGGAGGTGGCGGCATTGGAGGCCGTCCCATCTGAGTGCCCGGAGTGAAGTGTGACATTGCGCCACTACCAACAGAGGGCGGCGGTGGAGCTGGTAGATTTCCACCCGGCGGCATAGGCCTAGGCCCATTTGCCATTGGAGGAGGTGGTGGGCCTCTGGGAGGATTTCCCATTGGAGTGCCCGACGGAGGCCCTTGGGGAGGAGGCGGAGGTGGTGGTGGAGCTTGGGGTGGTGGAGGCAACGGCCTAGGCGGGACACCTGGAGCCGCTGTGCCGTTAGCAGGAGGAGCGGGTTGGCCTTTGTTTGCTTCTGGTGGCTTGGTTTTGAAGTATAACTGCAACTGTATATTCATCAAGCGGAAAGGCAAGTTAGATAAGAATCAAAACAGAAGATCACCTCCAACAGAACAAGAACAGAGATTAATCAATGAGCCACCACGTTGCAAAGATTCACACATAAATATCATTACTAGAAAAACTAAAGATGATTTTACCAGTGTCCTTTTCACCCAAGCAAGTAGTGTGACGCAGTCATGAGTGTAGTGTAGTGTTTTGCTTTAGCACATTGTTTTTGGGTAACTGGGTAACTCATCTATGCTACTTGATTTTAGCTTTATCCAATCCTGTTATCAAGCCCGAAAATTATCAACTTATGAGTTGTTATACTTAAAATTTGCCTCCATATTTACCAATCCTCGAGTTTTTCAGGGATTAGAAATTTATTTAAAATACCTACCAGCAAAACGGTTATATAAGGATAATAAAATTTTTGAGTCTCTTCCTTTTGATCTGTAGTTTGGGTTATTCGAAGTGAGAACTAAGATTCTCGTGAGTAAATGCAGTGCCTAGAAGTTTGCCAGCTTACACTGTCTGTGCCGCAATCAACCCAAATCAGGGGCAGAGTGTGTTCATTTGTTCGGCTCATGCTAAGGCTTTTCAGCCCACCTTGAGTTCCCACCAGGCATGGCCCGGACAAAAGCCTCGAGTACCCCAAGTCGAAGTGATCTCGATTAAGGTTAATCTAGATACACCACCTATATTCTTGCATACAGTAAACAAGTGCAGCAAGGAGTTTTTTCTTCTTTTTATCTTCCCTCATTCTTTCCAAAAGGACAGTGGTAATATCCTATTAATGGAAAACCATGTGGTCATCAGAAAAACAATTACCATTTCTCAAGTATATTTGCACAGAATGGGTCACAACTAAACCTAAAAGCTGGTCTGGTATCCAAATTACATCAGCAGTTATTAGGAAATTGAAATCATAGAGCACAAGTAGTATATAGACGGACCGTGAACATTTTTGAGTCCGGATCCCAATGCGAGAAGAACTTGGGAGTGGATTTGTCAATCTCTGTGCTAGGAACCTAAAATATTAATACATACAGCCAGAATCAATTAGGCAATGATAACCAAAAAGAATCAGATGGTCAGAAATGTCGTAACTGTAAGAGTGAAAAACCTTGAATGCAATAATCTCATATGGTTCAGCTGCAAACAAAAGATACTGGTATTTTTTGTCATTGGGTTCGATCCTCTGCCAATGAAAGGAAGAAAACTTAGAAATGATAAATTAGCATTAATATGGACGTGGAAAATTTCAACTCGAAATTTCAATAAATACAGTAGTCTACCTGTTCAAAGGATGACATAAATCGGTGCCTTGGCTTTGCATTATCTTCAATCTCAGGATATTCAATCTACGCCAAATACCAAAGTCATCAAAACATAAACATATTAATAGATACTAGGTATGAGGCTTCGTGCTCTGCACGAAGTTAATGCCCGTTATTGTATGCCCGTTATTGAAGCAGCCGAAGTAGATTATGAATAGATTCGTTAAAGCTATAGTTGACTATTAGTAGTAAAATTCTAAAGTATAATTTTTTTATCGAATTAAAGATCTCTTTTAGTAGTTTAATTTGGTACAAAAAGAAACAAAAAATTATATGCGGAAGTACTTTATTTTGTAATGCGAAGGATATTGCAAAACAACTCAACAAGCCAACAATGTAAAATTTTCAAGTTCAAAATTTTTCAATTGTTATCGAATTAAAGCTATCTATTGGTAGTTTAATTTGGTACAAAAATAAATAAAAAATTATATGCGGAAGTATTTTATTTTCTGATGCGAAGGATATTACAAAGCAAATCAACAAGCCAACAATGTAAAATTTTAAAGTACAAAATTTTTCAATTTTTATCGAATTAAATATCTCTATTAGTAGTATAATTTGGTACAAAAATAAATAAAAAATTATATGCGGAAGTACTTTATTTTTTGATCCGATGGATATTGCAAAGCAACTCAACAAGCCAACAATATAAAATTCTACAGTGTAAAATTTCCCAATTTTTTGTATCAAATTAAAGATCTCTATCAGTGGTATAATTTGGCACGAACAAAAATTTAAAATTATGCTCGGAAGTACTTTATTTGTGCAGTAAATATAATTCTAAAGCATAAATTTTTCATTTTTTTTTATCGAATTAAAGATCTCTATTTGTAGTTTAATTTGGTAGAAAAAATAAATAAAAAATTTGTGTACGGAAGTACTTTTTTTTTTATCCGAAGGACAGTGCAAAGTAACTCAACAAGTCAACAATGTAAAATTCTAAAATATTGGAATTTTTAAATTTTTGTACCGAATTAAAGATCTCTATTAGTAGTATAATTTGGTGCGAACAAAAATTTAAATTTATGCGCGAAATTACTTTATTTTTTGGTCCGAAGGGATTTCTCGGGATGAGAATTGGGACACAATAAAGATAATTGGGGACTAAAGAGTAAAAAAATAAGCTTGGGAGGTAAATATGGAAAATGGAAAAAATTGCTTTAAATTGCTTTAAAAGACAAGATTGCCCATGGTAAAAACTTAAAATAACTACTATTGGAGGGTAAAATTGGAAAAATCAGCCAAAGTGTGGTAAGCCATGAAATCAAACATTGTTGGTATAATAGCCTCTGGTATGGATACCTGTGCACTAATAACATTTTATAATACCAATCAAGACCTTACATAAGGATTGTTTACCCTTGTTTTTTTTACCTTATCTCACTTCAATAAACACCCTCTTTCATTTTGTTTACAATTCATCTTATCAAACCTTTCAACACCCAGTTCTTGTGATTTTAGCCAGTTAAAAAGACAATGCGAGCTCAAAATTCAGAACACATGTATTCCACATGTTATAAGACCAGTGAACTAGCACCTACAAAAGATAAGATTGCTCTACGATTTGCAAAGAAGTAAAATCACACCTGGAAGAGAAGAGACCTCTGCTTCGTCTCTGGATCAAACTGC
This sequence comes from Vaccinium vitis-idaea, assembly GCA_963854785.1. NCBI lineage: Eukaryota > Viridiplantae > Streptophyta > Magnoliopsida > Ericales > Ericaceae > Vaccinium > Vaccinium vitis-idaea. Next base: position 18,380,323 of record OY978218.1, on the reverse strand, counting down.
TTTGTCACGCGGTAACCAGGCCTACCAATTTTAACTGCAAATGCACCAAAAAACCAATTCAGAACTAAGATTGAAAAACTAGAAAACCAACAGTTAATATGATTTAGATATATCCACTCATAATGTCCACCATACATTGTGGCTGTTAGAGAAATCTATGAGTTTCCAGTTTCCAGTACTCAATAATATCCTAGTTTCAGACATGCTAATCGCTGGAAAATGTTAAGGTCCCAACGACTAGGAGTCTCAGCAAGAACCAACAAGAATATTGATGAAGATCTATTATGTAGTGGAGAGTGCTCTTATTGGCTTAAACATGTTTTCTCCGCTAAGTTTAGATTTCTGAGAAGAACAAAACGATCTCAACCATTAAACATTAGACCCACAGACAATAATTTAACATAGAGGCTGGTACATGGCTGCCAAAAGAAGAAGTATATATCCCACAAAACTAGTCAAGCTATAGCTATCAAATTCCCCATCAAGGTTCAGAGGGAATCAGAGCACATAACGCAATTAAACCAGTCAATTGGTGAACCAACATTAGTCAAAATATGAAACTCAAATTCCATAAGTGTCACCACAAAATTACGATTTATAAAGAGGATAAACTTTTTTCTTTTATAAAGATGGATAAACTTCATCTTTTATAATAATGCAAAGATGGATAATTAAAGGGACCTCTCCTGAAGATGCTCACAATTACACGAACCCATTTGGTGGTTTCCCAAATTACACTGTCCGACCTCATTGTTCTATCAAAACGCAAGGACCTTGCCTCCTTCAAATCACCGCACACATCAAATTTGACGATATAAACTACTAGTTCTACTACTTGCACTCCAAAAGTACCCCTGACAAACACACGCCTTATTTCATGACATCCCAACCAGTCAACCACAAACACCTGCTTGCCAATAACACCTATCAACACAGCCAAAATAACAGCTCAAGTTTTCCCTCCTGCTCCAGTCCATCTTCCACTGCCGTCACCAACAGCAACATGAGTATTTATTGTATTTGGTACCCTTCATTACTTTTGAAGTACCGTTAACGCACTTTCTCGTACACTGCATATGCCAAGTTTGAGTGGAGTTGCCTACCCTTCACTCAGTTACAAGACTAAAAGACAGTCTTGGCACCAACCCAACAGTTTTGTATGTATGATGAGTCATGAGAGTCTTGGCACCAAACCAACAGTCCATCTTACACTTTTCTTTTGATATGTAAGAGCGCGCGCAAACATATATGTATATAGATGAAGATATATACATCAAATATATACAGTACATACATACAGACACAAATACACATACATATATCTATACATTCTTATACATATACATATATAGGCCCCTTTCTATGAGGGATCCCACACTTGCTAAAGTGCAGGACTCACCTTTCCCGATCAAATTTCGACGATCCGAACCGTTCAATGTGTTTTTAAGGGTCCTGAGGAATCATAAAAAAAAATGACCGGGAAGGGCTTGATCCAAGCAGTTTTTCAAGCCCTTCCCGGTATTTTTTGTTTTTTTTTGCCAATTTCTTAAAGGGACCCTTAAAAACACCCTTTAAACACATTGGACGGTTCGGATCATGAAAATTTGATCGGAAAAGTAGGGTGTGGACGGAAGGTCCCCATTTTAGGGTGGATAAAAATTATATATTTATATTTATAATCGTCACGTTAGTGTGAATGCTACCATGATACCATCTTTGTATCATAACTAATCAGCACAATTCTTCACAAAATTAGAGATCCTATTTGATTGTGAAGACATGGGAGTGTTAATTTCACCAAATTTAGTTGTCATTTCAGAATCCAAAGTGCTTTTATGAAATGCTAAAAGCAATCTATCCATGGAAACCTAGGCCCAAACGGGTATGATTGGAGAGGTAAAGAGGGAGGGTTGATTTCCACCTAAGAACCTGAACTACCACTGTTTTATTGAGTTATTAACAGCAGAGAGTGGAGCTCTAAAGCCATGGACTCAAAATCTGATCTCATGTCCAAAACCCCTAATCAAACAATCAAAATAGGTAAATAAACAGCATGTAATTGACCAGTATTGAGAATGATGAAGGCTTTACCGGACTTTTTGAGGGCCACCTTTCGCTTGTGGGGTTGAGGCAGAGCAGGGGCCTCCTTTGCCTCGCGAGCTGCTCTCTTTGCCAAGTTGGTCTGGTGCCGCTTCCCTTGCGTATGCGCCAAGTAATTCCCCTCATTGTTGTGCAATGTCAAGCAAAGCTTACACTCATAACTGAAAAAACCCAAGAAAAATAACAACAATAAAACAATCAATTCCACAATCACAGAAAGAATAGGGGGGCAGCCAGATTTTGGAAACCTGTTTTCTAAGATTTTTCACTTACCAACCATAGAATTTCTCACACTGGGAATTTCCGATTCCACTGACAAATTGAAAACAGTCAAAATACCACTCCCTTTGTCCCAATTTGATTGCTTCGTACATGGATTTACAAAGATACTCAACTTCTAACGGATTTTTAATGAGATTTCCAACATTAGCCCTTATTCTCTTCTTTAAATTCCTTTTAATTATTTATAGGGTTAATTTTTGGAACTTTTTGACATACTTTTTTCTTTGGCCTTACAAAGAGAGCAAAGAATCTGGAAAATCCTAAAATAGAATAACAAGCAAGCAAAAAAGGGACGGAAGGAGTAATTTGAAAAACAACAACATTGCCATATATAATACTGATAAACTTCTCAATTCACCTTTTTTTAAAATATGAATTACGTTGTCAGTTCACCTAAAAAACAACTATTTTCATTCGCATGAAATAAGCTACTACCAACATAGGAGGCGCCCATAATTTACCCCAAAGGAAAAAGCATACATTATCACAGAGAGAGATAGAGAGCGAAGGGTAGAACGGACCTTCCGAGATGATTTCGCATAAAGTAAGGATCTTTGGCGATGTCGATGGTTTCTAGGGCAAGTCTTCTAAGCCGCTCGCGGCGGTCGATGGCTTCATTCTGGGCAGAGGCGGCGCCTCCGCTACCAGGCTTCGAACCCCACTCTCTGTCCATCTAATGCGCTCTCTCCCTCTCTCAAATCCCCCCCGACTTGTGTTGTGTGAAGACCGTGAACTGTGAAGGGGGAAGAAACTTCCGGATTTATCGAAATCCGAAAGTCGGCGTTCGCGTTTATGGGTCGGGTTATGGAATTTGGGTCGAAATCAGATTTATGAATAAGTAATATAAATAGGTAATTAAATACTCCCTCGGTCGTAATTTTATAGTTCCAATTAGCATTTTTTACCGTCCCAAAAATATTGTCCCACCTCAAAACTAAATAGTTCATTGTTAAAGAATTTCACATTTTACCCTTCTTTTTTTAATGAAAACTACTGAAAACAAAAAAAGTTAGAGTACTCCCTCCTTTTTTTAATGAATACTGCTGCTCCAATTTTATTTTTTTAATTTTTTTGAACGGCAGAACAATTACTCCAATTTTTCGTTAGAACTCCATAGAATTGTACTGCTATTACATTGAGAACAATGAGATTAATTACAATACGAACATCCTTTTCATTTTTTTTTTTTGTTACTGATCTTTCCCATTTATACAAACTTCTGCAATTCACAAAAACAAGTCCCCATAGTGTAGGTCTTTCCCATTAACACCTAGCCTTCTATCACAAAATCCACTTCTCCAAGAATTCATAGCAGAAATTTATCCAGAAAAGAATTGGGACAAAAGTCTTGAGTGATTGCCCTGAAAAAAAGGAAAGAAAAATAGATTACCAAAAATTACAGATGGAAAGTTTTACCATAGGGAAAAAAAAAAAAGAACTGGCTAATAAGAAAAGGGAACTCACATTAATTTAAGGTTGTTGTTGAAGATGAATCAACGCATTCTCTACAACGTGTCGACCACATTCAAGTCGAGAAGGAAGATTACCATCTCTCATTAACTGGGGTTTCCTAACGTGTGGCAATTTGTAGTTATTTCCCACATTAACCTTCATCACCTCAACCCCTAGCTTGTAGAGATAAAAATACTGAATTCAGATTGAGCGATGGTAATTTATCAAAAGATTTTTCTACGGCATTCACAAGGTCATCAATTGTTGCGGGTGCCTCTTGATATTGCAATGACTGAATTGCTCTAAAAAAGCCAAGGTCGAGAACATTCATGTCTGGACTATTTGGGGGCTGACATGCTCAATGAATATCGAACCCATTCATTGTTGCAGCTTCACAAAACTCGCATCAGATGGTCGGATTTGCGGCCTAGCATTATCTTGTTGAACATAAATAGTGTCACCTACACTAGATAGAGGCCATTTAGATTGAATTGCGGGTAAAAAAATTTCAATCGAACACTTGCGAATAACATCTTTAGTCACCAAAACTGCCTTTGTCTCCAACATACCAGCTAAGCGATTCTTACTCGTTCGTTTGGAAGGTTCTTTACATGTGAATGGAAATATATCAATCTTACCCGAAAACTCCTCGTTTCCATTAGCAGCGAACCGTGGTCGAGCTTCCGCTGCTAAGAACATAACTTTGGTGATGAATCGTTTGCTTTTACAAATTCAATATGGTTCATCTTTTTTGGGAAGAAAATAATATCTTTCCGATTCTTTGGTCAAGTAAAACCACTTCTCATCTATGTGGACGCAGTTGAACATTTTCTTGAACATTGGTTGGGTTTGAAGACTACTTGGCTCAAGCATGGAAATACAAAAGCGCAGCCTTGCTCTTGTTTTCGTCGGAAAGATACGACTTAAGAGCATTTGAGTGAGGCCTAATTCTACCTTCCTAAATTCCCCTATAGACTGTTGATTTTGGGACATTCATGGCCTCCAATAACGAACAGATATTTGTGCGGCGACAGCAATCAATTTTTTTGATTTCGTCTCATTCAATTTGACGACACTTCCGGCCAACTCCTCTACGCATTTTGCTTGATACATTAACTCTCAACCCGTTGCAAATACACGCTTGTGCTCTGCTTCAAATTTCATGTACAATTTTCTTAGAGACAGAAAACAGGGCAGCAACCTCTGGTACACAACCCCTTCTCAATTTTCCACCATCACTTCATAGTAAAAGTGCTTGATAAATTTGATCTCTTTGTTCATTGGTAAGGTTTTAATTTTGTCTACAAGGAAAGGACGAGATTTGCCCAGCACTGTACTAGAATCCATGAGGCATGATCCATTAGAGTTGAAAAAAGAGTGGAGAGAGAGAGAGAGAGAGAGAGAGTGGAGGAGTAATTCACGAGAAGGCAGGTCAATGGAAAATCAAATCCCTGGAGTTAAAAGATTTGCTTATTTTTATAGGAAGAGTTAACGAGGGGCCCAGATGTGGGGACCACACCCCATGTGAGAGAGGGTGTGGCTGGGAGTGGCTCCCAGGGAGTGTATGTATCGCCGTTTCATTTGGCACCTGAATTTTCGGGGTTTGCTTTTTACTCTGTATTGCTCCTATTTTGGCGCCTAAATGGGTGGGAATCCCACACCCAATCAGTTAAATTTTAAAAGAGGAATACTGATGCAGCACATTTACTCTTTAAAAAATTGAAGGGCAAAATTGGAATTTAAAGTGACCAAACATGCAATAATTATGTTCCCTTATTAAGTTAGAATCCCCAAAAGGGACCATAAAATTGAGACGGAGGGAGTAATCATCTTCTTTTTCCACCCACGTAACTTTTCATCCCGGTCATTTTAAACGTTTATGTTTTAATCCTCTCAGAGTGTAAATTACTTATCTTACCCTATTAATAAGATATCCATATGTATGTGTAAATTATCTTCCTAAATTAGTGGGATGGGATATATCTTCAAAAATTTTAAACATTCAAAACAACCAAATCCCATTGATTTGGTTTCCATTTTAAATGGATGAAATTTGAAACTCAAAACAAATACAAAAAGCCATCCTAATTCAAAAGGCCACAACAAGGTCATCCCTCAATTTCGTATAGTCATGGTTAAAATAAAAATATATGTCCAAACATGGTAAAATAAACAGAACATGGTAAAAAATATAGTATGCAGTTAAAAAAAATGGTAAAAAATATGTGCCGCATATGTTGTCATTTTTTACCATGTTTGTTGAACATGAAAATTAATAATAATGGTAAATTTTACGTAATTGATACACTAGGAATCATGGCAAAAAATATGTATATAACAGTGAGTAGAATTGACATGAACTATGATATAATTAATTCAATTCATTACCCAGGATTGAAAGCATTAAAGCAAAGACCGGGAATGAATCCATCCATGAATTAAATACACCACCCATTATGTTTCTTTTCAACCATCAATAATTAATGAACCGCATCATAAAAAAACTAAGCAAAGGACATGAGAATTAAATACAATCATTACCAGTGGATGTGAAAGGAATTAGGTCCTATGAATAGAAACACACCAAAAAAAAACAAAACAAAACATCGAGAACTAAATCAACGATGAAAGAACACTAGATCCACCACTCATCAACCGCAAACACAAACCTTGACGACTCCAAAGCCAATCCATAGGGTACGAGCAGTAAAATCGAGTTCAAACATAATGCAATTGATGCCCTTACGTACCAATCCCACCCAACGCAAACCGCCAATATGCATAACAAAATTGAGTGGAATCCGTGTAAATTAGGTGATTTATAATTCGTGGCTTGGTTGTATGATACTTAGCACAGCCAAAGATATGGCTATGAAGAATGGCAGTGGTCGACAGAGATGGAGGACGACTGTGGGGGACGATTTGGAAGATGGATTGAAAAAGAGACGCAAGAGGATTACTAACGGCTTTGAATTGGTAGGCATCTGATATGGATACGAAATTAGGGGATATTTTTTTATAGTGCATATCCCGTAATTACAGGCCAGGACCCCGTAGATTACAATTTAGTCCTCCAAATTTTTAAACTGAATATGTACAGTTTTTTATATATAGTTTTTATCCAAAACTACTCGGATCAAAGCCCTTCCGGGCATTTTTTTTTTTTTTAAGACTTCCCGCGTAGGCCCTTAAAAACACGTTTTACAAACATTGAGCGGTTCGGATTGTCGAAATTTGGTCCGGAAACACAAAAATGGGCTAGGTCCGCATGGAAAAGTTATATAGAGACCCATATTGGAAGTTGATCCTAATCCTAATGCATGTACATATATATACACACACCCTACTTCTAGTGAGAGATCCCACACTTTGCTTAAAGTGTGGGAGTCACCGAATTCTTAACTTTCCTGATCAAATTTTGACGATCCAAATCGTTTAATATGTTTAAAACATGTTTTTAATGGTCCAGGTGAGAAATCATCAAAAAAATGACCAAGACGATCTTGATCCAAGCAGTTTTTTTATAAACTGTAGATATCAAGTTTTTATCGAAAAATGACCAAGACGATCTTGATCCTTTCATGTCAATTTTTTTTTTATGATTCCACGTGTGGGCCCTTAAAAACATGTTTTAAACACATTAAACGGTTTGGATCGTCGAAATTTTATCAGGAAATGTGAGTCCCACACTTTTGCAAAGTGTGGGATTTCTCATAAGAAGGGGCCTATATATATGTAGAAAGATCTAATAAGGGATCCCCTACATGCGGGACTCACCGAATTGGCCAATTTTCTGATCAAATTTCGATGATCCGAACCATTCAATGTGTTTAAAATGTGTTGTATAGTTTTTATCGAAAACTGCTTAGATCGAGCCTTTTCTGGTCTTTTTTTTTTTATGATTCCTTGTGTGAACCCTTAAAAGCACGTTTTAAACACATTGAATGTTCCGATCATCGAAATTTGATCGGGAAAGTTGAGAAAAGGTGAGTCTTGCATGGAAGGGATCTCTTACTTGATCTATGGGGGGGGGGGGGTGTGTGTGAGGGCAGACCTCCCATTTTCGGATCAAATTTTGATGATCTGAACCGCTCAATGTGTTTATATGCATTTTTATCGAAAATTGCTCTGATCAAGCCCGTCGCGTGGACCCTTAAAAACACGATTTAAACACATTGAGCGGTTCAGATCATCAACATTCTATCCAAAAATGGGAGGTTTGCACTTTGGGTAGTTTGAGGGATCCTTATATATGGGCAATTCCCCTCGTACAAAACTTGACACAACATTTGACACAACGATAATCGGAGCCTCACGCTAACAATCAGAGCTATTTAATTTTGTTTTAAACATGTATGCAAGAGTTCCTGTAAAATTCAACTCATTTGGATATCAATAAGGGCTTGATCGGTTCATTCAGTTTTACCCTATAAATTCTGACAGGAATTAACTGAATAAACCGATCAAGCCCTTTCCAATATCCAAATGAGTTAATTTTTTTATGGGAACTCTTAAAAACATATTTTAGACAAATTAAATGGCTCTGATTATTTGTGTGGGGCTCCGATTATATAGTCCTGTTCTTGTGAGGACCTCATTTGCGGACCAAATGCGCGGACCTTCAATTTTCTGATCGAATTTTAATAATCCAAACTTTTATCGAAAACTGCTCAGATCAAGCCCTTCCCGGTCATTTTTTTTTTTATGATTCCTCACGTAGACCCTTGAAAACACGTATTAAACACATTGAAATCCAAGCAATTTTCGATAAAAGTATTCATCAAAATTCGATAGGAAAATGGGAGGTCCGCACGTTTAGTCTGCAAATGAGGTCCTCACTAGAACGGGACCGCATATATACACACCTTTCCCAATTGAATTTTGATGATCTAAACCGTTTAATATTTTTAAAACGTGTTTTTAAGGGTTCGCGTAATGAATTATAAAAAATGATGACCGGGAAGGGCTTCATCCGAGCAGTTTTTCATAGAAGATACAAAGTAAGAGGGTAAATGTGCAAAAATACAATTTTGTGAAGTGTACCATGCGAAAATAGAGAATATAAACATATATCTATCATCGACATCAGCCATTCAGCCCTAACCAAATTAGAAGCCGAAATCTCCACCCAAGATGGCATCAACCATTCAGCCCTAGCCAACCAATTTGTCCTTAATCTTCCTCCTTTAAATTTAAATCTTGGCTACTGGAGATAAGATTTGATGTAGAATATTTCTTTGTGTACCTCAATCAAATCCAACAAATTAACACTTATTCAAATGAGTACCACATATCACAATATCAATTATATTTCTTATTTAATAAAATATGTTTGTGATCATCAAAATCAATAAGGTATTCTAAGAAAACCTTTGGGCTAACAGAAAGAAGAAAAAGATTTTTATGAAGAATCCCTATTCGTCTGTGGTTATTTTTCTTAGCTTATTGGTATCTAATTGCAACAAAATAAACCCCCCGCCCACACCATCATTGCCCAAGTATCCAATCCACTTAACCATTCCAAACATCTAACCCAGAACTACAAATTGTTCCACTACAACAAACATACCATGAAGCATCCGTCAAGAAACAATGTGATGCCCAGTAACCCAAATAACAAAAACTGCCACCACCATTGGTTCCAACTGATAACCAAAGGTACCGGGAACCACATCTTAACACCATTATAACACCCATAATAGCTAGAGTTGAGCCATAAGTAACCCTCAAAGCCACTGAACGGATCGACCCAAATCATACAACCTAAACTAGTGCGCGTGTGTGAAAGAAACATGTGTGAGAAGTGAGCATGCAAACGAAAATAATTCAAAATATCTCTTTCTTAAACAGACTTGTGACATGCATGTAAGACGTAGTTCAAAATGTTGAAAACAAAAAACCATAAAATGTACTACAAAAGGACATACAAAAATGTAAAAACAAGCATTACCTCAATCACAGTCATGAAGCAATCAGAACAAGCCCCCCATCCCAATCCAGGAAAGCTGCTCGACAGGGGAGGGGAAAGGGAGGTCAAACAACGACATGGATGAATTGGTCAAAACACTGCTTAAGAATAAAAGACACAAGACATGCATGCAAGATGAAGAAAAGGTTCTTAAAATCATTTTTTTTAAATAGATTCTTCAAAACTATAGAAATTAAGTACTACGAAAGGGCATACGTGAATACACAATTCAGCATTACCTCAACTATTGACACCAAATTTTGCTCCGCCCTTATTTATGAAAACAAATCGATGATGTCAACACTTGCGAGAAAGAGACGTCGAATCATTAGGAATCAGAAATAGCCTTAACATGTAGAACACTCGATTCCCGGTAAAGGTAAACTAGCACGATAAGCACTATACTGATGCCACAGTAAGTCAAATATCAACTTCAAAATTCAGATATCATCTAACATTTGCATGGTCATGGAGATTGGGATCCAATGTTTGAATTCTAAACCATTTACAAATTCATTCTAACCATTTTGAAGTTCTCTGTAAAATTTCAAGTTGATCGAACTTCGTTTGGTCATCAGATCACTTACAGCGCTCCAATTGAACCGAAAATTAGATGGTCATGTTTCTCAGTCTTTGGAGCATAACCTGGAAAAACGGACACCGCCACAACATCCAGAGCACCTCAAAATCCTAGGGAGAAATCCTTGGATGTTCCTGGATCGAAGCACCCTACGCGAGCACGGTCGAGCTAGGGTTGCGCCACGTGAAGCGGAGCAAACCCCATGGGAGCCCATCAAATGGGCATCTATCCCAAGGCAGCCATTGGTTGCCCATGGGATAGGCGCCTATCCCCTCCCCCATTTTTTGCTATAAAAAGCCCCCCTCCTCCGCCATATTTCACACCTCTCACACACACCCTTCAAAGCATTTGGTCTTCCGCAGTGCTCTGATCTTTTCTCATTGAAGGACGTTTTAGTCTAGGGAAAGTTTTTATACTACGCGGTAGCTCTGCCGGATTTCTCCTATAAGAAATCCCGATGCCTAGGGCTACACGGAAGCGCTGCCGGATTTCTCTCAAAAGAAATCTCGGATCACAAATTGTCAGAGCCCACCTTGGGGGAAGTTGTCCCACATCGACAATTCAAGAAAAATTGAATTGGAATATAAGGAAACGCCCATCAGCTACTATTAACTTGAGGTTAACCTCTTGAGCCACGTCGTTGGCTAAAAGTTAGTAGGTCAGCTGGTGCGGGGTGTTACAGTTGGTATCATAGCACAACCCTGGTCTACATGGTGGGGGCCACCTCTAGAATCTGCATGAGCCACCTCTCCACCTCTAGAATCTGCAGGAACCACCTCTTGAATCCTGGAGTTGGAACAAAGTGCAAAATGCTGTGCAAAATTAAGTGCCATACCATGGCCACCAGGGGAAGGTTGCTGGGCCAATGCAACGAGGACGTTGCATCATAAGGTGGGGAGATTGTCAGAGCCCACCTTGGGGGCAATTGTCCCACATCGGCAATTCAAGAAAAATTGAATTGGAATATAAGGAAACGCCACTAGATACTGTTAACTTGAGGATAATCTTTTGAGCCACCTGGTTAGGCTAAGAGTTAGCAGGTCAGCTGGTGCGGGGTGTTACACAAATCCTGTCGTTACTCCGTCTGAGTATCGAGATAAAATCATCCAATCCTGTCGTTACTCTTTCCGAGTACCGAGATAATAGATTTTTTGGAGGCTATAGCTGGTTTTCTTGTCGACTTTCTAAATACCTAGTAGAAGCTCTGTCCTATTTTTTACTTGGGGTTTCGAGCCAAGAGTCTGTAAGTAAATCTATTTCGAACACCAATATCTACCTGCTCATTTGATTTTGCATGTAGACAGTTGTAGGGGAGGTCAGCGCAGGACCCCCGGATTGACCAGAGTCAACGTTGACCCACCAATAAGATCATGACAAATGTCACCCAAGTGGCATAATGTCCGCTTGACACGTGGCGATCTCCGCGCAAGGGGGGCCACTGGAGCGGGCCCAAGTCTCCGCATAAGGGGGCCACTGAAGCAGGACCCTCTGGCGCAAGGCGCCCCAGTGGCGCGCATCCCAGGCCCAGTGAGGGCGGTGCTTGGGCAACCGTGAGCCATCCAGACAGGAGAAAAGCTCATGGCCCAGATGACTGGCGCGGCCCAGAACATGGGCGAAAACGCGAGAAGCCAGTCCAAACTAGCCCAGGTAATTATACCTGTTGCGGTCTAAAGGCAGGACCCGGGGGCCCCCTGAGGCTTGGCTGCGGTGTAGGCGAGACCGAACAGGTCATGACCTTACCCTTGCGGGAATAAGGGAGATCTAGTGGCTTGGTGGCTTGGAACAGGAGGATCGCTGCGCGGGCGAATGGCTCGTCACCGCGCGGTTCAGCCGCGCGGTGATGACGTCACCCGTGCGGTCAGGTTGTACGGAAAGGACACATGTTATCATATTATAGGACGACAGCCTGGCACCTCATGATTGGTCCAGGGTGCCTATAACTATGGGACATTCCCTTTCATGCCCAGAGGTTGGTGAGATCTTGGCAGAAGCATACGCCATTCTAGAGAGAGAAAAGGGCAAACACTGAGTGAGAGAAGAACATTCTCTCTCGTGGATCCTTGTCCCATCTCCTAGGTCACCAAGGGTACCACGGATTAGACTGAAAGCAATCCACTGCCTTAGTCCTTTCTGTGCACACCTGCTCCGTTCTTCACCCTTCCTCTAGACCACCTCATTCTCTTATTTCACCGTGACTTTACTGTTGACTATCCATACCTCTCCAACTCATCACGATAGTGAGAACCATCACCTACAACAGTATATTTAGAATTGTGTCAGCCTAGTTACTGCCCATGAGCTTGGCCTGTGTCTAGTTTCGAATGTTGTATTACTGCATGTATCATTTTTATCCAGTCTGTGAATTAAGAGAATTCACGATAATATAAACGTGGCTTTGTTGTTGTACACTGTGATAGTTTCGTCGAGGTTTGAAGCGAGGAATACCGAAAAGACTGACACCACAGCGTACGCGCTGAAGTTGGCTTAGCAGAGGACCCCCGTGTCCCCACCTCCCTACTGGGTTTTTCTCTGGTACTTTCTGAGATCACTTATCTTTGGTTGTTGTCTGTCATCTAGACATAGTCACAAAACCCCAAAATAAGAAAATCATGATTAATTCAATGAATTCAAAAATATTTTTATAAATCGAAGTGACCTAATTCCCCTTCTGCGCGACGATATGTAGGCAGCCCGATAAGGGATCGGTCACGATATTTTCAAAATCTTTTCTCCCACCGTTATATTATCATACTATCATCAAATTTTCAAATACTTTTCCAAATAGCCTTTGGGCACCATTTTATGCTGCCCAAGTTCCCGCGTAGGATCTGGATAGCAAACTCTATTTTATTTATAGTATCACTAATATAGCTTTCTATATTCATTTTCAAACTATGTCATACATAGTCGTAGGGCCTGTCTAGACTTTGCTCGGTCCCGAAATCAGTTTCTCCCCAAAATTACCAAAATACCTCTTCTTGTCTCTTTGGCCTAGTTTCCCCAACAGAGTCAGTTAGGAAGTGTCCTTGGGTCCGTTTCAAGTCTTTTTCGGTCCCGAAGTCAGCTCCATGTCAAAATTATTAAAATACCCCTCTATCATACCCAAAGTCTTTCCAGCCTACGGAGTCAATCCGGAAGCTTTCTGGGGTCCGTCGATAGTCGTCAGTGGCCCCGACACCAAAATTCCTAATTTTTTCAAAATACTCCTCGAGTCCCAAACTCCTATTTTCCAGCCTATAAACCCTATCGGGGATGTCCCGGGCCCCGCTAGAGACCATTTTCCAGCTCCGTGCGGCAAAATTCAACTTTTTACTCAAAAATCTTTTGAGGCTTTTGAACTCATTTTTACTTTCTAAAACGGTACTTGATATATCCCGGGGCCCATCGGCTATCAATTTTTAACTTCGGTCGGGATCTTTCAACTTTTTACTCAAAACCTTTAGAGTCTTTTGCACTCATTTTTACTCTCTGAAACTGTACCGGCTATATCTCGAGGCCCGTCGGTTGCCAATTTTTGGCTCCGGACGGGATTTTTTAACTTTTTTCTATAGACTTATAAATAGTATTTTGAACCTACTTTTGGCATTACGGCCACCCAAAAACATCCCGGGACCACTCATTAGCCATCGGTGACCCCAGATTACTATTTTCCTATTTCTTCCCTATTGAGTCGTGTTATCTTCTCAAACCTATTTTCAATCTCAAGACCTTCTCGAAGATGTCCCAGAGTTTCTTGAATATTTTCAATTCCAGTTGTGTTCTAGCCAGAATCTAGACCTTGTCCTTTGTACGATAGAAACGCCCCTGTGCCTCGTTGGCTAAATTTTCCAATGAGTTTAACTTCTCTAAAACTTCAGCTTCTTTTTCGAACTACGTGAGACCTAATTCTCCTAAGACCAGAGATACGTAGGCAGCCCTGAGGTTGAGCTCGATCCCAATCCCCAAAATTTCTTTGAACTACGTGATGACCTGATTCTCTTAAAGCCGGAGATACATAAGCAACCCTAAGACCGGGCTCAGTCCAAATCCTTCTTTTGTACATACCCCCCTCTTTTTTATTAAATGTCTCTACAATAAATATATTTCAAGACAGAATATTAGTTTTCTTCTTCTCATTGTATGTATGTCATTATTTATCATCTTCACAAGTTTTTAATCACTTATTTGTTTTCAAAAAGTTTGTTCCGAGTACCGCAAGGACAGGGTAGGGTGCACCAGCTTCCTTTTCAAAAAGTTTGTTCCGAGTACCGCAAGGACAGGGTAGGGTGCTCCAGCTTCCTTACACATAATAGTGAATTACCAAACCTTTTCTTCTCTAATTTCATAGACCAAACAAAAAATCATTTATATCAAACAAAACCGGGTCTTTCGATCCGAACACACATTTATTATGTGGAGTACATAAATGTGTGATTCAGAGTCCCTGTAGAGCAATGTTGTAGGAGTATAAAATAATTTCTCTAAAGTAAGATGTGTGACGAGTCAAGAGCATCTCCAACCAAGTTCTATAACTCCATAGTTTAGACATATGAAGATCAAATGAGGTCCAACCAAGCTCCATTTTGGAGACCTCATTTTTTATCTCCAAGACCCAACACCTTTTCACTATTCATCTTTGCTAAAACCTTTTTACCCCCTTCTTTTTTTGATGTTAAATTCTAATGTCATCTACTATGCCCCTTGCACTTTTTGTTGTATGTATGTGAAATATCAATAACTTTTAGGGTTATTTACCGAGACACTCCCTGTAAGTTAACGTTTTCACCAAACATCCCCTGCAAGAAAAAAAACCTATGACGATTTCTCCGCGGGTACACTTAAAACCATGTTTTAAACAAATTGAACGGTTTTGATCATAAAAAAAACTGATGGTTCTAGACGGTTTTAGATGGAAGGGTGACAAAAGGGGTCTTGGTGTAAAGTTTTGGAAGATAGAGGGGGTTCGTCGTAGGTTTTTTTTTTCATGCAAGGGGTGTTTTGTGAAAAACGCTAACTTATAGGGGGTGTCCCGGTAAATAACCCCTTTTAGGTTTTGAAAAATTATCATTTTTTATAACAACAAATTAGATAGGACATTTGTTGAGTGGAAAGTTCTAAAAGTATATTGTAAACAAACAAAAAAAAATTGACAAGAGTGAAAAGTTGGGTTAATTTTGGAGGAAAATTTTAGAGGCAAAAATAAATATTTTGGGTTAAATTTGATGGGAATAGTGAAAATCTCTCAAGTTGATTAAAAAAAGTTTATTTTGGATATCTAAAATAGGAGTAATTATTCAGCGGTGTTGGGGCACAATATGGTGGTGCCCTAATACCTCTATCAACCACATATTTTTGTAGAAGCAATATTTAATATTAATAAATACCATAGAAATAGGAGTATGTGATAAAAAAAGGAATTAGGGTACCACATGGCACTGTTTCAGGACCACCAAATAATTCTTCCTCAATTTGAGCGAAACTTGTGGGTTGGAGATGCGACGAGGGAAAAATAGCTATCCGGTATGCAAAGGAGAGACTAGCGGTTTCAGGTGGGGGCCGCGCCGCTTATTTACGGTTTACGACACGAACCATGCTTTCCGCGAAAATTGATTCGCATCTCGGATAGATCTCTTTGAGAAAGAGAAAGAGAGAGAGTGAAGCAAAGTAACGAATAAAGTCTGCTGTCCGCCCGTTCTGTTACTCTCTCTCCTCTCTCTCTCTCTCTCTCTCCCCCCCGATAGCACAAATGTATCCAACTTATATACGTATACCCACACAGTGTGAAAGTATATCTATTTCCAAAAAAACAAAAAAGAAGATGCCAATAGCTTTCCTCTTTATTGCTTTTTGTTGTTCTCCTTAAATGCACGCATTGTTGCTGTAGTGGTGAAGAGAGAGAAGCTAGAGAGAGAGAGAGAGAGACGCTGCCTGTGATCGATGGGTTCTTCTTCGGGGCAGAGCAGTTACGATCTGTCATTCAAAATCTTACTGATCGGAGATTCTGGCGTCGGAAAAAGCAGTCTTCTCGTCAGTTTCGTCTCCAACTCTGTTCAGGATCTCGCCCCTACCATCGGTACTACCAACTTCATTTTTCTCCATGTATCTATTACATTTTGATACCCATATGTTTATATAGATGCACACGTGATGAATGTGCAAATGTGTTATGTAAAAGATGGAAAGACAAAAATCTTGAATTAAACCCCAAGTTAGGCGTTTGCTTTCTGCCAAGGACTCAGTTTGGATTCTCCCTGCCGGTAACTCGGGGACACTTCACCCTCTCGCGTAAAGCGCATGAAAGGGTTCTGGGAGGGGTTACAGAGATTAGTATAAATGTGTGCGCAAGTTGACCCAAGACCAAGACACCATGCATTACCAAAAAAATAAAAATCTTGAATTGAGATTAATTTGTAATGAAATATGGGAAGCGAAAGTAGAAAAAAGGGAGAAGAAATTTGGGTGGCGAATTTTTTTTTCTTGGTAGTTTCCTCAGCCAGTTAAAGGGTAGTTTGAGACAAAAAAAAAAAAAAAAGAAAGAAAGAAAGAAAAGAAAAGAAGTGTGAATCAGCCTCAAAATTGATGTTTATAGGGGTGTTCCCTTTATTATCGTAATAGATATATACGTATGCATGTGGTATTTGCATCATTCATTTGTGATCTCTTATTTTTGAACTCAAGTAGTGGGTGTATTTATATATGTTCCAATTGGTAGGAGATGATTGATACATCTTAAAAATTACACATCAAATTAGAATAGGATTTAGTAAGAGCTCAACAGCCTCCATTTAAATTAACTCTGCAAAAAGGGGAAGAAATATCCCATGAAGAAAGAGGCCCTTCAATAAGGGAAGGGAAATAATCAATCATTGCCTTAGGCAGCTTTTAATCCCTGATCTCCTACTTAAGAGTGTGCAATGGCGTTTGTTTGATTCTGTTGGGTTATGTACTAATAATATTATTGCTACAAAACTTTCATCCTAAAACTTAACCTAGCATCAGTGGTAAACTTGTGATGTTTCAATAGAAAGAGTTTTAGTTTGAAATTATCAGTCTAATTTCTGCTAAATCATCATAATGGTTTTCTACCCTATCAATCTTTTGAATTTGTAAAGATTGGTTTATTGGCAAGTATAGTGAGAGAGCCCACTGGCGTTGGTGGGTTGCCAGATCATCTGAAACCATTGAAATTTTAGGTGGTGGTGTTGTTTGTTATGGCATTGTTCGAAACATCACTTTGGAGCGTCATTGGTTTGAAGTTGGCTTCAGTACAAAAACTCCTAGTCAACCTAGTCCAGCTGGAGCCGATGTGAAATTCGACATTGTTGTAAACATGATAAAGTTCTTCCTTCTTGTCAATACTCTAGTTTGTAGTCATGGAGAGTGCAATGCCAAGGCCAAAATCAGAATAAAATCTTGATGTTCCATTCCAGACCAGTATATCAAAATAAGATTGGATTGTTTTCATTTGATAGGCCTCGGATGTGATCAACGCTTGTTAATCCATATTTCCTCAGGCCTTGATGTATATGGGAACCTTTTGCTTGTGGTTTTATGTTGAAACTTGAACTTGAAACTGGGGATTGATGCTGTCAAACATGACAGTATAGGTTTCTTGAAATGACATACTAGTGAGGAGTAGCTACAAACTCGTAAACTGTAACACCGAACGTATCCGGACGATGAGCTTACTGTGGCAAAAACTTTAGTTGGTAGATCTGGTGGAATTTAAACTGTAATAGGTGGAAACCAGTAAAGTTTGTTGGTTATAGAATACATTAGACTTCATTGGTTTCTGCCTATTGGATTCTGCTCTGGTTCCTGCTTCCTACTGTTTTTACGTAAGAGATGACAGATTCTTGACAAGAGCTAAGGTCTATGATATCACCAGTTCAAATTCTATGGCTCAGTACTCAGGACCAATGTTTACCCTAATTAGCACGTCGAAGGTCCCACCATTTAAGAGTTTGTTTGATGCGATGGTCAATGTACTTACCTTTCTTCCTCTTGAAGGATGTAATGTGCTAACAATTGCCTTCCAGGTGCAAAGCCTATCTACATGATGGATTGGGATTTTTTTAGCTAATTCTGAATTGATTTTTTTTTTACTTGTCCCAACTATAAACAGGTGTGGATTTTAAAATTAAACTACTAACAGTTGGTGGGAAAAGATTGAAGCTTACCATTTGGGATACAGGTAATGAGGAACGATTGTATACTGTTTTATCAACTTCGAAATAAGACTTCCTGGTTTTTTGGACTTCCATTTCCATCATTATATGATCATTGTTTAAGTGACATCTGCTGGTTATAAATCACACAATTTTGTGAAGCAATATCTTGCTATGGTGTATGAAATGCTTGATCTTTTTTTCTTTTTCTTTTTTTTGATAAGAACAAATGAATAGTAAAATAGAGCTGCACAAACGGAACGTCTAAGAGCCGAAATAGGATCAGAAGTAGAAAAAATTTATTGATCAAGTAATGCAAGAGAAAGAACCTTTGAATCATTCTTATTTGGTTCTCATAATATTGTTAGTCTCAACATATGATTGATCAAGTACCGCAACAGAGAGAGCTTTAAATGTATATTAGTCTGAGTGATATTTTCAGACACATATTAGTATTCCTCTGAAGCAGTCCCATTTTATCACGCTTCTTTAGAAAACCCTTTTGTTTACGATTTAGTTGTAAATGTAATTTTTCACTTTCTTTGGCCATTTATAAGCGCCAAAGCTTCTGTAGAGGCTGTCACCTAGTTTACGATCTTCAAATTTTGTCTCTAAGTTCTTACTTCTTCTATAATTGTGGATCACCTATTCAAACTATCATAAAATGTGAAGACTAACTTCGACTGAAGAGAGTAGTATGACATTACTATCCTTTCATGCCAAAATACAGATACTATTAGTGCTATCTTTTTTACCAGAGAGGCTAACTGTTTTCTTGGTGCTCAAATGGGATTGTGTGATTGATATGCATTTTTTTTTTTTTTTGCCATTATACAATTTATATCTCTACAGTTCTTTGGTTTAGTACAAATCACAGCACTGGTACATATAGATAGAAAAAAACCCATGTTGGAAGGATGAGTTGCGTTCTCTGGCACTTTTCTTGATATCCAAACGAGGAGAAAAACGTCCTCCACTGAAAACTGGGAAGGTGTAGATCAAGAGTTACTTTCCCAAGGGGACTTGACGTGAGTACATGTCCATAGAATAGTTAAGCTTGTGCTCATTAAATCTCACAATTCGCTTTTTTTTTTCTATTGTTTTTCTACTTAATTGGCTGACCAATGTACTTCCCGGATTTATGTGAATACATTATGGTTGATAAGTTAATTTGAGACATAAACTGGCGTTATCTGTTGCAGCTGGGCAAGAGAGATTCAGGACATTAACAAGCTCTTACTACAGAGGTGCCCAGGGGATTATTCTTGGTAATGAAGGGAAACTTTATTTCTCAAATCAGTTTAATGCGCCCACTTGTAGATTGGTAGCTTACCGAATTCTTTGCAACATTGTTGATTGGCAATCGCATTATCCACACATTTTTTCTATTATTGATCTGCAGTTTATGATGTGACACGGAGGGATACCTTTACAAACTTGTCGGATGTGTGGGCTAAAGAAGTAGATCTTTACTCCACTAATCAGGATTGCGTTAAGATGCTTGTTGGGAACAAAGTTGATAGAGTAAGTTCTACAATCTCTTTCGTTCTTGAAAATTTCATCCCGGACAACATATGGTCGTAAGCAATCAATACGTACATGACCCTATGGCCCGTTTTCTGTAATCGTTGCTTATAGATGCATCATCTTCTAGAATCTTGGTAACATGGTTGCTATCTGTGGATTGCATGAAACTAGGCTGTAGGATTCAGAATAGCGGTCATTCTATTTTGGTTGCAAAAACTAATCTGAGAGAGAGAAATACGGTTAAATGAATCAATCTGGAACAAATTTCTCCAGTGTGTCTTCATTCCAGAAGAAAACATGGTAAAAAAATGTCCATATATGTTCTGTTCTGGTATCAGAAAATTAAGCACAAAATTCCTTGATCATTAAATACGGCATATAACAAAGACTGAGCAATAAGAACAGCCATCAGCCTCGTGGAAGATGAAACAAGTTTAAAATGATTGGGAGATGATCCACAAATAAGAAGGATGATATGCTTTTCGACGTTAACTTGAACTTATCACCCATTATAAGTTGCCCGTGGAATGTGCAAGAGGTCACTAACCTGAAAGAGAAAAATACTGAAAATATTTTACCGCTTGAATGAAATATATGTTCTTGGGCTCCTTTCGGGGTATCAGGGGAACAAAAAGCACAAAGTCAAAGTTCTTCTTCCTACACCAGAAAATGCAATGTGTCGAATGAGGATAGGAACTGACGGTACACACCAATATTTTACTACTCTGCATTTGCAAAGTTCAATTTTTCGGCCCATTCCTACTGTTTGCTTGTACTGAAGACATATACGATGGTTCCTTTCGCAGCAGAGGTAATTTCATGGAAATTTTTTTCACATTTCTTTATTTCATTCATGCGTAGCAGGAATCAGAAAGGGTTGTAAGCAGAGAAGAAGGAATTGCTCTTGCTATGGAGCATGGATGTTTATTTCTTGAATGCAGTGCCAAAACTCGAGAAAATGTGGAGCAATGCTTTGAGGAGCTTGCCTTAAAGGTAAGGAAGAGAATAAGTATTCATACTCTTCAAATTTCATAAAACATTGAGGATTTCATAAAATGGGACCTTGGGAAGCAGTGAAACTTACAATCTGACACTCCATAATACTATCCTACTTACTTGTCAAGCTGATTAAAAAGACGATTAACGCTACTGTAAAGGTAGTAATGTCATTCCTCTAATTGAAAGTAAAATATTCACCACGAGTTCTAAACCGTGTTTTTCTACAGATAATGGAGGTTCCTAGTCTTCTCGAAGAAGGGTCATCTACTGTTGCTAAGAGAAATATCTTGAAGCCAAAGCCAGAATACCAGGCACCACCTACCGGTGGTTGTTGCTCGTAAAATGCTGTTGCTATACAGATTGCCGTGAGAGAGTATATTAACAAATACAAAGGCGCCTAACGGTATTGCTAAGGGAAGACTCAGCTTGTCGTAACCTTCGATGATCGAATGATGTATATTAATGATTTCTGGTTCTTGTATCTTTCTGTTGTTGTGCTTTAGTTGTCCCAGTAACACTGATGGCTGTTCTGGGAGTATTGGCACTTAAATAACATGATTTAGCTTTGTGTAAAGTTTTTTGCCTTTTACTTCTTTATTTGCTACCTCACGAAGTTTCATTTGATTCAAATTGTTTTCTTGTCACTTCTTGCTTTAAATGGCGCTTTACCCGTAGGGTCAAGTGCTACCATTCAAATTTTATTACTTGTACTCCTACCTATTTCCAGTATCCTCGAGTGTCTCACTAAATTGAAGTCTACCATCTTTGTTATCTCGTTGTGGTTGACAGGGCCGGCCCTGACATTTTAGAGGCTTAAAGCGAATATAAAAACTTGGGCCCTGTAGCGGCCGGGTTCACAGGGGTCAGCAGAGGCACCCCCCTCCACATCACGGAGAGCTAAAAAGGTCACTATCTTAGAATCTGCAAAACCGAATGCAGATGGATCCGCCTCAATGGTGCCGAACGAATGGTGCCCTCGGCGAGCGGTGCGGATACATGGTCCTGGACGAATATAGGTTTGAACGATATCTGCCGAACGTCTTGGTGCCAAGGACATGGTGCTCACAAGCTTGATTCCCAGACATCCCTCGGGAGCTCCGCCGATCGACGCGCCGAGCGCCCGAGGGGCTGGGCCGCACGCTTGCCGAGTCGGTTGACCTCGGTAACGTGGGGCTCGGATATACCCGGTTTGGTGGAAGTGTGTCGGGCACGCCACACAGTCTATGATGAGGCATTAAATGCGGCAGTCACCTGCTCTGCCACCGCCGCCTGCAGAAGCACGTGGGTGATGGGGAATGTCTCAAGCTGATCTGACTACTCGAACCCACGTGCCGTGACGTCAGCCCAGGCATGGCGTCTGGGGCTGGGGTGAAGGTCATGTCACCAGTCATTCCGAGCATGAATGACAGGCGCGTAAGGGGCGCCGAGCGCGTGGGACGCACGCCCCTCAGCCTATAAATACCCAGCCACAACTACCACAATGGGTATTCCTCTCTCCTCATTCACTACCCTCATAACTCTACTTCTTCACTTCTTTCTCTAAGATTTCTGGTGCATTTCTCCCCTCCGGTGACTGACTTAATCATCGGAGTGCCTTCCCGGACCACCACCGTCCAGGCTAGGCACTGACGTGGTTATCTACGTGTGCAGGTTACCATCTCCGGCGAGCGGCAGTGGCTCAGGCGTGCATTGCCCTCTCCACCGGTGCCCGTCCCACTTCAAGAGGTTCAAAGAGCTCACTCCGGTGAAGAGACCCCCACAATTGGCGACTCCGCTGGGGAATAGAGAAAAGCCACTCCTCCCAGCCTCTCTGAACACATTGGTGGTGTATCTTCCCATTCTCCAAGAAACTCCTAAAAACCTCTTCAAATATTGCTCCAAATGGCCGACCCCACTCTGGGCCTTGATGCGTTTGGTCCCACCGGAGAGTTCCGCAGCTCCGCCGACCGGCACCGATACCATCGGGTCAGGAGTGACTTGGGCCTCACCCTGTCTCCCGTCGTCAACAGAGACGGAACGGTCACCATGGCAACCAACGGCGCCGGCCCCAGCAACGCCGGAGCCAGCAACATCCTTTTCAGTATGGACGGAAACGTTCTCTCCCTTGACAACCTCACGACTCCAGCGCTCACAGAAGTTCTTCCCTCACCCCCTCCTCTCACTATAGAGGCCGAACTAGCGCTACTAAGGAAAGAAGTACTGGCCATGAAGGAGGCCAGGAATCAGCCTACAAGATCAAGGTCTGGCGGGCGGACGAGGACTCGGAGGCCACCGCCGAGCACGAGGACTGACATCGAGGGACGTGCCCCAGTATTTTCACGTCTCGGACAGGTCGTGGAGGTAGACCGCCGAGGCGGCGCACTTGTCATCCGGTCGGAAACGGCGCGTTCGCACCAGCAGCATACACGCGGCTGGAATTCTCAGCGGACTGACCACGCCTAGGATAGCGCCACGGCATCGAGCGCTCGGACACCAAACGTCCGAAGGGATGTGGAATACGCTCGGGAGGTGGAAAAGCAACAACACAAGGGAAAGGGCCCGGCGAACGCTCCTCAGAACTACAACGGCCAGGACCGATCGCACGAAGAACGGGAAGATAACCGTAACCATAACCAATCGGGGGACCGGGACTGTGACCAGCGTCATAGCCGATCGGTGGATAGGCATGGCGTTCGAAGCAGGGCACCCAACGTTCGGGGTAATTGCCCGCGTGGCAACATGGTCACCAACCCTGTCGAAGTCTCGGCAGGTCATGGCCATAACGAAAACAACGGTCTCAGGCCCGGGGACAAATACACACTGCGGAATGACGGTGGCAGCATCGTGCTCGTCAACGCACAGACGGGCGAAACTAAGGTTTATCATGCCGAGCCCGACACCAGGGACCGTCGCCATCGGGAAGAGTTGACGGGGGCCCGGGAAGGGCGCAACAAAAGGCTGTCCTCCGAGAGGAGCAACGTGCACGCGGACGGGCACGATACGGAGCACCGAGCCGCTGGGCCAGTAAAACGCGCCCATGGGGAATACCGAGCGGTGGACCTCAACCGCCCTTACCCTGCCGACTCCAGGTTAGAAAAAGCAAAGCAATCCCCTTTCTCACGAACAATAACCGAGGCAGCCCCACCGCGCGGGTTCAAAATTCCCAAATTTGATAAGTATGAGCCCACGACGGACGCGATTACGCACGTCCAGCAGTATCGCCTGGTCTCCGAGCTCTACGGCCATAAAGATTCCCTCATGTGCCGGACGTTCTCCATGAGCCTGGGAACCATGGCCCTCCTTTGGTACAGCCAGCTCGCTCCAGGGTCTATAAATGACTTCGACGAGCTCGAGCGCGCGTTCACGTCTCGGTTTGTGACTAGCAACACACAGCCGAAGACGCTCGACGCGCTTGTCAACATGAAGAGAGGCTCGGACGAGACCCTGAAAGAGTACATTGCACGATATTGGGAGGTGTACAGCCTCGTGGAAGGGTGTGATCAAAGGATCGCTTCCACTTCATTCAAAAATGGGCTCGATGACCGTTCCGACCTTTTCAGGGAGCTCACGGTGCGACCTCCGAAGAACATGGTGGAATTGATGGAGACGGTGAACCGTTTCCGAGAGCTTGAAGAGTTGCTCTTTGACCAAGCGTCCAAAGGAGTCTCCGGCAAGAGCATGCCGAAGGAAGCAAAGAAACAAGTTAACAGCCTAAGGAAGGGGAGAAACGATCAAGGCGGGGCAGACGGGAGCAGGGGCCCCCGGGATGCCAGCGGAAGCAACAACGGCAGAGGGGGATGGGAGAAGCCCCCCCGAAATGACAATGACTATGTCGCCGAGACCACTGTCTTTACCATGCCAATCTACAGGTTGCTGGCAGAAATCGGCAGGAAGCGGTGGTTCTACTGGCCGGAGGAGAAAATGGGGTCAGATCCCACCCAAAAAGGAAAGTGCACATACCACAATGAGGTGGGCCACTACACGACTGGTTGCCGGCCGTTCAAAGCGCACCTCGAGCGATTGGTCGCCGAGGGACGCATGGAGGATTGGATAGACCACAACCGCACGCCGACCGTGCTCAGAGGGGCTGCCCCCCAGCCGAACTAGCAAGCTATCGTACCTCAACCGCTAGGGCAGCAGGCGCAAGGAGACAGGGTGCGTCCAGGAGTGGTCGTTACAATCCACGGGCCGGTCGGGAAAGCCCGAGCCGACGCAATGCACATAGAGCTGCAAAAGATGGAAGCTGCTATGTAAGTAATGACGCTCGGCAGAGCGCCAAAGCGGAAGTATGTGGAGCCCAATGACCCGTACACTATTTCCTTTTCCGAGCAGGATCTAGATGGGCTGCAGCTCCCACATGACGACGCCCTGGTGATCGAGGTGAGTATCGATCACGTGGAGGTCAGGCGGATCTTGGTGGACCAGGGGAGCTCCGCCGACGTCCTTTACTACTCGGCATACAAGGCCATTGGACGAACGCGTGATGAGCTTACCCCTGCCGACACCCCCCTTGTCGGGTTCTCCGGGTTCCCGGTGTACCCGCTCGGTAACATCACCCTCCCGGTCTGGGCGGGGTCGATGCGTTTGGAGATAGAATTCACTGTGGTGGACTCCCCGAGCCCATACAACGCCATTCTGGGACGAAGTTGGCTCCACGCAATGGGAGCTATCGCGTCGACCCTCCACCAATGCGTCCGGTTCATTGGAACGACTGGCAAACAGGAGACCATCCGAGGCAACCAGATGGCCTCGAAGAGATGCTTTGTCAACGCCGTACGCCAAAAGGACAGGAGGGAAGGCAGGCTGCCAAAACAGGTACAGTGGATTGAGGTGCCCGAGCGCACCCCAGTCCTTGACGACGTTGGCTCTAGAGCCGAGGACAAGTCTATTGAAGAATTGGTCAGGGTGCCCATCGACGAGGAGGGCACCAGGTACTTCATGCTCGGCTCGGATCTCTCTATTCCCGAGCGAAATGACTTGACATCTTTCCTTAAGGATAACATTGAGGTTTTTGCATGGACCCCATATGAGATGCCTGGTGTAAGCCCTGACTTCATCGCACACGCCCTCAATGTTGATCCGGCCAGGAGGCCAGTGGTGCAGAAGCCTAGGAGGTCCTCGACTATTCACTCCGACGCTGTCCTGGAAGAGGTTGATCGCCTGATCGAGGCGGAAGCAATCCGAGAGGTAATGTACCCCACATGGTTGGCGAACACCGTGGTGGTCAAGAAGAAGAATGGGAAGTGGAGGGTGTGCGTGGACTACACGGACCTCAATGACGCATGCCCTAAGGACTGCTTCCCCCTCCCTCGGATAGATCAGCTGGTCGATGCCACGGCTGGCCATGCTAGGCTCAGCTTCATGGATGCGTACCGGGGGTACCACCAAATCGCAATGAATATCATGGATGTGGAGAAAACGGCGTTCATCACGCCGAGAGGTACCTATTGCTACCGGGTCATGCCCTTCGGCCTGAAGAACGCTGGGGCTACTTACCAAAGAATGGTCTCCAAGATGTTCGCCAAGGAGCTCGGCGACATCATGGAAGCCTACATCGACGATATGGTGGTGAAAAGCCAATTCGCAGGAGACCACCTTTCTCACCTCGGCAAGGTCTTCTCCATCCTCAGAAGGCACGATCTGAAGCTTAACGCGAAGAAATGCGCGTTCGGTGTCGGTTCTGGAAAATTTCTAGGGTACCTCGTCACCCGCTGAGGGATCGAGGCTGACCCCAACCAGCTAGAAGCTATACAGAATCTCCAAGCACCGTCGACAATCAAGGAGGTTCAGCGGTTGACAGGGATGGCTGCTGCCCTCAATCGATTTATAAGCCGGTCATCCGATGCCTGCCGACCCTTCTTCCAATCCATCAAGACCAGTAAGAGAGCCTTTGTCTGGAGTTCTGAGTGCGATGCTGCACTCGCCGGGCTTAAAGACTACATGTCCCGAGCACCCCTGCTAGTCATGCCGAGGGAAGACGAAGATCTCTACCTTTATCTGGCGGTGTCCGAACATGCTGTGAGCTCGGCACTGGTTCGGCAGGAGGGTTTGGAGCAGTTCCCGATCTATTACTCGAGCAAAACAATGCTCCCGGCCGAGACCAGGTACTTGCCAATTGAGAAGTTGGCGCTTTCGCTGGTCACGGCGAAGAGGAAACTCCTACCCTATTTCCAAAGCCACACGGTCGTGGTAATCACAGCGTATCCCCTGAAAACCGTCATGCGCAAGGCAGATCTCTCGGATCGGATCTGCAAGTGGTCCTTGGAATTAGCCAACTTCGACATCCGGTACGAGCCCCGGACGGCGATTAAGGATCAGGCGTTGGCTGACTTCGTCGCCGAGCTCACACCGAAGCTGGAAATTGATCTCCAGAAGGAAATGGCAGCCGAAGACGGAGGTGCCGAGGGGGCCAAAAGCACCACCGCCCCCGAACAATCTGGGTTCGTTCTCAAGCGCTCCCCTCCCCGCACGGCTACAATTTATACGGGCAAGTCCTGGCGGATGCATGTAGACGGTGCATCAAACAGCCGAGGGGCAGGGGCTGGTATTGTGCTTATTTCCCCTGAAGGGACCATCCACGAGTATGCTATGAGCATCGGTTTCCCAGCCACAAACAACGAGGCCAAATACGAGGCCTTAATTGCTGGACTCCGCCTTGCTCTCGCTCTCGGGGTGGATGAACTACAAGTCTATAGCGACTCCCTGCTGGTGGTGAACCAGTTGAACAGCGATTACGGCTCCGGCGACGCGCGAATGTTAAAATACCTCAGTCATGTCTTAGAATTGCAGAAAGGCTTCAAGACCGTCCACTTCTCCCATATCGGACGAGCTAAGAACGCCCACGCCGATGCCCTCGCTGCCCTCGGGTCCGCGTGCAATGAACTCGGAGGAACGTGGACAATCACGCTCGGGGAGATCGCGATTCCAAGCTTCGAACCGGGCGCCGAAGACATCATGGCGATCGCCGTATCTGGCTCGAGCTGGATGGATCCTCTGGTCTCCTACATCCGAGACCAGACGCTCCCCTCGGACAAGAAGGAGGCGCACCGGATTCGCTGCCAGTCCGCGTCCTATTTCCTGTCTCCAACCGGCCAGCTTTACCGACGTACCTACATCGGTCCTGACCTACGGGTATTGCATGACACCGAGGTACCCCACGTCCTGCGCGAGCTCCACGAGGGGAGTTGTGGCAGCCACTCGGGTGGGCGCACTCTCTCCGAGCGGGCAATCACCCAAGGCTACTGGTGGCCGAAAATGAGGAAAAGCACTGTGGATTACGTCAAAAAGTGTGAGGCGTGCCAGAAACACTCCCCCAATCTGCACCAGCCCGCTATGTCCCTACAACCGGTCACCAGCCCATGGCCGTTCGCTCAGTGGGGGCTTGACATTGTTGGTGTCCTCCCTACGGCGCCCGGAGGATTTCGGCACCTGATCACGGCCACGGACTACTTCACGAAGTGGGTAGAAGCCGAGCCCTTAATCCATATTACAGCTACCGAGGTCGAGCAGTTCATCTGGAAAAACATCATCTCTCGGTTTGGCGTGCCCTATGCTATCATCTCCGACAATGGCACTCAGTTCGTCGCCGAGGCAATTAAAACGCTGTGCAGAAAGAAAAACATACGTGTCTATAATTCTACGGTGGCGTACCCTCAAGGCAATGGCCAGGCCGAGGCATCAAACAAATCTATCTCGGCAGGCCTAAAGCGCAGGCTAACAAACAAGCGAGGGAAGTGGGTCGAGGAGCTCCCCAAGGTCCTTTGGGGCTACCGTACGACCCCTCGGCGGGGGACCAGCCGAACGCCGTTCTCCATGGCTTATGGGACGGAGGTTGTCCTCCCACTCGCTGCCGTTGCTCCCTCCGCCCGAACCGAAGCCTTCCACCCGGCCACGAACGAAGAGCACCTGGCCTCCGAGCTTGACCAAATCGAAGACCTCCGAGACGAGGCTAACATCAAGTATGCTGCGTATCAGCAGGAGGTCGCTCGGAGCTATGACAAGCACGTTCGCACCCGCCCTTTCAATATCGATGATCTGGTCCTCCGAACGGTTGTACAAAAGAAAAACAAGAAAAAGTTCATGCCCAACTGGGAGGGTCCCTACCGTATTGTAGCCAAGGCTGGCTATGGGGCTTACAAACTTGCTGAAATGGACGGCACGGCCGTGAGCAACCCATGGAACGCATCAAAGTTAAGAAAATTCTATGGTTAGGATCTTGTGTTTATCATTTTTCACTTTTTGGTGCCCTCGGTAGCCTTTTGTAATGCCTGAGGGGCGAAATGTTAATGATAAGATCCTTTCTTTGTTATCCTTCGATTCTCATTTTTTACAAAGTAATCGCCCTCGGCAACAGGGCCGCCTCTGGATCACTTATGTTCGGTTGAACAAAAATTTCTGTTCGGCAAGACAATCATTAAATCGTTCGGTGGAACGTCTGGTTGTGTCGGATAGAACGGCGCTGATATGTACAAGCGTTCGGGGATATGCCCAAACTCTAATGATTCGGCTGAGTGCCATTATGTCATTGGCTCCCCGCCGAAGCAGGGGCTATTATGTACTTCCAGTGGTTAACTTCTAGTTATTGCCAGTTCCAGTGATTACGACGCGGTTCGGCGATCACGATTTGGCTTATACAATGTTATTACCCACGAGAGCTATGACTTGTAAAAGTATTCGGACAAAGATGTGAAATCATGCAGATGAGGGTACCAAAATGTTAAAACAAACATTCATTCATTACAATAGTGAGGGGGCTCGGCCCCGGATACAAGTACTTAAAACATAAAGAAAAAAAAAAACTACGAGAGGATGGCCTCCGTGTTGGTGCCGTCAGGAGTCTGGTCCTGATTGCTGGCAGTGGCGTCGGCGGCGTCCTCGCCTTCGGTTCCATTCCCTTCAGGAGCGTCCTCCTCATCATCGTCAAAGGGCATCTCCGGGACCTCGGTCTCGGGCACAGGAGGAATGGAGGACCGAAGGGCGGAGTCCGCCGGCACAGAGATGATGTCGTAGGCCTGAGCAAAGGCTTGGGGCCAGCAATCAGCACGACCAAGGAGGTACCCTTTTCCGAAGGCTTTGTCTTCATTCTCGTTGGCCTCCTTGGCGAACTTTTGCAGCGTTTCGCGCGCCCCCCGTTGGAAGCCGTTGGAATCAGCAGCGGCCATCATCTCATCGTGATCGGCCTTGGCACGCTGCAGTTCCTTCTCGGCATTAACGGCCCTCTCTTCAGCGGCCGTGACTTTGCTTTCGGCAGTGATGGCCCTCTCTTCAGCATCCTTCTGAAGACGGCGAGCCTCCGCCAGCTGCCTCTCGAGCTCTTGGCCGTCAGCGGCTAGGGCCTCGGCGCTCTTCTTCAAATCTGCCCGAGCCTTCCACTCCGCCTCCAGCTTCTTCTCAACCTCGGTCTTCTCGGCGCCAAGTTTGTACACCTTGTCGCCGAGAACCAAAGCCGATTGGCCAGCCTGTAACAAAAAAAAAAAAAATTCACAAGCTAATTAAGTAATAAACCGAAGGAAAATACTTGGGAAAAATACGAAGTGTGAAGTTGGAGTTTTACCCTCACGATATGGGTGCAGAGTTCGGCGTAGTTATCCGCCGTATTCTTCGCCTCGGCTTTCATGTCCCTCGGCAAGGCGAGGGCCTTCAGCAGGGTCATCGCCGTCTTTCGGCTCTCCCGAACGCTGGCGTTCTTCTTTACCGGCTCGCCGCTCGATGTCCGGATGACCGGGATCCATGGCTCGTCTTTCTCAACCGGGGAAGGCGTGTCCCCGAGTGGCGGAGAGACCACCTGCTTGTCTTTGGGGGCTGACCTCCTCGGCTGAATTTCGGTCGGGGTGGCTTGGGGAGGAGGTGTTGGTGGCAGGGGCGCCCTGGATCCCTCCGGAGCCTCGTTCGTCCGAGCCTTCTTCGTTGGACCTTCCCCCTCAGCTACATGACCGGCCTTAAGGCCCGCTGCCTTCTCGACATCCTTCCTCTTCTTCTCGGCCCTCTCCTTCCTTTGGGCCTCCCTCAAAGCGGAAGATCCGGCCATGTCACCCTCGGCGCTGCTTCCCTCGGCGAAGGACTGGGGTGGATGTTGGGTGCTCGGCGGTAAGCACTCCCGGCCGATGAGGTCGGACAGCAGAAGATCAGGATCAAAGACGCGTCTTCGGCGCTCACCGGTCCGCGGCACAGGACTCTTTCCCCTCTTCAAGAAACCTCGGTACGATGGCACGTAACCGAGGATGGCGGGGGCAGTGCGGTTTGGGATGGCGAAGATCCTGTCGATTACGTCGTCGTCCGCGTCTTCGGCGAGCTTCCTTGTCACCTTCCTGCAGTCTAAAAAAAAAAAAAGAAAGCCAAATGCAGATTAGAAAAGTACATGGAATAAAAAAAAAAATGAATGAAGGTGCAAGTATGAGCTCTCGGCTTACTGGGTCTCCCACGACTCCAGGGCACGGACCACCTGGAGTCCTCGCCCGGGGTTTTTTCGAAGTTCCCCTTGACTATAACTAGCTCGCAGGCATGCCTCTCCGAGTCCGAGAGTTGACCGCTGAGGTGGGGGTACTCGGGGCGCCTTGAGAAGTAATAGCGGCCGTAGCTTTTGCTTCGCGCCGTGGTATAAACCGCCATGAGGTCGGACAGGCGGAAGGGGATGTTGTGCCGCTCGGATAACCTCACCACTGAGCAGATGATGCGGTACACATTGGTGACCAGTTGGTGAGGGGCGAGCTCGTACACATCCAGGAATTGTCGGAGGAGGCGTGGCATGGGAAAGGTCAACCCACCCTCGGCGATGGCCATCAGGGGCACGGTCACCTGCCCTTCCACGTAGTGGATTCTGTTGTCTGTAGGCCTCGCAATCTCCACGTCTTCGGGGATGTTGTAGTCCCTTCGGAACGCGGCGAGCTTGTCCGGAGAGCCGTCGAAGTACGTGTCGACGTACTTGCACTTCCCGTGCTTAGGGTTCGGCGGCGGGATCGACTCCCAGCCGTGTCCGTACTCGACGCCCCCCTCTACATCAGCCTCATCCTCATCCTCGGGGGCTTGCTCCTGCCCTTCGTTCTTGACGTCGCGGTGCGAGGAGCCTTCATCATCCTCTGTTCGAGCGTTCGGGCCGGTTTGCGAGCCTTCACCCTCGGCATGAGGAACGCTCCCCTCGGTATGAAGAGACTGGACCAAGAATTCGTCCACCTCCAGGACCACCGCGGGCTCGGGCTCCTTGAACCCAGCTGTCTCCCTATCTATCTCGATCACCTCGGGATCCGAAGACCATCCTCCGGAGAGGTTCGGAAGCTCGTTCGGGTCGACTACGGGCGAGGAAGGGACGTCGGTTGTTCCCTCTGTTGGCACATTGGTATCGGGGGACGGATTCGGAGGTGGGCTCTGCCCGAACGAAGAGGCCTGAGCGCCGCTCTCGGCGCGCCTGGCTTCCATTTCCATCTCCATCCAGCGCTCAGGGGTTATGGCCTGAATCGGGGCTATGTCTAGGGGTATGACTCCGGGTGGTGGAGAGTTGAACTGTGCTTGGCTCCTATAGCCTCTCCCGAGACTTCTCAGTTGCTCTCTGAAGAGGACGCTCTGGATGAAATCGCTGAACTGGGATTCGGCAAGGACGTCGTCGGAAGATGAGTCCGAGGAGTCTGAGCTCATCCAGGAAAGACCTACAGTGCACGGGTGAAACAACCATCAGCGATATGCACAGGTTTGATTTCAGAAAAATACAAAGGGTTGAGCGTCGGCCCCTGCCGAGCTCCCCGCACGTCGTTGACTATCCGAGAGCCTTACTACCTATGAGCTCTCGGCAAGACCTAAAGAGAAATCACGCTCGGATATCTCCCCTGCTCTCGGCGAAAAACGGTTCGCTCGATGGGGGAACGCTCGGAAGAACACGTTGAGTGTTCTTCAAGCCCAGAATCCGGCGGCCGTGCTCCGCCGCACAAACCGCCGGAAAACTCAAACGAAAACAGAGCCAAAAGGGCGAGAAGAGTGAAACGACCAAAACCCCCGAGAATGCAACGAAAATATGTACAAAACTTCACGAAAATAGCAGAGAAACGTAGAGAAGATGAGGAAAAACACAAATACCTGAGTTTTGGTAGAGATCTTGGCTTCAAAACGAGTTTTTCGCGAAGAAGACGGTGGGGCACGTCGGTGGTCGAGGGCGGCGCAGAACTGGAGCAAGAGAGAGAGAGAACAACGGTGCCCTCTCTCTCCTCCCTCCTTCGTATTTATAGGAGTAGGGTTAGGTGCCAGTGTAGCACCGGCTCGGGAGGCCAAGGGTCGCCACTCCCAGATCGTGACACCTGTCCAAACTCGTTCAAATCGTTTGGGCGCGAATCCAGACGTCGGCGCTTGGACCAATTGGGCAGCAACACGTGGCATCAACGTCATCACGCGTCAGGGATTTCTGAACCAACGTGTCAGACGTCCTTTCGCATCCCAGATCGATGTGACGTTCCGAGCGCCAGCCTCCCTCCGAGCGCTCGCGCAGGGGGACTTGGACCGTCGCCAACCCGACCGCAGTGTTCCATGCCGATCGCCCGAAATACGAGCGCTGAGCCCGATTCTCCGACCGCTCGATCCGATTATATCAACTCCCACACCCTTCCGTCGGTGTGCGGAAGTGGATGGGGCTATTGTAGCGGCCGGGTTCACAGGGGTCAGCAGAGGCACCCCCCTCCACATCACGGAGAGCTAAAAAGGTCACTATCTTAGAATCTGCAAAACCGAATGCAGATGGATCCGCCTCAATGGTGCCGAACGAATGGTGCCCTCGGCGAGCGGTGCGGATACATGGTCCTGGACGAATATAGGTTTGAACGATATCTGCCGAACGTCTTGGTGCCAAGGACATGGTGCTCACAAGCTTGATTCCCAGACATCCCTCGGGAGCTCCGCCGATCGACGCGCCGAGCGCCCGAGGGGCTGGGCCGCACGCTTGCCGAGTCGGTTGACCTCGGTAACGTGGGGCTCGGATATACCCGGTTTGGTGGAAGTGTGTCGGGCACGCCACACAGTCTATGATGAGGCATTAAATGCGGCAATCACCTGCTCTGCCACCGCCGCCTGCAGAAGCACGTGGGTGATGGGGAATGTCTCAAGCTGATCTGACTACTCGAACCCACGTGCCGTGATGTCAGCCCAGGCATGGCGTCTGGGGCTGGGGTGAAGGTCATGTCACCTGTCATTCCGAGCATGAATGACAGGCGCGTAAGGGGCGCTGAGCGCGTGGGACGCACGCCCCTCAGCCTATAAATACCCAGCCACAACTACCACAATGGGTATTCCTCTCTCCTCATTCACTACCCTCATAACTCTACTTCTTCACTTCTTTCTCTAAGATTTCTGGTGCATTTCTCCCCTCCGGTGACTGACTTAATCATCGGAGTGCCTTCCCGGACCACCACCGTCCGGGCTAGGCACTGACGTGGTTATCTACGTGTGCAGGTTACCATCTCCGGCGAGCGGCAGTGGCTCAGGCGTGCATTGCCCTCTCCACGGTGCTCGTCCCACTTCAAGAGGTTCAAAGAGCTCACTCCGGTGAAGAGACCCCCACAGGCCCTATGTTTTTTAACCAAAAAAAAAAAAAATTTCAATGTAGGTAGCTAATACTTGGTAAAAGATTACGCATGGTATTTTATTTTCGTAATTTAATTATAATAAACTATTAAAAATTCTTGTACCATTAGAAAAATGGATCAACCATAATGAAATGTGCTGCTCATATAGTTTGTTTTCTCTAATTAATCATATTTGTAACTTTAATTGTAAGATACTATTATTTGCAATAAGATAATTACTTGTTAGAAACCTTTTTCTATCAAATTGTGTTAAGTGGAAAAAAATTGTTTAGTTTATTTATAGTCAAAAGAATTTTATTTTATGAATTTGTTATTTAAAATTTAAAAAATTAAAAACAAAAAGTAAAAAAACTTATCATAATACTGGGGCATACAAAAGATATGAACATTGGTTCTAAATATCATCTGCAATTTCACTTATTTATATAAATATGCAAGACTTATCTACACCTAGATTCAAAAGAAAAATAAGAAAAAAAATATTTTGTCAAAAAGATGGTGCTAGGTCTGGAACGAGACACCTACCGGTTATAAGAATGTACATTGAGCCTTGATGCTAGACGGCACAAACCTCATCTTGCATAGTTTTTGGAAAATCAAATATATAATATGTATCTAGCTTTTATGCAAGTGGGCCCCTAATTTTTGCTTATTTTTTGGGATCTAAAGCAGCCGCACCTCCCACTTCGGATCAAGGCCGGTCCTTGTGGTTGACTTTGAAACAAAATCATGGTAAATAGAATTTCCCCAGGAAATCTGTTAGGTCATTTAGACAAAATTTGACAGAATGAAGTCATTCGACAGAAGACATATTGCCTCAGGTCAACTACACTTGGTACTCCGAAAGCGTTGCTTAATTCTCCCAAAACCTTCTGCTTAGAACAGTTGCCTTTACAATTTCATGGCTCATTTAGGAAGAAAACCATGAGAGGATCACGTCGGTGGTGATAACCGTAGTTCACAAACACATACACCTGAATTGGTTACTAAAAAGCAATTTCTTGTGCGCGAATCCAACACTTCAACCACTGGAAAACCCATTTGTACAAAACTTTTGCAACTCAACTCCGAGTTATATACTTTTATATTGAACAAAAAGACATTGCGCTTGCTGACTACTTTAACTTAGCTGGACCAAGAACAGTTCAAACAGAATATGGTAAATAAGATTGCATTGATCTCAAGGGTGAACTTTGGCAGGGCAGATCTTCTTGTATCAATGGGTCCAAACTTCAATATGGTGTAACAGGAACTTAGCTACGTTCGAATCGAACTACAAGTTTCCACCTCACATGCAACACAGAAAAAGCATCATGACAAAAACTCAATTTTACCCTTACAGCTATGAAACAAACTGAACTGCTCTCTTAAATATAAAATTACAATTTTAGGGACAGATTTGGAATAGTAAAAAGTGGACACCAGGATTATTAGAATAGATGTGTGTGTGAGAGAGAGATGTTTTCCCTCCAAAAATAAAAATAAAAATAAAAAATCACTGAATATTTTTCTATTAGTATGTTGAAAGCATAATGAGCTTCGAACAAAATTTATTAAGAATATAAAGCTACAAGTAATAGCCCACATGATTTCATAAAAAAACCTTGAAGAAACATCCATACGATTTCATCTTGTTACACCATGATTGATATTTAGAGAGAAGCCTTTTATTCCAACATATCCACCATATCATCACTAAAAACAAAGAAACGAATTTATCAAAAACTGTAATAGAAATGTCACAGAGAAATCCTCCCTGTTCTCAAACTGGTACCGATGACAAATATTGATCTTTATGATGATTTTGTGCTACCTACATAAAAACTAAAAAGGTGACAAAGAACAACTGTGACAACCAAAACAAAATTCATCATCTTCGCCTTTTCTTTTTATGCCTACACTACCTGGCATTACACGCCATTGGCAGCAGCTTCGAGAATCCTCCTAGACTCTGTATCAGGATCAGCCAGCTCGCTTGGGGGCTGCCAAAATTAATAATTAGGGAGCCTACTAAAAGTTTCCAAAAAAATAAAATAAAAAGAACACAACGGTAATTGACCTTCACTCACCCTTTTTCTAAAAATTACACACTATTTTAATCTTCTTCGATGTAAATTTTGCAAAATTGTAATTTCATATGAAAAATAAAAACCACCCATTAAAGAGCAATACCCACAACACAAAAAAGAGTGCAATTAGTAGAAAAGGGAGTAAAAATCAATCCCCCCAGCACATCTTTTCAATTGCTAACCTTGCCATAGATGTTTGTCTTTGTAGGAGAAGCACCAGCAGCCAGTAACAATCTTATAACATCCTCGTGTTCACCTCTAGACGCATGATGAAGAGGCTGTATACAAAATGAGAAGTACAAATGGTGATCAAAAGCAATAGCAGCTTTGTTTACCTCTAGGCTGCAATTTGTTTAAATGTGTTTTGAAAGGAATTGGGGACCCTGTAGTGCACATCCGGACCGTCCAAAAGTGTTTTGAAAGGTCCAGATCTAAAAGAGCTGGAAGAGTCTTTTTAAAAACCGGACCATTAATTGCCGAGATGGCTGGCTCGGATGCGCACTACAGGGCCGCACACCAGCATCCCCGGATCCGTTTTGAGAGTACTTTCTTAGGTTGCATTTGGATCATGGATTTGTTAGAGAATGGGGTGGGGGTGGCTCAATTCATTTGGCCTCGTTATATCGTTTTCCTTCAACTTGCACGAAATTGTAATAGACATGATTTCCTCCTGTGTTCGGAAACTGGCCCTACTTGGGTGAGATTTTCAGAAATTGTTATTCAGAACACCTTCTAGAGTTTGTCTTAGAAAATTTGCGAACTCGTCATCCTCATTTCACATTTTATGCACTGAATGGTTTTTGATAATTTTAGAATATCTGTTTCGTGTTACCTTAAAAGTTTGTTCTCATGCAACAAGTTCCTTAAAAACATGTTTTTGTAGTTCGTCAATCAAAACGACCGTTCTAAAAACGCCAAAAAGAACCAAAAGAAATTATGACTAAAAAGCACAGATATAGACACGAGATACGGGCATGACACATGAACACGCCATTTCTCCAAAATTTAGATTACGGACACGCTAGGGACACGACAAATAAGAGTTTTAAAAGGCGCGCACCTTGTGTGCCTAGGCGCTGAGGCAAGGAGAGGTGAAAGTGCCTCGGCAAGGCGCAAGTGAAATGCGTGTCTCAATGCGAGGCGCATGAGGCGAGCGCCTCATGGTTTTTTCCAGATATGCACTCAAATTAGTACAGAATCCATCTCTACCATTGATCAATGAGGCATAAAAGGT
Source organism: Vaccinium vitis-idaea (assembly GCA_963854785.1). Classification (NCBI taxonomy): domain Eukaryota; kingdom Viridiplantae; phylum Streptophyta; class Magnoliopsida; order Ericales; family Ericaceae; genus Vaccinium; species Vaccinium vitis-idaea. Next base: position 18,342,427 of record OY978218.1, on the reverse strand, counting down.
GGGGTAATGCACTGGGTAAAATCCTTCAATGTAAAGAGGCTCTAATCGTTAACCCAAGAGAACTCGAACTGCTCTAACTGATATGCAGCACAGCAGCCAACTCTTGAAGTCTGAATATAACTCGATCCGCTCTGTGTTCTTCTTCTTCTTTTATATAGTCAAAATTATTGTTCTTGTTCCTCTTCCTTCACTCTGTTTTCATTTCTTCTTTTATACAATCAAAATGAACAAAGCCTTACCGTCACCGCCCACAAAGTACTTTGTAATGCTATTTGTCTTCATTTCTCAAGTAACTAACTAGGATTAATAAGTATGATGGTATTTGAAATAGTAGAAGCATATATTTATGATGCAAATTTTGCCTATATCAGTATTTTAATTATTTTCTACAAGTTGCACCTCGCTCTAACGAGGCGCACACCTCATTCCTAGGCTACAGGGGGGCATGGCACCTCAGCGTGCTAGTGCCTTATAAAACACTGCGCCAAATATAAAATTTATTTACAGAATACATGTGTCTTGGGAACTATTCCGGCTAGAAAGATGCCTGAAGAGTGGCGAAAGAGTATTCAGTACCAAAAAAAATAAAGGAGATATTCAAAGTTGCATTAATCATACAGGTACTAAATTAATGAGCCATAATATGAAGCTGTCGGAAAGAGTTGTTGAGCATCGCCTAAGAGTAATGACAACTGTATCCAAGAATCAGTTTGGGTTTATACCTAATAGATAAACTGTGGAAGCAATTTACAAGTTGAGCAGATTAATCGAAATGTAGAGCAAGAAAAAAGAGGACCTTGACATGGTTTTCATACACTTGCAAAAAAAAAAAAACAATAAGATGCCTAGAGAAGTCATATGTTGGGTCATGGAGAAAGGGTGTGAGAAAAGAGTATATAGATGTAGTTAAGGATACGTACAAAGGTGTTGTCACTGCTATTAGATCCCTAGTGAGAAAATCAAGCCAATTGCCAATCACGTAGAATTACATCAAGAGTCAACTTTGAGTCCTTACCTCTTAACGTTGTTATGGACGAATTGACTAGCCACATAGTTGTAGGTAGGGGTGTAATCGAGCCGAGCCGAGCCAAGCTTCTGAGTGTTCAGACTCGGCTCAACATTTTAGAGGGTGGCTCGAGCTCGAATCGAGCTACAAATATTGGGCTTGAGCTAGGCTCGCTGCAGCTCGGGTAGAGACAGCTGGCATCTCGCACTTAAAGGAACGATTAGAAATTAGGAGGGCACTCTCTATTTATGAAGGAAATCTGCCTTGGACATTGTTGTGCAGGTGATGTGGGACAACAGCAAAACAATAGTGGGAACTGGGAAGCTGGGAAATACAGCATTACTACTTGAAGCTCTTGCCATGCCAGAATGAGAAAAAAAGAAAAAGAAAACCCAACCTCTAACTTGACATTTGCTGGGAAAGTTAACGCCATCCTCCACTCTTAAACCCAACCTTTTGGCATACGGTGGGAGATTTTTGACTTCTTGTAACATTTTTCAACAACCCACGAAAAAGGGAGAGAGTAGTAGGTTTTGCTCTGTGATCTGGGTGACCCCACCACCTTTACCCTTGTGCGGCTGCACGCATTAGCTGCCACATGGCGGATAAGAATGCATAAAAATACCTTGTGTATGTATATGTGCTCTGGCTCGCGAGCTCACTCGAGCCGAACATTAAGTAGCTCGGGCTCGGCTTGTTTATTTGACGAGCCAAAACTTTTAGCTCGAACTCGTTCATTTAACTCTCGAGTCGAGCTTGAACAAGCTCAACTCGAGCCGCTCGCGAGCGGCTCGGCTCATTTACAGCCCTAGTTGGACGCGCATCAAGGCCACTCTTGGCGCCTGGAGACAAAGGTAAGGCCTAGGCGACCAAGACGCGCCTTTTGGAAAAGGTATACTTGTAACTAAGGTACGATCCTCACAAATAAATACACAATGATGCTCCCATCACTCAATTGAACGACTTGAACCAAAATTAATCTCTCTGTCTCTGTTTCAAATATTTGATGATCACCTTTCATGGAATTTCACATTTTAGTACTTCTATGTACAAGAATTGTTGACTATTTGGCATTTGGTAGATGATTTTATGTATTTTTACATGGAAAACCATCTAAACTTCATAGCCTTACAGTTCTTTATTTGAAAAATTACTGTATGCTATTTTTGCTATTTTTTTCTTAGGAAAAGATGCCTCGCTTCAATAAGGCTCGCGCCTCCCCTTGCGCCTCGAGCCTAGACCCCGAAAGACCTTTGCGCCTTAGTGGGCCTCTCACCTTTAATAACTATGACTAGACATATTCAGGATGACATCCCATTATACATGTTTTTTGCGTGTGACATAGTAATGGTATACGGAACTGCAAAACATGTTAATGCTAAATTAGATCAGAGAGAAACATTGTGAGTGAAAAGGATTTAGGATCAGTAGGAGTTAAACGAAGTTCATGGAGTGTAATTTTAGTGATATATTCAAAGTGCTAGTGTCTATATGTGAGCCTCCAAAATCAGGAGTAACCAAAAAGTGAGCATTTCAAGTATCTTGACCCCAAAAAAGGTATCTTGACCAAATTGTTAGCAAGGACAAAGAGATTACGGAGGACGTGACGCATATTAGAAAGATGGAAGGAAAGTTTTACCGTACTGTTGTAAAACTAGCCATTATATGGCATGGAGTGTTGGGCTACTAAGAAACAAAAAGCGAATTAGTGCAGCTGAAATTAGAATTTTGATACGGATGTGTGATAAGACTTCGCAAGATAAAATTAGAAACGAAAACATTCGCGAGAAGTAAGGGATAGCAGTATATTACCGATAGAAGACAAGATGAGAGAGAATAGATTTACTTGGTTTGGACATGTCTATCATCGATCGGTAGATACGGCAGTTAGGAGGAGAGATATAGTAGAGGGAAGCATTAAGGGGAGAGGTATGCCATATTTGACTTTAGAGAGGGTAGTTTGAAAGGATCTAGGTTTCTTGGATAGCTCAATGGAGAATGTAGCCGACTTCAATTTATTGAGACTTAAGTCTCGGTTTGGTTTGTTATGTATCTTAAGAACTCAGACAAAAGCCAAAAACATTGTTTCTATCACACTAAAATCTATAGAAAGGGGAAAAAAAAAAAAAGAACACAGAAACAGTAATAAAATTACAGAGATGCAAATCAAGAATCAGTATACTAGAGTGTCAACACCGTGTACTAGAGTGACCATAATGTATCCTACTAAACTAAACATAAACAATCCACATATTCAAGGTGAATCCTATTCGGACATATCTCTGGAGAGGGTCGCATTGTGGTCATGTTAGAGAGGTTTAAGCAAGTCAGTCCAATACACACATTCTACAGACTTTCAGAAAACAGGCACATTCTCATATAGATATAAAGTGTTAAAACAACGAAAACATGACTTTCTGAGTAAACATTAAAAGAGGCAGCTTTTTGAAAATTAACCGCTGTAATCGAGGTTTTGACGTTAGCCCAATATTAAGACATTTTTCAGAGTTTCAAGTATTCTCAATCATAAAATACTTACAGTATCACCTTCAACATCAACTGATTCTAACATTCTCTTCACGGCCTCTGGATTGTTGGTGCTGTTAATCATAACTTGAACTATCTCTGTAAATCCTGCAGTCAATTATTGGCACAAAATTAGCATATAATATGAATTTGACAGTGAAAAGCAGAGGACAGGGCCTACCACTTGCACATGCATCATGCAGAGGAATTGCCCCATCTTGATCTTTGACCTCCAAACTAGCTCCTCTTTCCAACAATAGCTATAACACGAAGGGGATCTTTGGGTATTAATGCCAACTAAAAACAGTGATAAAGACAAGACAATGTTGGCCGTAGTTGCGATAACAAGAATAGAGAAACATGGGGTAGCTGACCTGGACACAAGGTAAATAGCCATAGAGACACGTAAGATGAAGAGCCGTGTCCCCATCTTCCACTGGTTCATCTATGCTGCCACTCAAGTTATCTGTTGTTGTCAACAAAAGAGAAGGGCAACCATCATTCAAAGGTGGCATGCATAAGAACCAACACTGAAACATAAGCCATAGCCAATGATGATACTCTCATGGTGACAATGACGGAAATTTCACATCATTAGTTGATGAAGTTTTTTCCTTTCATTTTTTATAAGTTATAAAATTTTATTGAACAGACTTCAAGGGGATGCCACCCATGTACAAAAGAAAGCAAGGAATAAAAAAGAAAAGGCCAAAAAGGAAAGTAAAAATGACAAGAGGCTCACTTTCACTTCACTCGATACAAGCCTTGTACCATCACTACATAGTATAAATAAGCATGTCGAAGCAGTTCCTAGCCTATACAAAAGGAAGCCGTGGTAAATGTGTTACTCACTAAAACTCCAAACTTCGCTCTCCTAATAACCCATTCTGAACAAGCTCAACTCGACAACATATCCATAAAAATCCCACTATGGTTTCTACCACCCAAAAATTTTGAACCTTGTTCATTTTGGGTTTCAAAACCCAGTTTTCTCAATTATTATCAAATCATTATCCCTATTTTCAAATATCATTCTCATTTTTCTCCCTATCTCTCTCTAATCATTAACCCCTATTTTTAATTATTATCCCTATTTCTCCTTCCAATCATTACCAAAACCCAAAACCCAAACCAAACACAAGCTTGAATTGCTTCAATATATCATGGCCTAAAGGATGCCTCGTGAGTGTACAAATCTAGATGAAGGATTCTTTTTTCTCTATATCAACAAATCTTTCTGACCAAGGTGGCCACAAAGGGAGGTTTGATCACATAAGATCGTATCTAGGGCAGGAAATTTCTCTTGCCCATAGCTATTGCAATAGCCAAACAACTCCGATTTAGTACCAGTTAGTATACATTTGAAAAACCCCTACACATAATACCGACAAATAACACTCACAAAACAAATATAGATGGAAGAAATCACCTCTAAATTGTTAAATGGGCTGGATTCATGATGATTTAGACCAGGTACATTCAGTCAGAGAATGTGACTAACAGTTTAATTTTATACATTGAAGGAAAACAAATTTTCAAGGGGTTGGGGCAACCAAGAACAAAAGGTTACAAAATATATCAAGTAGCCGCAAAACATATATTTCTAATCACTACCATTGAGCAGCTCAATAAAATATCAAAGACTACAATATTCTCACTATGCTGGCATCTCTCCTTAATGCTTTACAAAATAAAACATGAAAAGGAGACAAACTTAACACGTCAATAGCTCATTAAAAGAGTCATTAGACCTCAAATACAAAGCATTAATCACATCAACATTCAATAGTATTACGTAACCCTATCAAGGCACAACATCCAACAAGTTTAAAGAGTCTAAAATGGCTCAAATCTTCTTCTCATTTTCTAAGAAGCGTCCAAAACTTATGTATTATTAATGGAAAGTGTAAACAATAAACCAAATTTTTTAACAAACATCTGGTCAGAGCATCTCTGATAGGCTATACATATAAACAGACTTTCTATTGTCAGCCCACTAAGCACACATAAAGACCAAAAAACACTCTCACCCATAAACTTTTCACTTATTTCAAAACACTTTCACACTTTTTCATATACTTTTCACACATTTCAATTTTCAACACACTGCCAAGGAAAATAGCTTATGAGTTGTTCTTAGTTTCTTACCTTAGTTGCACGAAGCGGGGGCGGGGGCGGGAGCACGGGAGTGGAGGTACCTAGAAGCTCCCAAGGTTGGGAGTGCCGATGTATATTTTTTTTTATATATATATTTTTTATAAATTATAGTAAACTTAAATTATAGTAAATTCTTTTTCACCGGTCAACTTAGTTTCTCCCAATTACTACCAAAATCCATTTATTGTGTTTTTTCTTTTTTTTCATTTGTTTCTCTCTTATTCAGTTTAAGAAAAAGGCAAAAAAAAAAAAAAAACTACTATCAAACACGATTAAAAACAATTGGGCTGCTTTTTTCATGGTTCCCGATGTAATGCACACACATACCCATAAAGAGAGAAGGAAAAATTAGACGGAAAATGAAGAGTCTTTTTTCCAACTTTACAGATGTACAAAAGAGAAGCTACACAAGAGTAAGTACGCTATTTCCATCTGGCCCTACACGTGTAGGATGAGATGCAACATCTCATATGGTACAGCAGCTACAGCCTATCATAAAACATCACATATGGATACAGCGCTACAGCCTATCATATCCCCCCGTCTTTCTCTTCTCTTTCACGAGAATCACAACCCAGCACCACAGTAAATCAGAGATGAAGCCGACGACTGGAAGGTGATGACGACTGCAAGCGGAACAAAAAACAGTCCAATCGGAGACATGAACGGCGACAGAGATGTTTATTGAAGGGAGCTGATGACTGCGATTGGATGGAATCAACGACGGCGACCGGAAATAAACCATAAGCTCCCGTCTTCCTTTGGAGCGTGATCCCGTCTCGTGGGGGATGCGCTCCCATCGCGTTTCTGAGTAAGAAACGCCGAATCTCGTTTCTCGGGGAGGAGCGTCTTCACTATAGGCGTTTCCTGCAACTAAGGTTCTTACCTTTCCATTTCACTAGGCAAAAATACCTCCCAATACAAAATACTAAGGTTCATTGAGACACGTGTCCCACACTCTTTCACAACTATTGGAAACATGTGTGAAGGATAAGTCCAACATCGGATAAATAGAAAAAGAGTTGGACCTTAATATACAATTGAATGACCCATATCCACTTGTATATTAAGGTCCAACTCGGGTTACACACGCACACAAACACGCACAATAAATCTGAGGAAAAACTCCGTCGAACCGTATATATTCACAAAATATACAAAGACGTGAAAAAACTTCTCCGGGGAGCAATAACCGGCTCCGACTCCGGCGGGGGGAGGCCACAACCGGCTCCCCCTCTCACACTCTCAGCCTGTCCCGCTCACATTGTGCTACCACGCTAAAAGAGAGACAACAAGAGCTATTTATAATCCTAGGGTAATTTCTAAGGAAACCCTAGTACACTTCGGGCCTAAGCCCATCCGGCCCACACTGGGTGGATCCCAACAACAACGTAGCCAACATTTATGTGTAGTCTATGACTAAAGAATTAATGTATCATCTAGACTTCTTAGGCACTAACTAACATGGGATAATCAAACATTTCAGAATGTGACACCTGAAGATTATCACAAGTAACTCTTACCACTGATCAAATGTAAACTCACTATGTTAGTCTACCTCTTGTGATTATTTTATTTGGGATTGGGACGTAAATAAGATTGATTCTATTCAAATCCACAAAAAGTCTTTGTAACCCCAGTTTTCTCTCACCCATTTAAGAATTTTAACTTAAAACTATCCTTATCTTCAACAAATTCTAAACCTAAATTTTCTACACTTGCCCACAGCTGCAGTTTATGAGAAATGTGTAGATCTCCTATTAGCAACTTCTTTTATATGATCTCCTGATATAATTAATTACATAGAAACTCCTTTTGCAATTATTCACAAAGAAATAAAACACAAGGTGTTTGCAATTTTTGTGATTTTATTATCAATGTTTGCAAACATTTTGACACAAAAAAACAGGGCAGTTGGAAATTTGGAATTACTTAGTATCGACAAGGAAAACCTCATGATGTTTGATTTACAGAGTCCAGTATCCACCAAGGCATTGGTCAAATAATTTAGTAATTCCTAAAGAACTGATTGGAGAACAAAAAAGAAATGTAGAATGAGTTTAAATTGGAGGATGATGGAAGAGGGAAGGATTGGAACAGTGGCAATGGTGGTTCTCATGGATGCGTGTGGAGGAATGAAGATACTTAGGTTTTAAGTTTTTAGAAGATGAGGGTATCTTAGGATCACATTAGAAACTTTTAATGGGTGTGTGAAGAAAACAGGACTAGAGAAAATTGTCAGGGTTAAATAGAATCACTCCGTAAACTATGGTGATTTAAAATACAAACACTATGTCTGCATTTATAGAATTAAAACCTTATCAACGAACAATCCATGTTAACTCCAACATGGTTGCATAATTATGGGCAGTAAGGATGATTTTTGGCTTGCTTTACTTTTAGGCTTCTGTGGAAACTGATTCTCATTTTGATTTAATGCCTGTTGCAGCCTGCAGGAAGCAGGTCAAACTGGGGAGACCAGCAATGTCTCTCTTCAGTGCCTAGGTTCACGAGTTTGAAGCTCTCTTTCTTGCTCCCACAAAGCCAACTAGGTAGCGGATATTTTGGCCAAACAGCCAGTTAGGGAGCATCGTGGTTTTGACTAGTATTTTGTAGAATGAAAATTACAGCTTGATTGCTCCTTATCTTAAATAGCTTTACAATTTTTTTTATCTCGGTTTGTAATTTAAGGGTTTTGTGTTTCAAACAGCTATCGTTGGTTCAGTAATCTATACGCAAGTGGTTAGACAAAATCAAGATAGTACTCTTGTGTGTTCCGACAATGCAAAATACCAAGTTGTGTGAAACATGTACAACTCAGTGGTTCTCCCTCTCGTCTCCACACATATCCACAAGTTTATACCCCCAAGTCTATTTCATACCCTAGGTTTTTAGCTCAACAATTACAATAACCCAAAAAAAGAAAGAAATCAAAAAAAGACAACAAAAATTGATGATGAGCATCTCCACAGCCCTTACTCATATTTTTATGCAAATTTAGGTAAAAATTAAGCAACAAGCTTCATTTGCTATGAAGCACTCCAATGGGCAAACCAAACTCTAAGAACATATCTAATAAGCAAAAGTTCATTTGCTATGAAGCACTCCAATTGGAAAACCTAACTCTAAGCACAAATTTGAGTAAAGCTTCGTTTATTGACATTATTGTCAATTTAAGATCGTGAAAATAGCCTTGCAAAATTTGAGTAGAACACAATTTGGTATAAGTTTGAGTCAAGGAGTGGAAGATTTTTAGGGTTTTTTTTTTTACTCAATGTTAGAGTTAAGTAAAAACCAAGCGCATGGGCTGGAGATGCTAAATAACATCAGTCCTTGTAAAAGGAAGAAAACGATACATAAGAATTAAACCAACCAACACTGAGGATGAAAGTGTATAGATAATCGCACCTAGAGCTTGGCGGAGAGCGTCGAGGTCGCCGATCTCGGCGGCGGAGGCGAGGTCACGGAGGTGCGGAGGGGTGTCAGAATCGAGTTCCAGACCCTCATCGTCGTCTACTTCTTCTTCTTGAAAAAGAGCATCTTGTTCTTCTTCGTCTTCCTCCATCAGACCGTTTCGCCTCCCTGCAGGTACCGCCATGTTCTCTCTCTTCTTCTCTCAAAGCCGCGAAAGAGTTCTCAAGAGAGGGGAGAGAGAGAGACGACGCGTTGGTTTGCAGTACGCTGTATTGCCCAGCTCGCATTCGGGTGCCCTAGTAGACTGGGCTGGACGGCGAACGCTGACCTCCTCTGTGGTTTGAGAAAATACTCTTAACCTCCCCTACTTTTGAAACTATTATCAATATTCTCCCCCTACCGAAGCTGCGAACTTCGCGGTGGTGGCAACCTTGTGGTGTCATGCGCCGCGTCCTGGGCTCGAGCGTCCAGGGCTCGAGCTTTGGTACCCTCTCTCTCCCCTACCGTTAAATTAAGAATAAATAGGTTAGTTTTGGGGTCAAAAGCCTGAAATACCCTTCAATATCAAGCTTGTTAGAATTGTGCCTTGAATTTTTCTTTTTTAGAAGAATTTCAATTGTGTTTAGGATTTCCTATTGCATTTAAGATTTCCAATTGTATTTAGGATTTCCTATTGATTGTGCTTCTTATAAATAGAGGCTTTTAGGGATCTTTTGGGTATATCTCATATTGTGGCATCTCCAGAATTACGGATCATAGCCGGCTCTTTTTATCTCTTCTTCACCATTGATAGTGAACTATCTCTCTCCTCGCCCATGGACGTACCTCAATCTTGGGGGAACCACGTATATCTTTGTGTCGTGTGATTGTTTGTTGTTTTGTTTGCTTTCTCCCAACTTAGTCGCATTCATAGCGTTCGTTACAACAAACTGGTATCAGAGCTTCTGGTTGAAAAACTAGGGTTTCGTTTCCGATTGTGCCTATGGCGGCTAAGTTTGAGATTGTGAAGTTTGATGGGCAGAGCAGCAACTTCAGTCTTTGGAGGGTTAAGATGAAGCTTTTCTAGTTCAACAGGGATTACACAATATCTTGAGGGGCAGGAAAAATCCGGCATCAGCGTGGAAAATTGGGAAGACATGGATGCTAAAGCTCTGAGTTCGATTCAGTTGAGTCTAGCAGACGATGTTCTTCGCGAGGTGGAAGAAGAAACTTCAGCGGCAGGTATTTGGCTGAAGTTGGAAGGCACTTATATGACGAAGTCGCTAACGAACAGGTTATATCTGAAACAACGATTGTATACTTTTTGTATGCATGAAGGTATGCCAATTAAGGATCATTTAGACGAGGTTAATCGTATTTTGATGGACCTGAAAAATATTGATTGTAAAATCGAGGAGGAGGACCAAGCCCTAATTTTGTTATGTTCTTTACCGCCATCGTATGGACATTTTGTTACAACCTTATTGTATGGGCAAGACACCATATCCATGGAGGATGTTAATGTCAGTCTTCATTCGAAAGAGTTGAGGAAAAAGGTGTCAGCAGAGGTTGATGATCATGCGGAGGGATTGTTTGTTAGGGAAAGAACGACAGAAAAAGGTGGTACGAGTAATAGGGAAAGATCCAAATCAGCAGTTAAAAATAAGAAAAAAGGAAAGTGCAATTATTGCAAGAAACCGGGGCACTGGGCAAGAGACTGTTTAAAACTTAAGGAGAAGGAAAAAGAGGACCAGAAAGGGGGTAAAAATATTGTCGGGGTTGCCGAAAGTTCGGATGAGTTAGATACTGTTTTATCAGTTACAGTGGAAGATTCTCACTGTGATACCGAGTGAATTTTGGATTCTAGGTGTTCATATCACATGTGTCCGCATAAGGAGTGGTTCGCCACTTATGAGGCGGTCAATGGTGGCACAGTTTTAATGGGCAACAACATGCCCTGCAAAATTGTTGGTTGTGGAACGAACCAACTCAAGATGCACGGCGGTATTGTGAGGACTTTATCGGATGTTCGGCATGTTCTGGAGTTGAAGAAAAATCTTATCTCTTTGGGTGCTCTAGATTCCATTGGTTGTACTTTCACTGGTGAAGGTGGAGTTTTGAAGGTCTCAAGTGGTGTTTTGGTGCTGATGAAGGGTCAGAAGCGTAACAATCTCTATTCACTCATGGGGAGTACAATTACGGGTTCTACAGTAGCGGTCGCTTCTTCAAAGGTTTCGGGTTCGGATTTGACTCGATTGTGGCATATACGTCTTGGGCATATGTGCGAGAGAGGGATGACAGTTTTGAGCAATCAGGGTCTACTTTGTGGGCAGAAAACTAAGAAGCTGAATTTTTGCGAGCATTGTGTCTACAGCAAGCAGTGCATGGTCAAATTCAGTACAGCTGTTCATCGCACCAAAGGCACGGTGGATTATTTTCACTCGGATCTTTGGGGTCCCACTGAGGTAACTTCTAAAGGTGGTTTTCAATATTTTATGAGTATTATCGATGATTTCTCTCTTAAGGTTTGGGTGTATATGCTAAAACATAAAAGTGATGCTCTAAGTACATTCAAATAGTTTAAAATTTTGATAGAGAATCAGACGAGTAAGAAAATAAAACGTTTGAGAACTGACAATGGTATAGAGTTTTGTCTTGGCGAATTTGATAAATTTTGCAGTGATGAGGGCATAGTGAGACATCACACAGTGAGGAAAATCCCCCAGCAGAAGGGTGTGACTGAACGAATGAACATGACTCTTTTGGAGAAGACGACATTGATGTGCTCCTGTAAACATTTCCAGCATTTGGATCTTCTATTTTTCCTTTTCTCCTCCCCTCTCTAGCTTAATGCAACTAAGAATGGTCTTACATGGTCGAGTTTTACATGGGCTTACATGTCATGCCAATCTGTACCAATGGACTTACATGCCAATTGTAGACACCCCGATTTTGACCCGGGATACTTGCCAAGCACTCCCGATGATGAGAAAAACCACCCGTAAGTGCCTTAGGGCTGAGAAGAAGGCTTGAACTTGTCCCGAACCACCACAAACCACCCCAAACCATCCCTAAATAACCTAAACCAACCCAAATGACCTAAATACCCTTCAAAATACCAAAACAAAGCAGAACTAGCCCCAGTGCTCAAAGGGGTTTGAGCGCTCAAACCCCCCCTGTTTGAGCGCTCAAGCTCTGTCCAGTCTGTCGGTGGCAGAGCATCTAATGATGAGATTCCAACTGAATGGCTGCCACCCAGCCGTTTTTCTGTTGCTCGCATGCAACTGATAGACCTCAGGGTAGGCCTATATTTCTCCAATAGACCCCCCACTTCAAATAAACTCACTTCACCCCTCATTTCATTCTATAAAAAACCCCCCTCTACTTCATTTGCAGAGGTTACACACTCTCATCAGCCTTAAGCTATCACTCACTCTCTCTAAAATCATATTTCCAGTAGCTAACAAATCTATTTCACTCATCACTTCAAGCTTGACCCTTTCCATCTACAAAACCCACTTGATCATCCACACCTTTCACAAAAATATATCTTCATCTACTCAAAATCAACCCAAGCCAACCCACATCCATCACAATCTGTCCAAAACAATCCACATTGTTTATGCAAACGTAGCCACTACTCAATCACCCATCAAACTTCCAAGTTCAAGCCTTAATCAAAGCCAAAAAGGTAGAAACCTATGTGAAAGTTACGGGTTGGTATTCCTGAGGGAGACCAGTGGGTTCATGGAGGTCCTCTATACCTCTAATGGACCCACAAGGTCATAAATATGCAAGAAAACAGTTTTTGAAAACCCCAGCTTCAAACAGCTTGAGCGCTCAAGGTGATGATCTTGAGCGCTCAAACTGTTTGAGCACTCCTCTTGCTTTTGTGGTCTCTGATCATCTCTTATGTTAGAGCTGTCACTATTTTGTCTATTTGTGGTCCATCTTTTCCTAAATCAACTTATTTTACCTCTGATCATTGATCAATGGACCCAAAAAGTCATAAAAGTGATGTCTTAAGTATCATCAAGCCACGGATGATCTTATTTCATGAAGCAAACATTGTGTCTCACTCTTTTAAATCATGATCAGAAAGTTTCAAGTTTATATAAAGATCAAAGGATAATCATAAATCACTGAAGCTCACGGCCCTTGAATGGGGCTTGAGCGCTCAATGCTGACACTATGAGCGCTCAAACCTTGTTTGATTTTGGCATCTCAATCTCAATCATTTCAGTCTTGTGTTCTGTTTTCAGCTTATGAAGTGTACGTGTGTGTGTGTTGATGTTTGGCTATGCCAACCTAATCTCGAAGTGTGTGTGTGTTGATGTTTGGCTAGGCCAACCTGATCTCTTCTCTCCCTCACTCTAATCATGCTTATGTTTGGTTTAATGCTTACTCCTCACCCATGTGGACACCTCAAGTTTATTTTATCCACGTTAATGAAGCTTTAATACATCATGCATCATCATACATCATGTTGAGCTAGTTTGTGGTCCAGATGAGGGCAGAATGCTGCAAGAACACCCAAATCCAGGGGATGGTTTGAGCGCTCAATGCACCCCTTTGAGCGCTCAAACTGCCTTCTGGTCCCAATCAAAACTTTTCTCATCTCAGTCTGATCTTGGCATTGTGGGTGTTCTGTAAAGTTTTAAAGTTTTGAGCCTTCATTCTTCCTATACTGTTTGCCTCATTTTGGTCCATAAATTATTTTTAAACTCATGGTTGTGTGATTATGACATTCTGTCCAGTGAGTTAATTGATGTTTGTGGATAAACAATGAAGATCAAATCCTGTTTTCATCAAATTAGAACCATCAGAAGCATCATAAGCATGAGTGGGTGAATGGGGATTGAGCGCTCAATCTCACACCTTGAGCGCTCAAACTCCTACCAACGGATCAGATTGGTTTAGCCTGTTTTGTGCATTGTTCATGTTGTTTCCCAGTTTACAGTATTTGCTTAGTGTATACTGATGTCATTCTCTTGCTGTTTATCACCGCATGTAGCTTATAATCATTCATCATCATCCTCACTCACGTAGTTCATAATGCACAAGCATACACCGTAATCTATTGTTGTATCCATCGTCGTTATTTGGCTCCCGTCCCCCATTCCCCGTTCTTGTTCAAAGTTGAGTTATAAACATTTCTTGCGTAATCCCACAAAAGTCAAGTAGAGACCGGTCTTCGAACCGGGCGAGGGGGGTGCCGTTAAACCCTTCCCTCTCGTAACTGAGCTCCCGAACCTAAGATAGTATGGTGATGACGGGCCAGTAATCCTTATCCAATGAATGAGGCACGAGTCAATCGAGTTCGGTTCATCGGGGACAATCCGCTAAAACCCGGGTGGCGACTCCGAATCGATACTTCGAGGATATCCCTCCGGAGGTGCGTCCACACCAATCAAATGACTTACATGGTTAAAATCATCGATCATTTTGAAGACATTCAAGAGAGAGAGAGAGAGAGAGAGACCTTGCTTGGTGGTGGTAGAGTGACGACGGCGTCGACTGGTGGTGGACGACGGGATGGCCTTGAGAATGTATCAGATCTCGGGTTGGGCTTGAGTGGGAGTTCAGCCGCCGGTCAAGGGCAGTGGTGAAGTGCGTTGGAGGGTGGGGTCGTGGGTGGGGATCGATCTTCTTCCTCTCTTCCCTCTCTCTCAAACGCCCGCGAAAAATGATCGTGAATGAGCTGATTTGGGGATTTTGAAAATTTCAATTTTTTTTTTCCTGGGGTCAAGCGGGTGGGGCCCACGTGAACAGTGGCAGGGAGTGGCTGGGTGTGGCAAATGGGGAGTGGCTGTATCATTATTGTAAGGGATTAGCCCAATTTTCAGCTTTTTTTGGGGGTTTTCAAAAGCACCAAAACGGTGCCGCTTTTCAGCACTACATGTCTACATCCCTGTTGCCTTCGCTACAGGATCCCCAACGCCGTCGCCTTGTTCTGTTGCTGCTGCAACTTTCTCCCGCTAAAACTAGGGTTTAACTCTCTCTCTCTCTCTCTCTCTCTCTCTCTCTCTCTGTGCGTGCGGCGAATTGCTCTTATAGAATTGAACCTAATGGGAAAGCAACGGTTTGCAAGAAAACAGGTACAATTTGTAATCAGTATCGATACGTACACATATGAATGCGGTATCTTATATACTTGTATGTAGCCTGTAGGATTCAAAAGGCTCAAACCTCATAAGGAATCTGGCACGAGAAAAAACAAGCGTACACAGGAGGAGATGGAGCACAAACCCTCCCCAAGCGTAAGCGTTTCAGGTGAGTTAATTCTTCTAATGTTCTGTCTTTGTTCTCCTAATATGTGGAGGTTGGTAAATGGATTCATTGGGTGTAGGGGATTCATCCGAGGAACATTCGAATGTTGCGTCTGAAGAAGAAGAAATAGCGTATAAAGAGCCGAGTATGTATGATCACTTGTTAAAGACTCTGTCGGGTAGTGAATCCTTCGCAAAGGCCTATAAAAAGAGGTGATTTTTGTTCACTGAAGTGATTTTCTATGTAGTACATATTTTTGTTTAATGTGTTGCAGACTCGAGCAGTGGAGTGTTTTTGATTCTTTTGTTCGGTGACATTTATTGTCCCATTGGTTATCTTATTTCTAAACACAACTATATGGCATGTTTGTTATTTCTTAATCCATCACTTTTCAGTCTTTTATCTCCTGAATTGGTTGTTGCGCTTAAGTTTTTTGGAGTCGAGAGTTATTTGACTCTGCTATGGTGCATTCAATGAGTTGCATTGCGTTAATTTACTTTGAGCTCGGATTGGAAGTTGCCAAGTAGCAATGTCATATCAATTTTGCAATGGTCACTCGGTTAGAGCTACCCCTTTTGCGTTACGACATGAGTCTCCATAGGGCCATTCTTCTTACTCCCTCCATCCCATAATGATGTTCCTCTATTCCATTTGAGGTGTCCCAAAATATTAGTCCTATTTGAAAAGTCAAGTGATAAAGTTTGGATTTAGGAAATTTAACCTTCATAAATAATTGAAAATAACTTTAAAAATGGGATTCAAGGGTAAATCAATGCTCATTTTCAAAGGAGACATGCCTTTAATGCTTTGTCCCCTTAAAAGGTTGGAATCCGCAAAAGGGACTAACATTGTGGGACGAGGGAGTAGTAAACAATATACCCTACTCTTTGGTTGCATGGTTTGGAGATTGTATAAAAAAAAGTCCCTTTGTAATTATGCTGATATAGGCCTTATTGACTTTTCCTGAAGACCATTATCATAAAATGATGCTATGTATTGGTGTATCTAGTGGTGTCAGCCTTAATCTTGGTTCATTTTTCGTATAGGTTGAGTAGTCAAGGTTGCTGCTTATCACGTTATCTATGATGTTATTTATGCATTTGTACATTGTTGATGCAAAGTTATTCGTACATCCTGTACTAATAACATCTTCCCCTCCTCTCTTGTTCTATTTTCCTCCCTCCATTGATGTTTAGTTTTCTTTTGTTGCCAATCAAAATTAATATGTTGCGAGAAATCTTATTTAACATGAATTCTCAAGTCACATATTTATATTTTTCTCGGTTGATAATTTATGTCTCTCAAATTCTTTGTACGTAACACCAAACCAACATTCACCGTTCGCTTCTATTGTGCCTAGACAAA
This sequence comes from Vaccinium vitis-idaea, assembly GCA_963854785.1. NCBI lineage: Eukaryota > Viridiplantae > Streptophyta > Magnoliopsida > Ericales > Ericaceae > Vaccinium > Vaccinium vitis-idaea. The sequence goes on along the minus strand of OY978218.1, from coordinate 18,325,710 downwards.
GAGAAGAAGAAGGTAAAAGTGACTCGGAAGAAGATTTGGGGAGTGGATTAGAATCTTTTAGTGCGTCAGAGGAAGAGGATGATTCCAATGCAGGTGAAAACTACATTTCCATCCTGTAATATTACAATTTATTAATATGTGATGTATGCTCGGTTCTTTATATTATTTGTTGCTTTAATATAGCTCCCATCATTTTTTAATAGTTACTAGTCTAATAAGTTTATCATGTTATTCTATACCTCGTGAGTATGACTATATTAGAATTATCATAAGGTTACAAATTTTTTGTAGAGAAGGAAGTTGAATGAACTGTTTGGCGGGATGTTATTTTTCCAGCTTCATCGGTCATTGCCTCTATGTTCTTTAGGCCATTGAGATTTCGGGTGGTGTCTTTTTGTTGAGTTTTTACTATCCATCTAAGAAGCACGGATACGGACGCGGGACACAGACACGACACGACACGGATACGCGGATACGTCATTTCTCTAAAAATTAGGATACGATACGTTGGGGATACGTCAAATAAAAAAAATATATTTTATATAAATATATATATATATATATATATATATATGTTTTATTTTATATGAAAATATTTTTTTTATATAATTTTTTTTTGGATAACAGTAGTATTTTTCAATTTTAACTTACACAGCCTTAGTAAAAGAAGTTCTGATCCAAATGTAAATAATAAAGATAGCCCCAGTCCAAACAATAAGAATAAAGAATAGAGCCCAAAGAGTTAATAGATGGCCCAATTCAAAAATAGAAGGCCCAACCTATTTAATAGAAGTAGAGAAGTAGACCAACCCTAATACAATGATACAAAGAGAAACAACGTAGCTGCTGCCTGATGGAGAATACTGGACTTCCCCAAACGTCAGCCATCAGGTATCTCTCTCTTTCTCTCTCTCGATCTGCCCCTCTCTCTCGACTCTCTCTCTCTCTCTCTCTCTCTCTCTCTCTCTCTCTCTTATCTATCTCGATCTCTATCTCGATCCCCCTCCCCATTTGGATCTGCCTCTCTTTTTCTCCCTCTTTGCTCTCCTCCCTCATTCCTCCTTCGTGTCCCAGCGTGTCCTGAAAAAAAAGTAATGATATGTTAATAGGACACGGTCAATGACACGCCGGACACGGTCAAAGGCGTCCGGGACACGTGTCTGGGACGTATCTGGACGTGTCCGTGTCCCAGACGTCCGGGATACGGGTACGAGAGGCTGACCAGTGTGTCTGTGCTTCTTAGCTATCCATAATGATTGTAATAGTATGATATTTTACTATCCGTAAGGTTTTTGTTGAATGAAATAGAAAGAATTTTTACGAAAAATATCATTAATAACTTGAACAATTGAAAATATTTTCAAGGATCCTAGTTTTAGAGGCCAAAGTGATGTCAAAAGAAGAACATAAAATCCAAATTGCTTCTTGTCAACTGTACTTATGTTCACTATGCTAGCTTTGGTTTCAATATAATCCATCACATCCCTCATAGCTAGAGTTCCAAATGTGTGTTAGTTGTTTGCTCCTATTTGCCAAGGTCATGGAAGGATATCTCAACCTGTGAGTTCTGAGGTGTCTTGAGGAGCAGTTTTAGAGATTTGACGATCCATAGTTCTGTTTCTTTGATACTCACACAGAAGAAACCAGCTGGTTTAAGAGCTTTAAGTTTGCTTTCGAGAACACTGCTTGCATGGCTGGCAATTTCATGCTTTTGATTTGGTCATGAGTAACATGGTCTTTTGTCTGGACATTATTCACCTCTTTATTTTTCTTAGGAACTGACAAGGAGTCTCCAAGAAGTCCTGATATGAACAGTAATCCACGTGGCTCTGATTTGGTGGGTGAGCATAGCGAAAGTATTGGTGATGAAGATGAAGGCAGTTCCGAGTCAGATGAAGCACGTGATTTGGAAGTTAATGGTCAATCAGCTCTTGAGGCCTCGGTCAGCATGAGGTTTTGTAACCACCTATTACATTTAAATCAATTACTATGTAGCTCTTTGTTTGTTTTAGCTGTATTCTGTAATTCGCGATGTATATGGGTGATAAGTCTACTTTTTGATCAATTAAGGGATATTAATCCATTGACATTTCCTGCCATTCTCACTAAGAGTTCATATCCTACCTTCCCCCCGTTCCCTGCCTTCCGTTCCTCCTATTGCTTATCGGTATCAGTTGACATTTTTGAAAACCTAATTCTATTTTGCTTAGTGTGGATACCCCCTGTCCCTTGTGGCCATTACAAGGACCACAGGACAAGCCATGAACCCTCTTCTCGTATGGGTTTTATATCTATTTACAATACCAATGCTTGTTTTGGTACAAAGGAGTACACAAACTTGCATACAATAGTTGTGTACATGTAGACAATAAAGTGAGTTTGCTTTGGTTGGTTTGGTGTCAAAGCATATGCAACATGAAGCACAAATACTTCAAAAATGTTGACGTATGGTACCCGGGCCGGAAATGGCATCGGAAAGGGAATGCAAAATATTTACATTTTTTTCCAGTTACGGCTAGCTTTTTTTATGTTAGATGCTTGATAACTACTGACTTTTTCCAATGTTAAATTACTTATTTGTTTCACGAAGTAGTTTTTGTTTTTAATTTCCTTTTTGGAGATAAAAATCATGCTAGTTGAGGGTGATACTAGTTTAGATGATTGCATCCACCTTAGGAGAGTTTAGTGGTTACCAATTCAAATCCTTACTATTTTGACTACAAACAATGTCCTGTTTGGCCACCATTTACTTGCATCCAAGATGCTCGTCCCATCTTTCTACCTCATTACATACGAACCGCCTTTAAAGCTCACATGAGGTACTATGTGTCCTTCCCCTTTGTAAGAGCCAAAGCACCCACAGACTTATCATCTCTGTAGAACTCTTGGGCATACAGTCTGCAATGTATGGCATCTCTCATGCGTGGGGGCCTCTGCTGCACTTTTAAACCTTTTCACATTGCGTGACTCATTGTGTGCAATGTTGTGTATTTATCAACAATACTTTGGGTTGCTCGAACTTTTGCTATAAAGAAGGCCACTCTTGGGCTCACCCGCCAGTCAACCGAAGCAATCTTTGTTGAAAAACTCTCTGCTGCAACAACCTGAATACGGTGAACAATTCCCCTTCTTGTGCTTATGACAAAGTAGTAAAACTATGGATGCATTGTTCCAAAAGAGCAAATCAATACAAGAAATTCAATCTCGCGCTTTACTTGCTTGTTTGTTGGTTTGCTCTTTACATTCATTGAAATACTTTTATCTTTTGCTGTTATTTTTTTTGTTCCGCTAACGGAACAATTTTCTTAACTTGTGGTTTCGTGTTTACAAAAGGCCTGTAGGATAGTTAACTTCACTAGTGAAGTTCGCTGCTGTAAAGCAATGAATTTATGGATTTTTAGTCTGAGGAATCGATTCATTCAAACTTCTTTTATTTATGAGTTTTGGATTTGATCGTACAATTCATATCTTTGTTTCCTTTCAATTGTCTTATTGTCTGGTTTTCTTCATGCAGTTCCTTCAATGATCACTATGGGTACAAAATAACAGAAACAGAGTTTGATAATCTATCAAAGAGAAAATGGAAATATAAATGGGAGATGCCTGCATTTGACATGCCGAATTGCAAGTGGATGGGGACTGGAGAGTCTCTTTTAAAGGTAGCTATTAAGTGTTAAGTACTCCCTCCGTCCCCTAATTTTAGACCTTTTTTGAAACTCGTGCCTTTTTTTTTTTGCACCAATTTAAGGTTCTAATTAATTTTTGTGCTGTTATTGTTGGATATGATGCTTGACCATCTACCTTGGGAGTTTATTCTCCACAATGAATCATTGATAAAGCTATGGTTTAATTAGATTTTGCAGGATGTTGACGTGAGCTCAGGCTATGGTCTTAAGCTAAGATTGTATAAGCATTGGTTGGATATCTACAAGGCATCCAGAGGAAATGATTTTCATTTATCTAAACAGAGAAATTTCTTCTCCCTTTGTAAGTGTGGTTGAAGGTGTTCTCAAATTTTATTCCGGCTGCTCCTATTGCCCCCATGACTCTTTTGTTTACCACAGAGATTGTTAACTACATAGAGAATCTGTCTGTTTTGTCTCTATGTATAACTTAGCCTTCTATTTTGTTGGGATTAATTAGACTGCTCTTTTCGTACTCAGGTTCGTCTCTTCTTACTCTACAATGTATATTGCTTTAGACATTACTTGGAAGTCTAAAATGGGGGAAGATTTAGAATCCAGAATCAACTTTTAGTGGCCTAATGTAGGGGGGTAATGGTAATTTTCTTGCTTATGTCGAATAGCAACTAGTTTAACACCTGATTTAATCCCATTCAAGGGTTTGGTTACATTAATTGAAGAACTTGGCGCAAGGAGTGGATAATTAGAAGTGTCTATTCTTTGTTTTTGGGTGCGGGTAGGAGCTTTATGCTTTAGTCTGGGAGATTGATTCCAGTTTGAGGAGCAGTCAAGATTTACTTTCCTTTTGTAATACGCTCCAAACAGTGGAATTATAAGGACTTAAAATAATAGTCTCATTCCTCAAGATTCGTTCCATCCGACCAAGCCTGAAGTATTATTTCGTGACTAAGGGGAAAGAAAGGAATATAAAAAAAAGGCAAACTAGAAATTGGTCAATCTGAGTTTTTATCCTACAAGTTTTTTTAGTATGAAATTCTTTTGAAAGTAAGAAGATTTTGCCTTAGTGTTTAAGGAAGATATGCTTACCGTCATTAGGTTAGTGATAGTATAAAGGGCTCAGGAGTTATACTTCTCAGGTTCTTTTGGTCATCCCTATGGGTGGGGAGGTTTTGGACTGCAAAGTGCAACTCATGTATTAGTCAAATCCTATTGGTAATAAGTGGAGAGGCCTCCAAGGCTAAAAAACTGTCCTACACTGCACATGCAATCCTCATTGGCACTTGGAGAGAGAGAGAGAGACAGAAGATGTGGATGCTATAATCTGGAGTAATAAGGTTCAGCCATGACATGGACAATGGGAAAATAAGCTACTACGAAAATATTGGAATGTTGCCCAAGCTCTTCCGAAGCCCAGTTTTGCTCCATGTTAAAGCTTCAGACTCAAAACAACTGTCAATGAGTTGGGAGGGCCAGAAGGCTCATTAGCTAACTTGGGATGTGTCATTGTACAGATGTCTGACACAACCTCTAATAAGATGGATTGAAGAAATTTCTACTATTGAGACACTCTACGTTTTAGACTCTTCTACTGAATATGTAGATTGTCATAAATTATATGTCTCGATTTATAGCTGCAGTTATTATCCACACGTCTTTCTCTAATAGATTATATGATTACTGCAAGTCTGCAATTATTATAGAATCATGGAATAGCTCATGTTTAGTTTCTCTAGTGATAGAGGATCTCTGCGTAAATCTCCAAGAAGTTGGGTTTCTACTATTTTGCTTTGATGGCTTCAGATATTTTGAGTCAGACTTCTAATTATGGTGTTGCATGGAAACTTCTTTCTAGTTGCATGTCCTCCCATGTTTTTATGTTAAAAGTTTTCTTTATGTCGGAAGAAACCTCCATTACCACGAATTGTAATTGAGTTGCAATATAGTAACATCTCGTAATTGGTGGTTTTAACTTGGTCAATGCCAACCAATTTTTCTAGTCAACAGCTATCGGGATATACTGCACCACAGCAAGAAGCCGTTTTATCTAAAAGGCGGGGAAGAAGACTCAAATGTCATGGATGCATATTTAATGCATTTTGTATGTACATGTCCTCATCCCTGTTCGTATTTCTACATGACAATTTACATTAGCAGTGATCTTTTCATCTTGAAATGTTCTGATAGTGGTAAGTTTGATTGTCTTATGCAGCTGAATCATATATTCAAAACTAGAGATCTCGTGACAAAGAATGATGCAAAGGTGGCGAAACATCAAGGTGGCGAGGATAGAGATGGCTCTCTTGACCATGGGTTCACTCGTCCTAAGGTAATCCTTAGTGCTTTCGTGTGGTGTGACTCTGATTGTAAGGGGACTTGGATATGCATAATAGTCTAGTAATTTTATACGAGGCAAATTTGGCTTGTAAGAAGCTATGTATGATCTTTATACTGATATAAGTCTGTTGATCTGAACTTCATATGACTTGTAATATTTGTGCCTTGAATGACATAGGTTGGCAATGTCATGATCTTACTTCCGCTCTCAATCCTCGCTCTGCTCTCGTGCTCTCAATCCTTTCACTTGTGAAATTTAGTACTTTTGGAATGTTTTTGAAAGAAGCTTTCACACTCGCGCTCCCGCTCACGCGCGGATGTTAATTATGCGACTTAGGTCATGGCTTTGATTTAATCTGTGAGGTAGATACTGCTTGGAAAGTTCATCTTGAACTTTTGAATCTGGTGACCTTGGGGACACCATGAAGTACTTCACTGACATGTGCCTTGTGGAATCCTTACTTTTGTGGCAAGTTTGATTTCAGGTATTCACTTGGAAGTGGCTTACTTGTCATCAGAGAGCTTGGCAACAAGATTGATCTGCATGTTGAAGGCAGTTAGGAGTGTAGTTGTGTCTGCAATAGTCGACCATCCAATCAGCGTATAGGATTGTGTTATAGATATGTAGCAAATAGGATTATGTTATAGTTTCGTGGTTGAGCAACTATATTCTGTGACTGTCAAACTTACCAAAACCTGCACCAAGCAACGTTTTTTCCGGTCCTTAGTCCCTTTGACCCGAAGGCTTGGGTTGTCAATTGACAGGGTTCGTGGTCCACCAAATTAAAATTTTCATGACAACCTTGTTTGAATTCATATTTATTAGGCAATAACTCTGCACCGCCTTGCATACCCCCACTAGCTCTTTGAGGCTCGATTGATGAGTTGAGAGTTCTCGAGCGTTCTTGCCCCTCCTACTCTCTTGTATCTGTCTTTTTGGGTATTTATGCACATTTGTGTGTGAAAATGAGCTAGGTGACCACCTTTGATGGGTGAGGCTTCTTTTCCACCACGATTACCTTTCTAGACCTATTGTTTAAGGTTTCCTCTTAACCTTATTAGTGTTGCACTTTGGTGTACACTAGTTGCCTTCTTATAAACTTGTGGGTGCTCTTCTTTGTTTATATTAGGTTTCTTGACACTGACATGTCAATTTAGTGGCTTTTCCTTGAGGGCGCGAGGTGGGGTTGGGGGGTGTGGGTAGGTTCGAGTTAGAAATTGTTTGTTTTTTCTTAGTATTATGTTAACTTTATATCTTCTTATAGCTTAGTTATCAAACTTTGATCATTTTGTTGTCATTTGGTCCAGGTTTTGATCCTCTTGCCCCTTGCAAGCATTGCATTCCGTGTAATAAAGAGGCTGATACAATTGACCCCCCCAGCACATAAGGTATTTGTATCTCCCCACTCTCATGTTGAGGACATGCAAACAGCTCTTCACAAGTAAAATCCAAGGATAAAACGACACTAGCATGACATTATTATTTAGTTCAGTAGCATAGGATGAAGCATTTATATGTAGGATAATGATCTCATTTAGGGATGAACAGTATTTTTGTAGCCTCAAAGGGTTTTGGACATGCCGTGGGGACACCACAAGCGGTCTGGTCTTCTCTTTGTATAATTTTAATTACTTCCTTAGGTTAATGTGGAGCACCTTGATCGCTTCTCTGATGCGTTTGGAAGTGGACTGGCTGATAACAATGAGGACAACGAAGGCGATATTGGAAATTTGAAATCTCATAAGCCTTCAAAACCTTCCGACTTTCAAGCTCTATTTGGTGGGAATAACAACGACCATTTCATGATAGGCATTAAGTTTACGAGGTAAGTTTGTTTTCAAAGTAATCCATCCAAAAATAAATACGAATCCATTGGAAGCTGAAACGCCAATTAAACTATCGTTTTTTCTGGTAAAGAAACTATTGTGTGCCTATTCTGATTATTCTTTTGTGCTGTGATCATGGAGTCATACGGGACAAAAATAACTACCCTATTTGGCTTTGGTTCTACTTCTACCATTAAAATCCTTTCTGCTGGATTTCTACTCCCGGGAGTTCTCTATGGTGACCGTACTTCCATTTAGTCAATTAAGTTGTTTTTCATGCAGTCTTACTGAAGTTAAAGGTTACATGCAAATGGGAAAACATTTTCTGTCCTCTTTTCAAGGTTTATCTCCTTGGGATGTTTTTTTATTGGATTATCATGCCTGTAATGGTTACAAATTGTGGGTAATATTTTCTTTTACCATCTCTAGTCTCATAATTTAGCCTAAAGAAGGGATGGAAAGATTGTCATAGCGTCCAGTTTGGCGTGTCTGTGCTTCGTAGGTCATTGCACTTAACATTTTTACTTGGTTGACAATTTGATATACTCTAATTGCTTATATTGTCCATGATTAGCTGGGAATTGCGTTACATGTTTATGGAGGTTGTTAGTGTTGGCGATTATCAGAAAGCAAATGAATCTGTCATACAATTCTATGTTTCTTGCACTCCCAATTGACCACAGTTTGTTTGATCAATTTTTTTTGGCAGGAGGAGTATTAGGTTGTATGGTGATTTCTATTCATCGGACATGATTGTTGCCTCTCCTCTTGGCTTAGTCACGGTAAGCTCTTCTGAACTTCCAGTTATCGTTGGTCTCTGTCCAGTTAAATGTTTGATTTTTTTGATGACTTATACCACCTAGCTAAATCTAGACAATTACATGGTCATTGTACATTCGGAACTGTTTTGGAGAGGTACAGTGAAGTCTGTTCCATTTGCTTACTTTCTTGCAATATTACCTTTTAGTTTGGCACATAAATGGTTTTCCTGGTGTAGTTATTTATTTATATTATTAAATGAGCAGCTAGATGAGCATTATTGTGCTTGGTTGTTGTCTGTCATTTGTCAATTTTATGCTAATGCAGACTTGAGGAGTGCAATGAGTTGGAGATCCAATACTGCAGAAAGTAGTAGTACTGACTGAATACAAAGCATCAATACCAATTCCTGTCATTACCAAAGAACAAGATTCGGTATCCATTAAAGTGGCCAAAATGTGAATGATTACGCACTAGAACTAGGACATACTGAAACAATGAGCAGTTCCGATACTGATAAGGAGTCTACACTAAGTCACATAATCTGTGCGCGCACGGGTGTGGGTGTGAGACCGGGAGGAGGGTGTTGATATTTAGAAGAACTGTCTTTCAAAGTGTCTCAGAGCATATTCTTAGGGCTAGCCTAGTTGGTCACCCTTGTAAACTCTCTACTGAGAGGGCTGAAGGCAAGAGTTGATTATTAGTTCTCCTGTGTGAGTCTTTTTTTTTGTTGATTTTTTGTACCTCGTATTGGTTACTTCTTTGGTGGTTATTTATTTTTTCATTTATTTTGATCAGCTATTTCTTTGGTGGTAATGCATTGGGCTTCATTTAGTAGTTGTGGATCTCACATGATTGCGCAAGTGTCCTGTTTTTGTACCTCCATGAATATAATTTTCCTAGCACTTGACATCAATTAAGGCTTTAAACTTTTTGTTTATGAGCTATGAACATTCAAAGACCTCATTATGTCCAGTTATCGTAGCACTGAGAATGTGTTTGCATTCATTTAAGTTCTAGTTATTTTTTCGACATTTTCACTTGTTTCCATATTCTTTTGTGGTTTCCCTTATAGGGCTAAAGCATTTCCAAAAGGTTCCCCTATATGTCTGTTTACAAGCTAGCTAAAGTAATTTAATGAACCTTGCCTCTTGAAAGTTGTGTTTTCTTTTTATTTTCAATTTTGGGGTGCTTAAGATTCTAAAATTTAGCTGCTTCATTATGTGGTTGTTTTGTGCCCATCCATTCTTTTTGGTAGTTTCTAATAGTGTGGATCCTCCAACTTTACTTTCTCTATGCCTTTGTGGATTTTTATGCTTGGTCCTTATTCGGAGCAACAGTTGGTTGTACCTCACTAAACATTTGCCTTGGCATGTTATTCTTCATAGTGTGTTGAAAGCTCTTTCTCAAGTGGAGAACTTAATAATCATCTCTTTTTACCTTGAGTGTTTTACCATTTTGACTTCGTGTAGGGGAGCATTATTTTGGCTTCTCAAGTGTTGTATTGGGCACTTCATTGTCTTCACTATGTCAAGTTTGAGGACGAGATAAGAAAAGAGTCTGCTTAGACATTTGAGGCTCTCCAGCTATAAAGTTGCTAAAGGACGTTTAGGTTGTTTAGGCTTGCTTGCTAGGTGATGCAAACCAAAATATTCCATTGAGAATTCTAGAGAGAGAAACCCCCGAAAGGGATACAAAGAGCATTCTATTCTTGATATGATAAAAGCTAACTAATGAGAACCGGAGACACCTATTTATGGACTCAAGTACCCTACTACACTGGAGGACACTAAAACACAACTACCCTAAATACTACTGTGTCAGCCGCCAGGACTACCTCTTTGAAGAAAAACTTGTCCTCAAGCGACAAGACACAAGACACTAAATAACGAAAACATAGAAGTGTTAATTATGCAGCTTCGGATGAGGCGTGTGGTGTGCGGTTGCATTTCCTTGATTATCGTCTCCCTCTCTGAAGCACTGACACTCTTAGTGGTCACCGTGTCTGTGTATTGGACTCGCGTGGACACGCGTGTCCCACGTATACTCTCTCTCTCTCTCTCTCGGTACATATATATATTTGATGTACATATCTCTGTCGTGTGTGTGTATATATATATATATATATATATATATACGGAAATCTTCTTATCCACACCTCCCGGAAATAAGAAAAAAATGGTTTTTTTGTGTTGCAAATTATTTTTGGAAAATCCAATCTGTCCAATGTGTTCAGAAGGTGTTTTCAAGGGTCCACGCGGGAAATCTTCAAAAAAAAAACCGGGAAGGGCTTGATCCAAGCAGTTTTCGCAAAAAATGTAAATATATATTTTTTGCGAAAACTGCTTGGATCAAGCTCTTCCCGGTATTTTTTTTTGAAGATTTTTCGCGAGGACCCTTGAAAACACCTTTTGAACATATTGGACGGATCGGATCGTCAAAAAAATGTTTGGATCATGAGGTCCGGAAATGAAAAGTCCGGATAAGAAGTTTACCCTATATATATATATCCCAAAAGGGAAGTGTATATATTTTGGGTAAGTGAGAAAAATATATATATATCTATGTATATAAATTGTTAATGCATGTATTAATCATATATATATATATGTAGTTATTTATTTATTTTTGCCGCGGACACCGTGTGTATATATATATATATATGTAGTTATTTTATTTATTATTTTTGGCGTGTCCCCCGCCGTGTCCGTGTCCATTTTCTTAGAATTCTCATGTCTCGTGTCCATAACTGTCTATAGCCGTACTGCATAGATCTCCCTCCTACAACAACCTATCTTCATTATAATCTTCCGTTTGTATACACCCACCTCCTCCGCATCCATATTTGTATGTGTATAATCCACCCGCTTGGCATGCCTCTTATGAACCACAATATTGTCAAAATAGTACTTGACACATACCTCCAACGTGTACCTCAAACTGTAACAAAGACACGCCACACAGTGCTCAAGGTTTGCTTGATTGACAACCATTCCTAAAGGATCAACAAGACGTCCCCATAAGTCATTTCAAACGCATGATTTTCCTAGGGTGTAAAGCAAGACTCGTGGATTAAGAAGAAAATTCCTCCTTCATCATCACCAAACTCTTCTTCAAACTCGCCTCATATGCGAACATCTTCAAAATCGCCACAAGCCTCAAAGAGGGGATCATTTTCAAACTCTTCACTTGGATATCCATCAAACATCATCAAATTAAACTTGTTCCATCTCCACCTCAAGCTCGCATGGATTGAGGCTCATTGCATCCCTCAATCATTCGGATTGAGGATCCCATGCAACTCAGAAAAGTAATTCTCAGTGGTGTTGTCCCCTTTGTAGTTTAATACATCTGACTTGGGCTACACCAATTTAGAGCATCAAAACTATTCTCAACTTGACATTGAAAATCATCACCCCTGTCACTAGGAAGCAAATGTTGAGCCTTCTCAATTAAGGAAGCAACTTTTCTTCTCCATAACAATAGTTGCACCTTGTTGTTTAACGTAGCAACATTTTGCCTCATGGACCCTACTACACCAGAGGACACTAAAAGGACACAACTAACCTAAATACTACTGCATCACAATGAAGCACAGTTAGAAGTACGGCTGTGTGGCGTACGGTATGTTTCTCCCTCCGTTCCAAAAAGATTGTCCACTTCGCAAAAAGAGAACAAAAAAATAATGTATTTTTGTCAATTAACTTCAAGCTTTTTCCTTCAAATTACTAGCCATCAATGGAGTTCTTTTAATTTGTGGAAAACGTTTAAACGTTTCTTTTTTATTGACAAAAGTGATTTTTTTAAGTTTTCGTTGGGCGCAGTGGACAATCCTTTTAGAATGGAGGTAGTATTAATATTGTTTCATGTTTATTTCTAAGAGACAAAATTTAGCAATGAAGGCGATAGTACATCTTGATCTGGACTATATGAAACCTTTAGCATGCATCTAAGCCTTTTGGGACGGTCTTAGGCAAGGTCTGATCTGTTTCCTACAATTAAGGAAATATGCCTCAACTACATATCAGAACTCACGTGCACCATTTATATTTGTTAGCTCTACTCTTTCACTTCATTTTTGTCTCGTAACATTATTTCATAGAGGTTCTCAGTGAGCATTGATTCTACATCCAATGTTCCTCCTCTTTCAATTTTAATTTTTCACTGTGCAATTCCGAAGAGAAGGTTGGCATTCTTCATTTAGACATGTTCCCCCTTCACTCGTTAAACTTAAAAGTTTCGTATTCCATTTTTTTCATTGCTACAAACTTATGTTACCAGAAATCGGCAACAACCTAGCGATTTACATTGGTATGCGCATTATGGAAAGTGGTGCACTTTTGTTCCAAGACAGCGTAGCAACCCAAAGGGGTCCCAAAATGTTTTCTATGTATTTTGTAAACCCTACCCATTTAGAGGAAGGAGGTTTGGCCAGAGAGAACATTAAAATAATTGGGCATAATGCTCTAGGAGATGCGTTTTATATGGGTATTGTAAAAAATGATACTCTATTCAATGAACGTTTTTCTCAAGTACATTCTACTAACTAAATTTGTAGAAGTCCACCACTATCGCACCGCAAATTAGGGAATGTGACATATCGCGTTTCTGTTCCCAATTCATGTCACAGTCCAAACTAGTTTCTTTGCAAATATTGAGTGTAGTAAGAATGATTAGACATAATAAGAACATAGGATTACAAAAAAGAAACATCAAGCATATGATCTGTAGTACAACAAAGTCTTAAAAAAAGCTAGGTGCACCGGAGCTATTGCCATAGAAGATCATATCCTCATATACGTGGTGGATAGATGACACAATCAAATATTACCAGTTATATTTTTGTTGTACTGGAGCTGTACGCGTATGATACCAGTACCGTTGTATGCTTGAGCTGTTGACATAATCAAATATTACCAGGTATGTTTTGCCGTAGTGGAGCCTTACGCGTATGATACCATTATGTAGTACTCGTATCGTAGTATTTTTGAGTGCTCATGCTTCATAGCTTGCTTGAGCTGTTGCTCTCTGGAATCTGCATGAATCTAGTCAAAATGTGGTTATGCCTTCTTTTCTTTTGTCATATAGTCTTCCTGACATTTTCCCATGATATTAAGAAAGCACTGAGTCAAGTTGAAAAAATGTTGATTTCTTACTCTTACTGCATTGAGTTTATATGTATGCTTGCACAAGTTTGATGTTACATTTCACTTTGCTTTTCGTTATCTATGGCTTGTAGAATGTGTTCAAACATGTGATTGACTCCAGTTCTTGTGACTTTCTTTTGTTAGAAAATTGGGGAGGCTGAGGTAGAGAAGGAAAAAGATGTTGATTATCTTTCTTCTATAGAGGTAATTTATCTCGTTTATAAAGAGGATGATAAAAAGTATAGACCAACGCCAGTTTGCCATCATGTTGTCTTGCTTTGTCTTCTTTACTTCTTTCCCTTTTCTACTTTAGAGAAAGTAATTTATCTCGTTCATTTTGCACTTAGTTTTTGCCAATTTCTAACTTGATTGAGCCAAATATGATGAGCAGGTTTTAATAATTGATCATGCAGATGTGATAGCAATGCAGGTAATCTCTGTGATATTTTCTGCTACCATAATTTTAATTTCCAGTTTTTTCCCCTAATGTTTTGTGATGATTAAGTTTCCTACATAACCTGTGCAGAATTGGTCCCATGTAAATACAGCTGTTGAAAAATTGAACCACTTGCCGTCTTAAGGATCATGGAACTGATATAATGCGCATTAGACCATGGTATTTCTTTTTCTTCTCCTATTTTGTTGGAGACTGGCTTCTTCCACCTGGTGCAACTACTGACTGGTGAAACTGTTAATAACATCGTCGAAATACTAAAAACTACGTAGAGCATCAGGGGAGATCCCTTTCGAACCATATTTTTGCATTTAATTTGCTGAGTGGTATTAACTCCTTTTTTAATTTTTTTTTCTATTGATTAGGTATTTAGATGGACATGCACAGTTCTATTGGCAAACGATAATTTTGGGTTCTTATTTAAATCCAGGTATTGTGTTTACAACTACTGTTTGCTAGAAGTAAGTCCATGTATCCGTAAAAAGTAAGAGATTGATGCCAATGTGATTTTTTATGCTGCCTTACTAACTGGAGTGTGCAAAAAGAAATTTAACCATTACATTGAAGTTTTGTCTAACAATTTACACATCATGTTTTAGTATGTCTGATTTGTACATGTTATGATTGGAACCTGTGTACTATTTCTTCGTAGATCTGTAACTTGGAAAACACTAGAGCCTAAATTTTGCTTGTTCTCTCTTCCTCCAGACATCAATGGGTTATTCAATCATCATTGTGTTAACTACGAAGGAAAGGTGAGTTGGTATTCGTCATTTTGTTTTGTAGCTTGGGGCAATACAGCTCTAAATGTGATTGAATCTTATGATTTATGGAAGTTTGAGGCTTATCTCCCAGTGTTTTAGTTTACCTGTGATCTTCAAATAGTTGTTTGTTCGTGCAATAATCGGTTTTGTTCACATGCCAATTTTTGAATGATTCATTAGGTTATTCCTTATTGGGCTTATATTTATCTCGCAAAATATTTTCATATTATTTTTACTGTTCTAAATTACATGTAGAACTGAAGTATACTCCATCCTGGTAGAGAGTATACTGCTCCAACTTAATGTAATTCCCTTGGGAAATGGCTTCTATGATATATGCAATCTTCCTGCTTATTGGGAGAACAACTGAAGATACCTATTTGTTTGTTTCTGCAAATTATGTGATGCTAAGCCATTGGCAATACTTTCAGGTAAAGTTGGTTTGTGAGCATAAAGGTGTTCTTCCCAAAGTATTACTTCAAGTACGACAGGTGTGTGCTTCAATGTAATCCTTCATTTAGTGGAATGTACATGCAGGATACGTCCACAACCACAAGACACTAAATTCTGGTGATCAAGATACAGATTTCGAAGAATATTGTTTTCAGTTCTATTTCCTTTATTTTGCAACATTAAACGTGTATATGATTCATTCTCTTTGATTGGTCAGCTTATGATTTGCAGTCCCTTTATATCTTTAATATATTTCCCTTTCTCTCTTTAGTGTATTTGGGTTGTCCTGTTCACTGATGTTTCTTCTACTTGTCAACGTTGCAGATTTATGAGCGATTTGATGTGGGATCCCCAGTAGATGTTGATGATGCACGTCTCGAATATTTTGCTAAGAAGGTTTGTTTCATACTACGATTGCCTCTTATTGTCTAAAGGTTCTTATGTACGTACTGCATCGTGTTGAGTGATGGAACTTTTCTTTATTCAATATGTGAATATTTTTGTTAATGTCAGGTGTTTCCCAAGATAAAAGATTCCATTCAGGTGCTTATTTTGTTTGACACTAATAAGTTTATTATTGTTATGCGTGAGCATTTAGCGAGACATCATGATTTATATGCGACTTTCTTTTAACAATCTCCAAAAACACGCAGGGGGGATTATGCTATTTATTAGTTCTTACTTCGAGTTTGTTCGAGTTCGGAATTTCTTGAAGTCACAGGATGCATCCTTTTGTCTGTTGGGCGAGTAAGAAAAATATTGTCCCCTTACTTTTAGCTTGTTTTACTTTGCTGCAAATTGATCTTTCAAATGCTTTAGTTATTTTATTTTCTGACAAGCAATATCGATTTCATGCACATGTTGCACTCAAATAGGAAATAACTCGATCAGTGCCCTAAACATGTAGGTATACAAAACAGACTGATATTTCTCGTGCACGTGTTTGGTTTTTTCAAGGGAAGAGGAAGATCATGCTTTACACTGAGAGAGCTCATTTCTACCATAGATATAAGGTCAGCTTTAGAAATTTTAGTAATTGTCTTGTCTAGTTTGTTTACAATTGGATGTGATTGGTTCTGGCAAGTGCTGGTGTATTTGTTTTATTTTTACTCCTTCTGTCCCTTTATTTGTCCATATTCTAATTTGAGATGTCCAATATTTCTCCACTTTGAAAAGTCAAAGCATAGTGTTTTTTGTTTTCTAAAACTATCCCTTGCAAAAAGTTGCAATCACTTCTAAAGTGTGGATAAAGGGGCGATGTGGGAAATCAATGCCTTATAAGCACATTAAATGATGTCCTGTTGCAAAATTGGAACTCCCAAAAAGAGACTAGGGTTGTGGGATAGAGGAAATTTTTGGTATGTAAATGCATTTCAAATTTCTAAATCCATAAATTGTCCGAGTTGAAAATGTCGAATTTCTAAAGCCATATAATTGTTCAAGTTTGAAATATGCTCTGATAGATTTTGCCTTGTTTAGAACAGTGTTGTGATTTTCGGTATTGTTGATGCTCTGGATTTTGAATGAAGGAAGCAAGGTAATGGGCACATAGATTGAATTAGGTCTCTAGGCTTGTGTTCTTTGATAACTTCCATTTTTTATTTGGGGGCATGGTTACACGGCATAACGCCCCTTGAGTTCCTTGATTTTTAGAGGTATAGGGGGCCGCTATTTAAATGGGTAAATCTTTCTGAGAGTAGGCACTTTGTGTTGCGATTGAGTATTACATGAATATTTTTTTTGTTGTTGTAAGGAACATGGTGTTGTGAATCGGGGGTCATAAACACACAGACACGAGGTTTAATGTGCATATGTTGCCAAACGTTAGGTCTGTTTCTAATCCTCCGTCATCCATCCACATTGATTGGGGATTACATGAATATTTTTATTGTTGTTGCAAGAACACGGTGTTGTGAATCGGGGGTCATAAACACACAGACACGGAGATTTAATGTGGTTTGGCCAAGATACACTCATTGCACGGAAGATATACCTGTTTTTTCAATAATGGAGTTGCAACTCCAGGACTCTACTCTCTCTCTCTCTCCTAACATATACAATATAACTCACATATAGGAGCTGAGAGAGAGAGAATACCAGGAGTTTTGAAAGCTCTGGCAACTCGTGGGCTACGTTGGAGGTGCTGAACGGCGCCCACGAAAAGGCTGTCAGTGGCTGTGGTGGGGCCTTGTCCCCACGTCTCTCTCATTGGTCACTTTCACGGGTTAACACCAACACAGCTGTGAGGAGAAATCCTTGTCCTTGATACACTTGTGAGTTTCTCTCTCTGGAAGGTATCCTTCTTTGCCATTGAGGTCAAAACACGTTTCATCCTTGTGACTGATAAATGATATTGGTGAAACTTGGTCCATAGAGGATATTGTTGATTTGTTGCTTTATCATTATCAAAGGACCTTCAATTGGTCGAACCAATTTTTTTGGTTAAAAGCGATAGTTTGCTCCTCTCTAACTTTTATACGAGTTCAATGTCATATGATCTATGAAGCACCGAAACTTCTAGAGGTTGCCGTATCGGATTGTCGGACACGGGTACACGCCATGTGGTGTGTCCTCAATTTTTTTTTGAATTTTTGTGAGGGACATTGCAGGGGTCAAACTGTATTTTTTAATTTTCAGGGGTCAAATTGTATTTTTTTAATTTTTTGGGGGTCAAACTGTAATTAATAATCTTTAAAGTTTTAATTATACATATAGATATGTATTGCCGTGTCCCCCGTTGTGTCCGTGTCCCTTTTTTCAGAATTGCCCTTTCCGTATCCGTGTCCGTGCTACGTAGGTAATGATTTTAGAATGAAACCAAAACGTCATCTTGCCCAACAGTTGGAATTATGACTGTTAGTGTTGGAAAAACAAAGAAGCATAAGGGAGTTAAATATGATATCTCCATTTAAAAATCTAAAATCACAAGACATACTCACTGCTACATCCAGCTATTTAAAATGTTTATTGGTGAGCCTCTGTTGTCATTTTGAAAAAGTTGCAAAATGAAAGTATTTTGTTCTGAAAGCTGTTGGATTATCTGGTTTTTTCTCCTCAAGATAATGGATTGGTATGTGGTCTATTCTGCACTTCAGTTCAAGTTAGAGATTATACATTTATCTGACTTGTAAATATCTGACTTGTATATTTATCTGTTCCTTCTCATCAGATTCGTGGTATTCAGAACTTAATTATCTATTCTCTTCCAGAGAGGAAAGAATTTTACCCTGAGGTGAGCATAAGTTGTAGGAAGTGGATTACCTTTACATTCTTTGCTTGGAACTTTTGTTAATTTTAAATGGATGTCGCGAACTCTAATGTTCTCTCTATTTATTTATTCTAGGTTGTCAATATGCTTGAAGGTTCCCATAGCATGACATGCACCGTACTTTTTTCTCGTTTTGACCTGCTCCGGGTACATTCTATTATTTGACTGTTATGCACTCTGGGAAAACAGTATGCTCATATCTTAGTCTATGTTCATGAAATGTTAATTATTTTTTGTGATAACTAGCTGGAGAGCATTGTTGGAACAGCCCCTGCAAAAAGGATGGCGACATCAGACAAGGGCGTTTTCGTTTTCTGTTAAGAAAATTTCTTTTGGCTCTTAGTTTAAATTATCTGGCAATGTGAAATGGCTAGTTTAAATGAGAAATTACTCACCAGACTTGCTGTTTTTGAGTCGTGTAACGTCTCTGCTGTCTCTTGGGAAGCTTCCAGCAGAGCGTCAACCAACTTTTCATGGCAATTGGAGTCCTGTCTGCAGGCTTGTGTTCTTGCTGTAGATATAGTCTCTCTCAATTTTGTTTTTGTTTTTTTGGTTTTTGTTCTTTTGTTTTTTTTGTTTGTTTATTATTAACGTTTGAGTTTTACTTTGAATACGTGGGAGTTGGAATGAAATTGTAGCGGACGGGCTCACAGGGGTCAGCAGAGGCATCCCCCTCCACATCACGAAGAGCCAAAAAGATCATTACCTCAGAATCTGCAAAACCGAATGCAGATCGAACCGCCTGGACAATGCCGAACGAACGGTGCCCACGGCGGGCGATGCGGACACAGGGTCTTGGACGAATATAGGTTTGAACGGAGACTACCGAACGGCTCGGTGCCGAGAGCATGGTACTCGCAGCTTGGTTCCCAGACAACCCTCGGGAGCTCCGCCGAGCGACGCGCCGAGCGCCCAGGGGGCTGGGCCGCACGCCTGCCGAGTCTGTTGACCTCGGTAACGTGGGGGCTCGGGCACATCCGGTTTGGTGGAAGTGTGTCGGGCACGCCACACAGTCCATGATGAGGCATTAAATGCGGCAGTCACCTACTCTGCCACCGCCGCCTGCAGAAGCACGTGGGTGATGGGGAATGTCTCGACCTGATTTGACTACTCGAACCCACGTGCCGTGACGTCAGCCCAGACATGGCGTCTGGGGCTGGGGTGAAGGTCATGTCACCTGTCATTCCGAGCGTGAATGACAGGCGCGTGAGGGGCGCCGAGCGCGTGGGACGCACGCCCCTCAGCCTATAAATACCCAGCCACAACTACCACCATGGGGATTCCTCTCTCCTCATTCAACCCCCTCATAACTCTACCTCTTTACTTCTCTCTCTGAGATTTCTGGTGCATTTCTCCCCTCCGGTGACTGACTTGATCATCGGAGTGCCTTCCCGGACCACCACCGTCCGGGCTAGGCACTGACGTGGTTGTCTACGTGTGCAGGTTATCATCTCCGGTGAGTGGCAGCGGCTCAGGCGTGCACTGCCCTTCTCACTCCAAGAGGTCCAAAGAGTTCACTCCGGCGAAGAGACCCCCACAGAAATGTTTGAGGGCATTTTCTTATATATAATTTAGTCAAATTGTTAACACAGTTGATTCTTGAATTTTGGAATTAGTAGGAATTATGCTTATTCTACCGTTTGTCACATGGTGCTTGTTTTATTTAGGGTGTGTATTTGGAATCTGTGGAAAGAAAGGGGAAATAAGACAAAATTATACACTCAAAATTTCCCTTCTCTTATTTGGTTGGTAGTGGAAAAAGAGAAAGAAACATGAAAAAGTAGAGAAAAACAAATGCTAATTTTCTCTCTCTAACATTTTCGACATTTTAATCAGTTTCCCCTTGCTTTCCTCCTCACAACTGTCCCAGATTCCCAATGCTACTGGGTGCTTCAGCGCTGAGAATTGGGTCAATCTTGAGCACCAAACGTTGCATTGGTTGCTGTGAATTTATCTGCTCCAATACTTGAACTTTGTAGGAAGACTATATCTCCGGGGTAATTATTCAGCGTTCCTGTGTATTCTACCGGTTCCAAATTGCTGGTCACTTTGAGGAATTTTTACTTTTTAAGCATACATGCAATAACTGCATTAAATAAATGCATTCACATCAACTAGATTCATTAATTTCCAACAATGCTCTTATATTTCAATTTTGAAAGAAATTATTTTTGTTGGTAAAAAGGGTTATTTTGGAAGATTGAGTAAATATTGTTTGATTTTTCAAAGGGGGCTAACAATTTGGAACATTTCAAAAATGGTACTATAAGTGACGAACAATTTGGAACAGAGGGAGTACTGTTTACCTAACTGTAGGCTCAAATGGCAACACATGAAGGGTTGAATTGGGTTTCTCCAGAGGGAGTACTGTTTACCTAACTATAGGCTCAAATGGCAACATGGGAAGGGTTGAATTGGGTCTCTCAAATATAACGAAGAATTAAAAAACTGAACACAAGATGGAATAAGAAATAGTTACTGTAGCAGATTAATAAATAAGTTGAACACAGATTAAAGCGTAGTGATGGAACTAAATCAAGTCAGACACGTGGAGTATTATATGACTAAAATTAAAGAGTAAAGGGATGAGAGGAATCGAACACAGATTTATCGTGTTTCCGTTTGCAACTTCACAGCTTAGTCCACTCCCCAAGTGTCCAACTTGGGATTTGCTGCACTATATCTCCAATAGTTACAATCCTTCTAGCTCCGTAGGTGCTAGACAACCCTTACAACGAGCAATCTATCTCTGATCACCCCAATTATTTTTTACTCTTAGTCACACATAACACCTAACCCCAAGTGATTTTCTCTCCAAAACTAGTAACAAAAAGATAACTCTCACAAAAGTATGAATATGGGTGTACAAACCCTTTTACAATGAAAATTTAACTCACAAAATAATGCTATCTCTAAGTGTAGAATAAGATAAAGCTTGGAGTTGACAGATTGAGTAGGCTCAATGTAGATTTTGTTCATCAATTTTTGTGTCACATTTCCTTCTTCTTCTTTGTGTTGTATTTACACTTCGTGCACACCGGCCCGGAAGTTCGCCCAGCTCGTTTTTTTTAGGGTTCGGGATAAATATTTAAGCCCACATGGACGAGCTGGGTTGAGATTTTAAACCCGTTTACTAAATGTGTTGTTGGGTTTGGAAAAATCTCTTGAGGCCCAGCCCAATTAAAATAATTATTTTATTTTAATAGGATATATACATATAGGAACAACTTCCAATAAGGGTCCCTTATATAAGATTTTCATGCGGACCTAGCCTTTTTTTGTGTTTCCGGACCAAATTTCGACGATCCGAACCGCTCAATGTTTTTAAAAAGTGTTTTTAAGCGCCTACGCGGGAAATCTCCAAAAAAAAAATACCCGGAAGGGCTTGATCCGAACAGTTTTCGATAAAAACTATACATATACAGTTTTTATAATTTTGTTTATAATCATGATACTTTTTGAGAAAATATTAATTAAACAATTCAAGTAATTGAAATAATGAACAGATTATTTAGGTGCAACTCATCCACTAGCAACATGTCAATGATGTCTTCCATACCTGACATAGTAAATGAAGAAGAACATGTATACGAAGATTTAAGTACAGATTTATGTAATTGGAATATACCTAAAATTCCTACTAAACAAATTTACAAAACTAGTTGGTTAGATGATAAATTCAAATTTGACCAAGTAGCCAAAACTTCAGAACAAATTTATGCCATTACAAAACAACAAGAAAAATGCACACTTCTCAGTAAAGAGTCAATCAATAAACATTTAGCAAAAGGCTACAAATTTATACACATAGGACTAGTACAGGTTGCGGTCAAACCTCTAACTCGTAGGGGTCTCAATTCATCAATATTATTAGCTCTAAGAGATAGTAGATTTACAACTTTTAGTGACAGTCTATTAGGATTAATGGAATCAAGTTTACATAATGGTCCAATTCATTTTGATTGTTACCCAGATTTACATTTAAGTCTTGGTGATAAACATATTATAAAAGCTCTAACTTTAAATCTCCAAACCTCTGGAGCCATCACTCAAATGCTTGAAGGAAGTCACTCAATTGCTCTAATCTATAGAGTCTACTACAAATGCACAAAAACAAATCTCAATATACATGCCCTTGTCAAAAGTCCTAAAGATAAAACTGTTCTCATACAAAGTAGTACTACTAATGCCAATATCCAAGTACCCAAAACCATACAGTGGAATGATATTCAACTTCCAAACACCTGGCTTACTGAAAATGAAAATTACCCTCAAACTATCCAAAATAACACTGTAGATATAGATTACATTCAACAATATCTTGATGGGTCAGTTAGAATAAGTTTTGACCAACAAAGATTACATACTCCTTTTAAAATTAAAGAATTAAGTCGATGTAGTAGTTCTACAAGTATCCCTAGATTTGACAAAAATCTTTTAGATAAAAAACCCAAATTCAAAGGTGTAGAAACTTCTTCACATGTTACCAAACCTTATTATACCCAACCACAGCCTCAATTTGAAGAATCTCCCCAATCCCCGACCCAAATAGATTTCGAAGAAGAAACACCTAGTCACATAGATAAAAATCTTCTTACTATTACCAAAGAATTCGAAATAAATACTGACAAATTATTAAAGGAATTCAAATCACTAAAAAATAAAGAAAAAAGAAAAATTTACAAAGAAACATTTAACAAAGAACAAAAACATGATATATTTACAAAATGGGTTCAATTTATGCAAAATATAAAAACTGACATATACCTTTTAGACTACATTGACCAATATTACAATAAAATCAATACAGTTACAAAAACAAGATGGAAAAAACCAGACAATACTTTTACTTCTTCCAGTCACCTACCTTTAGATACAATACATTTAGAGTACAGAGGATCAACAGTAGTAGCAACTCCATTCAAAATCTCCAATGATCAACAATCCGAAACCAAAAAACTAATTGAACAAACTAATTATACAAATCAAAGTCTACATAATATTGGTAAACAACTAGACAAAATAGAAACTAAATTAGATGGGACATCAACATCCTCTGCTTCCTCAAATCAACAAGAAAAATCTCTTATCTGTTTTCCTGAAAAGAAAATCAAACCATTAATAAATCAATAGCAAAATATTGAAAAAATAGAACAATTATTAAACAAGATTGCCATAAACCAACCAAATTTAGTAATAAAAAATGAAGGAGTCAGTACTCTAACCCAAATAGAAGATTCAGAAAATTCAAATACAACTACTGACGAAGATATTCGGACAATTGAAAATCAATTTACAAGTCAAAAAATTAATAAAATATACAATCCTCACTCACAAATTCCTACTTCTATAAATATATCAAAAAATTGGTATACTAGACCCACTCCTCCAGATCTTCAATATGAGGAACGAGATTTGCACAACCAATTCTCCGTCTCAGCCAACAAATTATATGAATGGAATATTGATGGTCTAAGTGAGCAACAAATTTTAGAAAAATTGAATCACATGTCAATGGTAGCCAATACTTATTTAAGCAATTATGATCACACCCAACCAGATATTGTAGACTTATTAACAACAGGTTTTACAGGCATGTTAAAATCTTGGTGGGATGGGTATCTCACTGCTGAATCTAGAGATGAAATAAAAAATTCAGTCCAAATGGACGAAAATGGATTCCCAATATTTAATGAAGAAATTAACATGGGCCAACCAGATGGAATCAATACCCTCATATTTACCATAGTAAAACATTTTATAGGAACACCCAGTAATGTTACTTCAAGAATTCATGATCAACTTAGTAATCTCCATTGTCCAACACTAAGTGATTTTAGATGGTACAAAGATGTCTTCACATCTCGTGTTATGTTAAGAGACGATTGTACCAAATCTTTTTGGAAAGAAAAATTTATCAATGGCCTCCCAAATTTATTTGCCCACAAAATCAGAGATGTTCTTAGTCAACCAACAGGAGTAATTGAATATGACAAATTAACCTACGGTGATATTATTAGCACAATTCAAAAAGAAGGCCTCAGAATGTGCATCGACATGAAAATCAATAGGCAAACACAAAAAGATAAAGTCAAAGCTAAATATGAATTAGGGAATTTCTGTGAACAATATGGTCTCCCTCCTATAGCCCCATCTAGGAGAACCCACAAAAAACATCAAAAAATCCAACAAAATTTCCACAACAATAAAAATAAACAATCAAATGACAGGTATTATGAGAAACCCAAATATCAAAAACCCAAATATCATAAAACAAAACATCCAAACCAAAAAAGTAAAAATGAGGTCACATGTTTCAACTGTGGCAAAAAAGGACATTATAGAAATGACTGCAAAGTAAAAAGCAAAATAAATCAGTTAGAAATCTCTGAGAAAAATAAAACAGCTATACTAGAAATATTTAAAATCTCAAATTTGGATCACCTTAGTGAAAATGAACATAACAAATCTTCTTCTGAATATCATTCTATCGAATCAAGTTCCGAAGAAGATCAAATTAAATTCGGCTGTAATGACAATTGTTGCAAAACCATCAATGTCATCACTAAAGAACTCCCCGAAGAAGAATTATTAATTGACCTTATTAGCAAAATTGATAATTTCGAATTAAAACAACAATATATCAAAAAACTAAAAAATCTTTTTACTAACCAAAGTAAAAGTCCCCAAATTACTAAACCAATAGTCAACCTTAACACAACTTTAGAACGATTCAACAAAACATCAAATAAACCAGTATATAATTACAAAGAAGAAATCGTTCTCATACAAAACAATTTAACTATCTTACAAAAAGATAACCAAATACTAAAACAACAGATTCAAATTATCCAAACACAATTACAAATCAAAAACTTAGAAAATGAGTTTGAAAACCAGTCCTCTGATGACTCTCCTGAGATACCAACATCACCCAAAAGCAACAAACTCAGTATCATAAATCAAATTCACATTTCAAAATGGCATACAAAAATAGAATTAATTATTGATACATTTAAAATCAATATCATTGCATTAATCGATACTGGAGCTGATCTTAACTGCATCCAAGAAAATCTTATTCCTTATAAATATTACCATAAATCAAATGACCAATTATGTTCTGCTAATGGTAGTAAACTCAAAATTAATTACAAATTACCTAAAGTATTAATTCACCAGGACCAAATCTATTTTCAGACATCTTTCGTCTTGGCCAAAAGTCTCACTGATAATGTCATTTTAGGTATCCCCTTCATTTGTCTCCTTTACCCGTTTACCACAAGTAGTACTAGTATAACTACATCCTCTCTCGGATATCCAATTACATTTCCATTCCTTTCAGCACCAGATCCAATTGATTTACAGCAATTACAACAATCATCAATTCATTCCTAACAATTTTCTTTTTTCAGATGAAGCGCACCAAGTCCTTTGGAGAGATAAGTCTACCAATTTTCCCAACAGCATCAAATCAAAAATTTAACAAACTTCATTATTTACAAAATATTGATGAAACCCAACAATGTCTTCTTGATAACATTTGGAATAATATTACTAATAACCATCAATTTTTGACAAGCCTAAATGCTTTAAGTATTTATTTTCAAGAACAAAATTTCCAGCAAACTAAGAATTGGTTCCTTTCCAATTCTTCTGATGGTGTTTTCCTTAACCCATCATTTACTAGCAACACTAACCATGGTTCATCTTCTGAGGATACATTGCATGTTCCCCCTAGATGTTACCAAATTTTAAATGACAGGTGTCGTCAATTACAAGATCAAGTCAATTCACTCCAACAACAACTCAAATCAATAAAGCGTAAGACCTCTATTACCCCACTGGTAATAGCTGAGCATGTGCAGTCATCCCCACTGGATGATGGTGAAAGTGTGTGTACAAATTTTTCAAAAACATTAGCATTACCAAAGACATTATCCCTGATTCCCCACCAAATTCCTCCAGAAATTATTACCCATATCCAACACAAAGCCCAACAAAAAAGCCAACATTTCCAAGAATTTCTTTTTGAAACTTTAGTTCAAATTGCTAGCCAAATCCCATTTTGTTACCCTGAAATATTACCCGGTCTAACATTTACGTGGGACACCCTTTACCACCAATACCCAAATTACATCAGTTGTCCAAAAATAAAACCCCATTGCCAACAAATCCCCTTGGAACGCCTCAATTGTGAATGCAATTTGATTTACAGTATTCCTCAAGCCTGTATTAATATGTCCACTTTTCAAGATCTAACAGTTATTTATGAAAACCAAGAAATCCAAATTACCCCAATGACATTACTGGATTATGGTTTTTTCAAGCAACTCATTTTTTCAAATCCTGAGCAAACCAACCGAGTCACCCGAAAAATAGCTATTTGTATCAACAACATTTTTTCAGTACCTTCAAATACCATTTGCCAAATCATTATCCAAAGTAAAATGCCAGAATGGACACCCCTTGGTACCATAATTCCTGCCCAGCATATTATGCATGTTACTGCTAGCCAAACTTCTGACAAAACCCAACCCCAATTTCACCTCATGGGTTGTGAATTCCCAACATGGATTTGTTCAAATCCAATATCCCATCAAATTCAAGATTACATTGCATATCAAATTGCTAGTCACATTGGAGATGATGATGTTTATACTCTCCAGCCATATCAATTTAAATTATTTAGTGAAGATCCAATTCAGAAGATTCGCACCATCAATTATTATGGAGAGGTCCCATTTCTTTTCCATACCAGCAATACCAAATCAGTCAAATTCTTTGAAGATTATATCCAGCAACAATCCGAAAATGATTATCCTACAAATCCTCAAAGAAATGATGATACAGATTTTTGGGATAATCTTTCTGAAGATTCAATGGCCAACATCAATAATCAAATGGACCCCTGACATCAATTATTACCCCCCCAATTCAAGACCCAAGGAAATATCCACCGAAAGCATGAGGAGCACTTTTCCAAGTCAAAAGTAAGCTTTACTTTCCACCAAAAGCAAGCAGCAAATGGAGCATTTCTTTCCCACCGAAAACTAATATCAAATTCAATATCAAATCACGAGGAAACCACTCTTTCCCACCGAAAGATGATTCCCAAAGTCAAAAGTATCATGATTGCCTTTATTTTTCAATTTTAGAATCATTGTAAACAGGGTTCCTTATTCTATAAAAGGACTCTTCAATTATGTAGTTAGGCAGAGTTTGTTTGAGCAATTCAGAATTCTCTCTAATATTCCCTCTTCTCCCCCTCCATTGTAATATCTTCCTTCCTTCCCCTGTAAATCTCCCTCCATCAATTCCTCCTTCAATTTCAAGTAAGAATTTCAATTTAAATAATTATTGCTAGTCACATTGGAGATGATGATGTTTATACTCTCCAGCCATATCAATTTAAATTATTTAGTGAAGTTCCAATTCAGAAGATTCGCACCATCAATTATTATGGAGAGGTCCCATTTCTTTTCCATACCAGCAATACCAAATCAGTCAAATTCTTTGAAGATTATATCCAGCAACAATCCGAAAATGATTATCCTACAAATCCTCAAAGAAATGATGATACAGATTTTTGGGATAATCTTTCTGAAGATTCAATGGCCAACATCAATAATCAAATGGACCCCTGACATCAATTATTACCCCCCCAATTCAAGACCCAAGGAAATATCCACCGAAAGCATGAGGAGCACTTTTTCCAAGTCAAAAGTAAGCTTTACTTTCCACCAAAAGCAAGCAGCAAATGGAGCATTTCTTTCCCACCGAAAACTAATATCAAATTCAATATCAAATCACGAGGAAACCACTCTTTCCCACCGAAAGATGATTCCCAAAGTCAAAAGTATCATGATTGCCTTTATTTTTCAATTTTAGAATCATTGTAAACAGGGTTCCTTATTCTATAAAAGGACTCTTCAATTATGTAGTTAGGCAGAGTTTGTTTGAGCAATTCAGAATTCTCTCTAATATTCCCTCTTCTCCCCCTCCATTGTAATATCTTCCTTCATTCCCCTGTAAATCTCCCTCCATCAATTCCTCCTTCAACCCAACCTACAAACAATATTCCTACAACATAATTTACAACTTCTAAAAATACTAATCAAACATTAATAACTCAGAAATCCGAAAATAATACTCTTGGTACTACTACAACCTATCTACCAACCTGGCTCTGATACCATAAAAGGGGGCGGAAGCAGACATAGTAGAATTACATGGTATAGAAGACATAATTAAATAATTAAAAGCAGAGTATTAAATTGAAATTCTTACTTGAAATTGAAGGAGGAATTGATGGAGGGAGATTTACAGGGGAAGGTAGGAAGATATTACAATGGAGGGGGAGAAGAGGGAATATTAGAGAGAATTCTGAATTGCTGAAACAAACTCTGCCTGACTACATAATTGAAGAGTCCTTTTATAGAATAAGAAACTCTGTTTACAATGATTCTAAAGTTTGAAAATAAAAAGTAATCATGATACTTTTTGATTTTGGAGATCATCTTTCGGTTGGAAAGAGTGGTTTCCACGTGAATGACCCTATTTGCTTTTGTCTTTTTGAACTTCATAATTGGAGGAGCAATGAAATTGCTTTTGACTTTTGAGGATCTTCTATCGGTGGAGAAGAGAAATCTCCACATAATGATTTTGCTGATTTTGCTTTTGCCTGTCCTTTTGCCTGTCAATTTTGCTTGTCTTAAACTGCTCTAATTGCTGTGCTTTTGGGAGATAGGAAAGGGTATGTGTCTGGTTGCGTATGCGTATGTGTCTTGTAGAGGATAAACGGTGAAAATATTAATTAAACAATTCAAGTAATTGAAATAATGAACAGATTATTTAGGTGCAACTCATCCACTAGTAACATGTCAATGATGTCTTCCATACCTGACATAGTAAATCATAGAGAACATGTGTATGAAGACTTAGATACAACATATTTTTGTATTAATGGCAAAAATTTACTAAAAGAATTTAAATCTATAAAAAATAAAGATAGAAGAAAAATATATAGAGAAACTTATAATAAAATCGAACAACATAACATTTTTTCGAAATGGGTAAAAATATAAACAAAACTAAAACAGAAATTTTCCTTTTAGATTATGTTGACAATTATTACCATAAAGTTAGAAAGAAAGAAACAAATGCAACAACTTTTTCTCAAAAGGCAAAACCTATTATCTCAAATCAAACTCCAGAAGAAAATCAAAGTATAGGAAAGATAAATCAAAACAAACCAAGCTTAGAAAATATAGAAAAAACAACCCAACCTACAAACAATATTCCTACAACAGAATTTACAACTTCTAAAAATACTAATCAAACATCAATAACTCAGAAATCCGAAAATAATACTCTTAGTACGTATCACATAATGAATGAAATCATTCCTCAAGTTGAAATTCCAAACCAACCAATAGAGACTATAAATGTAATCACACAAGTAAACAAAACACAAAGAACTACTTTACAAGAATTACGACATGACACAAAAGAAATTAAAAAACAAATTCTTAAAATCAATCAACTTAGTAAGATAGAGAATGAAAGCACCCAAAATATTATTAACTTTGATCATAGCCAAACACCTTTCAAATTACTTAGTAACTCCAAACCCAATAAACCAAAACACCAAGTTCACATCCAAAATCAACAATCCCCAACAGAACCGCAAATAGATTTAATTCAGCAATGGAATATTAAAATAAATTTAAAAATTTATGATATTGAAATAGAAACTATTGCACTTGTTGACACAGGTGCAGACCTTAATTGTATACAAGAAGGACTAATACCAACCAAATACTACCACAAAACAACAGAACAATTAACATCTGCAAATGGAAGTAAAATGGATATACAATACAAATTACCCAAAGTCCATATTTGCCAAGATAATATTTGCTTCAAAACATCTTTTATTTTAGTTAAAAACATGACTGATAAAGTTATTTTAGGCTTACCTTTTATCTGTATGATATACCCTTTTACCTCAAACAAAATAGGAATTACTACAAATCATTTAGGAAAGCAAATAATGTTTAAATTCCTACAACCCCCACAAAAACGTGAATTAAAACAATTAACAATTTTACAACAAAAAACTACACATTTAAAATATCTTCAAGAAGAAATAAAATATAGAAAAATAGAAGAACAACTTACAGATAAATACCTAATTCAACAAATCGAAAAATTCCAAAACCAACTAGAAGTAGAAATTTGTTCTAATATCCCCAGTGCTTTTTGGCATCGGAAAAAACACATAGTTACTTTACCTTATATCAAAGATTTTAATGAACGACAAATTCCTACAAAATCTAGACCAATTCAAATGAACCCAGAAGTAATGGAAACTTGTAAACAAGAAATCCAGAACTTGCTCGATAATAATATTATCCAAAAAAGTAAATCTCCTTGGTCATGCCCGACCTTTTATGTTAACAAAAATGCAGAAATCGAAAGAGGTGTACCTCGCTTAGTTATCAATTATAAACCTCTAAATTCTGTCCTCGAATGGATTCGATACCCAATTCCTAATAAAAAAGACCTCATAAATAGATTAAGTAATGCCACAATATTTTCAAAATTCGATCTTAAAAGTGGCTTCTGGCAAATTCAAATTCACCCAAAAGATAGATATAAAACAGCTTTCACAACTCCCTTCGGCCATTATGAATGGAATGTAATGCCGTTTGGTTTAAAAAATGCCCCAAGTGAATTTCAAAATATAATGAATGAAATATTTAATCCCTTTAGTCATTTCATTATAACTTACATTGATGATGTTCTTGTTTTCTCAAAATCAATTGATGAACATTGGAAACACCTCAATTCTTTCCTTCAAACTATTAAACACAACGGCTTAGTTGTATCAGCCTCCAAAATTAAATTATTCCAATCAAAAATCCGTTTCCTAGGATACAATATTTATCAATCAACAATAA
The DNA here is from genome assembly GCA_963854785.1 of Vaccinium vitis-idaea. Classification (NCBI taxonomy): domain Eukaryota; kingdom Viridiplantae; phylum Streptophyta; class Magnoliopsida; order Ericales; family Ericaceae; genus Vaccinium; species Vaccinium vitis-idaea. The sequence goes on along the minus strand of OY978218.1, from coordinate 18,294,095 downwards.
TACCTATTAATCGTGCAATTCAATTTGCTGATAAATTTCCAGATGAAATAACAGACAAAAATCAATTACAAAGATTTTTAGGATCCTTAAATTATATAGCCGAATTTTATCAAAATCTTAGAAAAATATGTCAACCCCTTTTCGAAAGATTAAAAGATAATCCACCTCCCTGGACACCAATCCATACTTCAATTATCCATGAAGTTAAAACATATGTCAAGACTTTACCCTGTCTTGGAATCCCCACAATCAATTCTTTTAAAATAATACAAACTGATGCTTCAGACATAGGTTATGGTAGCATCCTCCTCCAGAAAATCAATTCTTCTTCTCCTGAACAAATTGTTAGATTCCACTCTGGACTTTGGAACAAAGCCCAAAGTAATTATAGTACTATCAAAAAAGAAATTTTAGCACTAGTTTTATGCGTTTCAAAATTCCAAGATGATATACTTAATCAAAAATTCTTAATCCGAATTGATTGTAAAAGTGCAAAATATGTTTTAGAACAAGATGTCCAAAATATAGCTAGTAAACAAATATTTGCTAGATGGCAATCAATACTAAGTATTTTTCACTTTGATATCGATTATATTAAAGGAGAACAAAATTCAATTCCAGATTTTCTTACCTGCGAATTCTTACTCAATTAAAATAATTTCACTTGCAGCCATGTCAGATAAGAACAAGAGAGATGGCAAACAAAAAGCTGCGACATCCCAAAATCAATTAGCTCTCACCACTAGTGCAATGGCAATACCCCCAATTGAACTAGTCAATAGATACCAAGTCCTTAACCCAACTCCAAAAAACCAATATGGATTTGGATCCTCTCTTGCGTACCCACCAATTAGCCAAAATTACACCCCAGTAAACCAAATTGTAGGTTCTACCTCCCAACCTAATATAATTACCCCAGCCAAGTCTATTTACATCCCAAAATCTCAAATGCAAAATTTATTTTATATTGAACCATCTTTTCAGAGAATTCAAAACCCAAATGAACTTGCCCAAAACTATTTTCCAGAAGACTGGCATTTTATTCCTCAACATCCTGAGAAATCAATTCTTTTTTACAAAAGTATTTTAGAACATACCCGTTCTACTGTTTTCAAACCAATTTATGACCAACACAACCCCCAAATTATTATCTACCAATCTTTTTATATCCATAAAATTATTAGCATTTCTGAGTGGGGCCATCCCTCTTCTCTTCATGATCTCCCAAATAATGGCATCCTTTATAATTATTATGATTATATCAATGCCTGGTCAAATGCCCTCTTACATGAAAATGTCAAATTTGCTCACTCATGGTTTATACAATTCGATCACAATTTCTCTTCTGCTTTCCCCACTTGGTTTCTTCGTTGGAGGTCCCAATATGGTGCTATTCCTGAAATTGTCCCGCAAAAACTTTTAGATCAAGTAGATTATTTTTATTCCAAACAAAAATTGAGTGCCCATCTCAGCCAATTCCCTAAACTCCTCCTTTTTATGGCAAAATACAAAGTTGCATGGATTTTCAAATGGAAATATGTCATTTCTGATAATCTGGTATGTCGCCAATTCCTTGTAAAATGGTGGGATAAATTTGATATACCAAAAATTATTGATCAAGTCAAAGAAGAATGCAAAGTCAAAGTCCCAACTCCAGTTCAACTTTGTGATCAACCTCCATCTCCATATGCAATTTCCAAAATCAAGCTTGATAGTCCTACTACAAGCTCTTCCACTCAAAAATCACCAAATCCAGCAATTGTCAAATTAGCCCAGCAAATCATCATGCAAGCCGCTCAAAATCCAAATCAAGATGCCACCAAAGAACTCCTCAAATAGCTACAGAAATGCTTAGTCAAAGCCAAGACATTGAAGAGTCCACATCAGCAACATCAGAACAAAATCCATTTGATACTCTATTCCAAGATGCACAGGATCCAAATGAATTATAAAGGTAATTTAACAAATTTTTGGTTTTCAGGATCAATTTCCCAAGAAAAGCAAAAGTGACACCTCTATTATCACTCACTGATAATAGCAGAGAATCAATCGTCCCCACTGGATGATGGTGAAAGTGTGAGTTAAAACAAAAGATTTTTCAAAAGTGTTACTTCAAATGGATCAAGACCAACTTATCAATTTAGTTCAATCACTCATCACTTTTGATGAGCTTACTAGACGAAGACAAATCCGTGACCAATTAAAAGAAATTTGGACAGATTTTATTTTAAACCAAATACATATGCCAATATCAAATTTTGGATTAGAAGCATAAGTCACCTTCTTGCTTTCTATGAAAAAACAACCTACAGTCATCCAGCCCTCAATCAAGAAATTATCTTCATGAACATTGAAGAATCTCCAAATGAGCAAGAAGATTATTTCTGGTACAAATTCGTAGTCAAAAGGTGACAAAGAAACTCAAGCTTTTGTCTAGGCCATAATTCAAAAATTGACCAATATGACAAAGCTACCAATCAATGTCCCACATGGCGTACCATCCAGCAAAACTGCCAAAAGCACAGCAATTAGAGCAGTTCAAGACAAGCAACATTGACAGGCAAAACCAAAATCAGCAAAATCATTATGCGGAGATTTCTCTTCTCCACCGATAGAAGATCCTCAAAGTCAAAAGCAATTTCATTGCTCTCCAATTATGAAGTTCAAAAAGACAAAAGCAAATTAGGGTCATTGACATGGAAACCACTCTTTCCCACCGAAACATGATCTCCAAAATCAAAAAGTATCATGATTACTTTATATTTTCAAATTTTAGAATCATTGTAAACAGCGTTCCTTATTCTATAAAAGGACTCTTCAATTATGTAGTCAGGCAGAGTTGTTTGAGCAATTCAGAATTCTCTCTAATATTCCCTCTTCTCCCCCTCCATTGTAATATCTTCTTCCTTCCCCTGTAAATCTCCCTCCATCTATTCCTCCTTTTGTTGACATGGTATAGAAGACATAATTAAATAATTAAAAGAAGAGTATTAAATTGAAATTCTTACTTGAAATTGAAGGAGGAATTGATGGAGGGAGATTTACAGGGGAAGGAAGGAAGATATTACAATGGAGGGGGAGAAGAGGGAATATTAGAGAGAATTCTGAATTACTCAAACAAACTCTGCCTAACTACAATATTGAAGAGTCCTTTTATAGAATAAGGAACCCTGTTTACAATGATTCTAAAATTGAAAAATAAAGGCAATCATGATACTTTTGACTTTGGGAATCATCTTTCGGTGGAAAAGAGTGGTTTCCTCGTGATTTGATGTTGAATTTGATATTAGTTTTCGGTGGGGAAAGAAATGCTCCATTTGCTGCTTGCTTTTGGTAGAAAGTAAAGCTTACTTTTGACTTGGAAAAAGTGCTCCTCATGCTTTCGGTGGATATTTCCTTGGGTCTTGAATTTGGGGGGGTAATAATTAATGTCAGGGTCCATTTGATTATTGATGTTGGCCATTGAATCTTCAGAAAGATTATCCCAAAAATCTGCATCATCATTTTTTGAGTATTTGTAGGATAATCATTTTCGGATTGTTGCTGGATATAATCTTCAAAGAATTTGACTGATTTGGTATTGCTGGTATGGAAAAGAATGGGACCTCTCCATAATAATTGATGGTGCGAATCTTCTGAATTGGAACTTCACTAAATAATTTAAATTGATATGGCTGGAGAGTATAAACATCATCATCTCCAATGTGACTAGCAATAATTATTTAAATTGAAATTCTTACTTGAAATTGAAGGAGGATTTGATGGAGAGAGATTTACAGGGGAAGGAAAGAAGATATTACAATGGAGGGGGAGAAGAGGGAATATTAGAGAGAATTCTGAATTACTCAAACAAACTCTGCCTAACTACAATATTGAAGAGTCCTTTTATAGAATAAGGAACCCTGTTTACAATGATTCTAAAATTGAAAAATAAGGCAATCATGATACTTTTGACTTTGGGAATCATCTTTCGGTGGAAAGAGTGGTTTCCTCGTGATTTGATATTGAATTTGATATTAGTTTTCGGTGGAAAGAAATGCTCCATTTGCTGCTTGCTTTTGGTGGAAAGTAAAGCTTACTTTTGACTTGGAAAAAGTGCTCCTCATGCTTTCGGTGGATATTTCCTTGGGTCTTGAATTTGGGGGGTAAATAATTGATGTCAAGGGTCCATTTGATTATTGATGTTGGCCATTGAATCTTCAGAAAGATTATCCCAAAAATCTGTATCATCATTACTTTGAGGATTTGTAGGATAATCATTTTCGGATTGTTGCTGGATATAATCTTCAAAGAATTTGACTTATTTGGTATTGCTGGTATGGAAAAGAAATGGGACCTCTCCATAATAATTGATGGTGCGAATCTTCTGAATTGGAACTTCACTAAATAATTTAAATTGATATGGCTGGAGAGTATAAACATCATCATCTCCAATGTGACTAGCAATAATTATTTAAATTGAAGGAGGAATTGATGGAGGGAGATTTACAGGGGAAGGAAGGAAGAATTACAATGGAGGGGGAGAAGAGGGAATATTAGAGAGAATTCTGAATTGCTCAAACAAACTCTGCCTAACTACATAATTGAAGAGTCCTTTTATAGAATAAGGAACCCTGTTTACAATGATTCTAAAATTGAAAAATAAAGGCAATCATGATACTTTTGACTTTGGGAATCATCTTTAGGTGGAAAAGAGTGGTTTCCTCGTGATTTCATATTGAATTTGATATTAGTTTTCGATGGGAAAGAAATGCTCCATTTGCTGCTTGCTTTGGTGGAAAGTAAAGCTTACTTTTGACTTTGAAAAAGTACTCCTCATGCTTTCGTGGATATTTCCTAGGGTCTTGAATTTGGGGGGGTAATAATTGATGTCAGGGGTCCATTTGATTATTTTGATGTTGCCATTGAATCTTCAGAAAGATTATCCAAAACAAACTCTGCCTAACTACATAATTGAAGAGTCCTTTTATAGAATAAGGAAGCCTGTATACAATGATTCTAAAATTGAAAAATAAAGGCAATCATGATATTTTTGACTTTGGGAATCATCTTTCGGTGGAAAAGGGTGGTTTCCTCGTGATTTGATATTGAATTTGATATTAGTTTCGGTGGGAAATAAATGCTCCATTTGCTGGTTGCTTTTGGTGGAAAGTAAAGCTTACTTTTGACTTGGAAAAAGTACTCCTCATGCTTTCGGTGGATATTTCCTTGGGTCTTGAATTTGGGGGGGTAATAATTGATGTCAGGTGTCCATTTGATTATTTTGATGTTGGCCATTGAATCTTCAGAAAGATTATCCCAAAAATCTGTATCATCATTTCTTGAGGATTTGTAGGATAATCATTTTCGGATTGTTGCTGGATATAATCTTCAAAGAATTTGACTGATTTGGTATTGCTGGTATGGCAAAGAAATGAGACCTCTCCATAATAATTGATGGTGCGAATCTTCTGAATTGGAACTTCACTAAAATAATTTAAATTGATATGGCTGGAGAGTATAAACATCATCATCTCCAATGTGACTAGCAATAATTATTTAAATTGAAATTCTTACTTGAAATTGAAGGAGGAATTGATGGAGGAAGATTTACAGGGAAGGAAGGAAGATATTACAATGGAGGGGGAGAAGAGGGAACATTAGAGAGAATTCTGAATTGCTCAAACAAACTCTGCCTAACTACATAATTGAAGAGTCCTTTTATAGAATAAGGAACCCTGTTTACAATGATTCTAAAATTGAAAAATAAAGGCAATCATGATACTTTTGACTTTGGGAATCATCTTTCGGTGGGAAAGAGTGGTTTCCTCGTAATTTGATATTGAATTTGATATTAGTTTTCGGTGGGAAAGAAATGCTCCATTTGCTGCTTGCATTTGGTGGAAAGTAAAGCTTACTTTTGACTTGGAAAAAGTGCTCCTCATGCTTTCGGTGGATATTTCCTTGGGTCTTGAATTTGGGGGTAATAATTGATGTCAGGGGTCCATTTGATTATTGATGTTGGCCATTGAATCTTCAGAAAGATTATCCCAAAAATCTGAATCATCATTTCTTTGAGGATTTGTAGGATAATAATTTTCGGATTGTTGCTGGATATAATCTTCAAAGAATTTGACTGATTTGGTATTGCTGGTATGGAAAAGAAATGAGACCTCTCCATAATAATTGATGGTGCGAATCTTCTGAATTGGAACTTCACTAAATAATTTAAATTGATATGGCTGGAGAGTATAAACATCATCATCTCCAATGTGACTAGCAATAATTATTTAAATTGAAGGAGGAATTGATGGAGGGAGATTTACAGGGGAAGGAAGGAAGATATTACAATGGAGGGGGAGAAGAGGGAATATTAGAGAGAATTCTGAATTGCTCAAACAAACTCTGCCTAACTACATAATTGAAGAGTCCTTTTATAGAATAAGGAACCCTGTTTACAATGATTCTAAAATGAAAAATAAAGGCAATCATGATATACTTTTGACTTTGGGAATCATCTTTCGGTGGAAAAGAGTGGTTTCCTCGTGATTTGATATTGAATTTGATATTAGTTTTCGGTGGGAAAGAAATGCTCCATTTGCTGCTTGCTTTTGGTGGAAAGTAAAGCTTACTTTAGACTTTGAAAAAGTACTCCTCATGCTTTCGGTGGGTATTTCCTTGGGTCTTGAATTTGGGGGGGGGGGTAATAATTGATATCAGGGGTCCATTTGATTATTTTGATGTTGGCCATTGAATCTTCAGAAAGATTATCCCAAACAAACTCTGCCTAACTACATAATTGAAGAGTCCTTTTATAGAATAAGGAACCCTGTTTACAATGATTCTAAAATTGAAAAATAAAGGCAATCATGATACTTTTGACTTTGGGAATCATCTTTCGGTGGAAAAGAGTGGTTTCCTCGTGATTTGATATTGAATTTGATATTAGTTTTCGGTGGGAAAGAAATGCTCCATTTGCTGCTTGCTTTTGGTGGAAAGTAAAGCTTACTTTTGACTTTGAAAAAGTACTCCTCATGCTTTCGGTGGATATTTCCTTGGGTCTTGAATTTGGGGGGGTAATAATTGATGTGAGGTGTCCATTTGATTATTTTGATGTTGGCCATTGAATCTTCAGAAAGATTATCCCAAAAATCTGTATCATCATTTCTTTGAGGATTTGTAGGATAATCATTTTCGGATTGTTGCTGGATATAATCTTCAAAGAATTTGACTGATTTGGTATTGCTGGTATGGCAAAGAAATGGGACCTCTCCATAATAATTGATGGTGCGAATCTTCTGAATTGGAACTTCACTAAATAATTTAAATTGATATGGCTGGAGAGTATAAACATCATCATCTACAATGTGACTAGCAATAATTATTTAAATTGAAATTCTTACTTGAAATTGAAGGAGGAATTAATGGAGGGAGATTTACAGGGGAAGGAAGAAAAATATTACAATAGAGGGGGAGAAGAGGGAACATTAGAGAGAATTCTGAATTGCTCAAACAAACTCTGCCTAACTACATAATTGAAGAGTCCTTCTATAGAATAAGGAATCCTGTTTACAATGATTCTAAAATTGAAAAATAAAGGCAATCATGATACTTTTGACTTTGGGAATCATCTTTCGGTGGAAAGAGTGGTTTCCTCGTAATTTGATATTGAATTTGATTTTAGTTTTCGGTGGGAAAGAAATGCTCCATTTGCTGCTTGCATTTGGTGGAAAGTAAAGCTTAC